>OU343216.1:6503643-6532590 GCA_910596185.1 Chrysanthemum makinoi | reverse complement strand
TTCAAGAAGATAAGTCCCCAATCGGATGCTTACCAAACAATACAAAGACAAGATTGATCTCTACTAGGTAGACACCAATCAACCTCACTACACTTATCACTCAATCACTCAGACTATAAAGATCAAATATGATTGATCTTTAGAACAATACCAACAACTGATATCAAAGTGATATCAATAACAAGAGAATACAAGACTGTGTGTGTAAAACGAGAGAGAGTAAAACAGATGAAGAAACTGAATAATGAAACCCTAGAAGAAGGTAGAGTATATAAAGGCTGAAGTTACATAACTGCCCTCCAAGTTATCTTCAATACTCAAACAACTTCTAACTTTTACTTTAGTGTAAATGAAGTCTCCAACTTGACATCATTAGTCCTTGTACTTCTAACATCCCCTCTCAAGTTGATAGACTTCAACCTTGATCAACACCATAATCCATAGCCTGTTTGCCTCTTCTATCAACATCACAATCCTTTGCCTGCTTGCCTCCATTGAGAGACCCTGCAAACATGTCAACCAAACCAAGTTTTTTGCACAATACACAATGTTGCTTTTGACCAAGACACTTGGTAAAAATATCTGCAATCTGCATGCTAGTATGAATTTTAACAGTCTTAATCACACCTGCAGATACTTTTTCTCTTACCAAATGTACATCCAACTCAAAATGTTTAGTTTTCTCATGGAAAACTGGGTTAGCAGCAATCTGTATAGCAGCACTATTATCACAAAAAACATCCACAGGCAATAAGCCTTTAATACCAAGACTACTTAACAAATTGCTCAACCAAATAACTTCACAAGTAGTAGAAGCTAAGCTTCTATATTCTGCTTCAGCTGAGCTTCTAGACAAAGTGGACTGTTTTCTTACTTTTCCGAGGAAATAAGAGAATCACCTAAAAACACAAAATCCATGAGATCTTCTAGTTATAGGACACTTTGCCCAGTCTGCATCAGCATAAGCTCTAAGTTTAAGATCAGAAACTTTGTTGAATTGTAAACCAGAACCAGGAGAACCCTTAAGATATTTCAAAACTCTTAAAGCAGCCTTAAGATGAGACTGAAAAGGCTTATGCATATGTTGACTAAGACAATGTACAGCATAACTAATATCTAGTCTAGTATTAGTCAGATAAATTAACTTTCCCACCAGTTTTTGATAGTTAGTAACATTGTGCAAAACCTTATCAGTATCACTTTCAATACAACTTAACACAGAATTATCAGGCAAAGGAGTATCCACAGGTTTAGCAGCTAACAACCGATACTCATATAATAATTCCATACAATATTTTCTTTGTGTCATACACACACCTCTTTCATTTTTCAAAACTTCAATTCCAAGAAAATATTTCAACTCACCCAAATCCTTAATCATAAACTTGGTACTCAAAAATAGTTTAAACTTTTTAATTTCATCTTCATTGTTACCAGTTATGACAATAACATCAACATACACAAGCAAAGCAACAAACATGTTATCTTTCTGTTTAATATACAGAGAATAGTCAAATTTGCTTTGAACAAACCCATGTTCAATCAAGGCAGTGGTAAGTTAGCATTCCACTGTCTTGGAGCTTGTTTTAGACCATACAAAGACTTATTAAGTTTGCAAACTTTACTATCATCACCACCATTAAAACCCTTTGGTAATACCATATAAACATCTTCATCTAAATCACCATACAGAAAGGCATTGTTAACATCCAGTTGATATAATGGCCAATTCATATTAACAGCAATACTAATTAAGCATCTCACATTAACCATTTTAACAACTGGGCTAAAAGTTTCATCATAATCAAAGCCTTCTCTTTGATTAAAACCTTTTGCAACTAATCTAGCCTTATATCTATCAATCTCACCAGTAGACTTGTATTTTATTTTCCAAATCCACTTATACCCAATGGCATGTCTACCAAGAGGTAAAGTACATTCAGTCCATGTATTATTTCTATTTAAAGCCTCAATTTCATTATTCATAGCTTCAGACCAATTAGAATCTTTGACAGCTTCCTCATAAGTTTTAGGTTCAACAGATTTATTAAGAGTAGAAGCAAAACACATATTATTACTGTTAAGACCTCTATAGCAAACATATTTTTCAATACCATATCTGACTTTAGAACTCATCACATAATCATTGAACCTAACAGGAGTTTTAGTCTCTCTACCAGACCTTCTTATAACAGGTGTCTGCACATCATCATTTTCAAATAAAGACCGAGTTGTTATGTTTTAGAATTATGTTCAGGAACGGACTGCCCTCAGCCCGATATTGGTCACCAACTTGGGTTCAGAATGCTCATCTTCATGATACAAATGAGTAGTATCTGAGTCTCTTTGCATCAAATAAAGATGGCAAACTACCTTCCACAACCGATGTATCTTCCCTTCATCATTGGGACTTTGAGACTTAAAACTATCAAAAAACTTCAAGTGATCTACTTCATTTGCATTCTCTGCATCAGTGATATCACAGGTTTTCATTTTAAGTGGAAAAATGTTTTCATAAAATTTCACATCTCTAGCAAAAAATACATTTCTGGTATCTAAACTTAAAAGTTTATATGCCTTTTTAGTAGTAGAAAAACCCAAGAGAACATATTTTTCAGACCTATAAGACATTTTATCATGATTGTTCAAAATAGTAGCAAAACAAAGACATCCAAAAGACCTCAAATGGGAAAGATTTGGTTTCTTTTTATATAACAACTCATAGGGACATTTACCATGTAAGACAGATGATGGCAACCTGTTTATAAGATATACAGCAGTTAGAACACAATCAGACCAAAACTTTAAAGGAATCCCCCCTTGAAACATAAGACTCCTTGCAACATTGAGCAAGTGTCTATGTTTCCTTTCAGCAATCCCATTCTGCTGAGGTGTATGGGCACATGAAGTTTGATGAATAATACCAAGATCAGAAAACATATCATTCATTTTCTTATTAACAAATTCAGTTCCATTATCTGATCTTACAGTTTTTATTTTTAAATCAAATTGATTCAGAATCAAGTGAATGAAACTACAGAAAACACCAAATACTTCATCCTTAGTTTTGGCTAAGTATACCCATACAGCTCTAGAAAAATCATCAACAATGGTCAAAAAATATTTGTATCCTTCTCTGCTTGTAACTCTATAAGGGCCCCATAAGTCAAGATGAACAAGATCACCAATATTCTGTGACTTATGATCGACAAGGAAAAGGTTCCCTTGTTTGTTTTGCCTATGATGATTTCACAAACCGAGATAGTAGAATTCTTGGAAATACCAAGATCCTTTTGAAGAACAGATAGAACAGGATCAGCAGGGTGACCCAATCTATTATGCCAAGTAAGTTGAGACACATTATAAGATATAACCATATTGCACTGACCTAAAGACAAATTAGGCTGCATGTCAAACAAGTAAAGACCATCGATGACTACCGGTCCCCAGAACAATCTCCCTTTTCCAATTCTGAATATAACATTTATCCTCATCAAAACCAACAAACAACTTACTATCTCTAATAAGCTTATTAACAGATAAAAGGCTCACACAATATCCAGGAACAACCAACACATCATAAAGAGTAACATTATTAGTCAACTTCAAATTTCCAACATGACTAATAGTGGCAAGAGTCCTATTGGGATGACCAACAGTAATATTAAGACTAGTAATATCCACAACATTGGTCATACCAATGGTAGAAACAGTTAGATGCTGATTAGCACCTGAGTCAATGATCCAACCCAAAGAGATAGTACTAACGGCCGACTAGAATTAGCATAAAATATCTAGAAAAGTTAACATTAAACCAAACATTTCCATTAAAGAAAGAAGCTCTACCTGCCATATTAGCATGTATGCTTCGGAGGAGTTTCACTAATCAAGGATAACAACTTCTTCATCTGTTCAGAAGTAAAACCAGAAGAGTTGCCAGCAGATGAAGAAGTATACTTATTCTCATTTTGTTTAACATCAGTATTAGCAGTATAGTTTTGTTTAAAAACATTTTGCTTATTAACAGGATTATTGTTTTTAACAAAACCAGGAGGAAACCCAATCAACTCATAGCATCTGTCAACAGTGTGTCCAATTTTACCACAGTTCTTACAATTCAGATTAGGATTAGGACCTCTATTAGCAGTATTAGAATTAGAATTGGTGCCCCTAGTGTTATTATTATTAAACACTCTTCTATTGTTATTAAAAGACTTAGCATCAAAAGAAGAAGCATTAAGTTTAGACTCAGAAACACTAGAGGTCTCAGGAATCCCTCTGTGGGACTCCTCCCTAGATACAACAGCATAAGCATCTTTGACCTCAGGAAGAGGATCTCTAGTTAACAAAGCAGTTCTCACAGGTTGATAACAGTAATCAAGACCCATAAGAAACTGCATCAGTTTCATTAACTGTTGATGCAGAACTAACTCAGTACTAGCATCACAAGTACACTTATGCTCACAAGTACATTTAGGCAATTTAGTGAGAGAATCAAATTATCTCCATAAGGAATTGAGCCTATGATAATAATCAGCAACAGAACTACCACCTTGTTTAACAGAATTAATCTTTTGTAACATATTATATATCACAGAACCATCAACTTTATCATAAGTTTCTTTTAACTCTTGCAAAACAAAAGCAGCATTCTCAGAATAAACTAATCCCATATAAACATCATGAGAAACAGAATTCATAATCCAAGTCAAGACTATAGCATTACATCTATCCCATTGAGCAGACAAAACATCACTAGTAGTAAACAATTCCTTAAGACAAGTACCATCAACAAAGCTATACTTATTCCTAGCTTGCAATGCCAATTTCATAGCACCAAACCAGATTCTATAATTTTCAGTTCCAAGCAGTTTAAATGGAATAAGAGCAGTTCCACTATTATCATTAGTTTGAATATGAAGAGGATTACCAGCATCTAGATTACTAATTAACACTTGAGTATTACTACCACTAGGTGCATCTTCAATAGCCATAATAACCAGTTAACAAGAACAAACAACAAAAACAAATAACAAGAACAAACAGTAAGAATAACAGAAAAAACCATAATAATCAGAACCAACAAGACCAACAAACAACCAGAACTAAACAACTCAATCAACTTCCAAGACTGCCCAATTCCTATCCTCCTTCGACTTAGACACAACAATAAACTAAAAAATAAAGAAAAACAAATATAGCTACCACAACTCACACCCAAGATCAACCAAGAACCACCAGGAAGACTGGGACAGCCAGAGCAGGTATTCGTACCAATCAAGTTGGCAGATCAAGGAGTTAACTGTCCCGTTTGCACCTTCTAGACTCAGTTAATGTTGTCTTAAAGAAGAAATGAAACTTACAGTCTAATAGAAAGCAAGAACAACAAGAATGGGCCCAAGAACACCAGGGAACAAAATCCCCAAAAACCAGAAATTAGGGTTTCAAGAACCCTAATCAAGAAATCCCACAAGAATCACCAGATCTAGCCTGAAAGACTAAATCAACAACGGCCGTTAAGAAAACAGCCTCAATTAACCAATAACACCGTCAATTGCAAAAACCCCCAAAATCTCCTTTGAAACCCTAGAAACCCTAGAATCTCAAAAACCACCAGATCAGAACCTTGAGCTCTGATACCATGTAAAAATGGTAACAAACACACAACAAACTTCTTTACACCCAGCCAACCACCCCTTGGTGTATATTTTTATTATAATGATTCAAGAAGATAAGTCCCCAATCGGATGCTTACCAAACAATACAAAGACAAGATTGATCTCTACTAGGTAGACACCAATCAACCTCACTACACTTATCACTCAATCACTCAGACTATAAAGATCAAATATGATTGATCTTTAGAACAATACCAACAACTGATATCAAAGTGATATCAATAACAAGAGAATACAAGACTGTGTGTGTAAAACGAGAGAGAGAGAGTAAAACAGATGAAGAAACTGAATAATGAAACCCTAGAAGAAGGTAGAGTATATAAAGGCTGAAGTTACATAACAGCCCTCCAAGTTATCTTCAATACTCAAACAGCTTCTAACTTTTACTTTAGTGTAAATGAAGTCTCCAACTTGACATCATTAGTCCTTGTACTTCTAACATAAAAATCTAGCTTTAGCATATGGTTCAAATTCATATATAGCGGAACTCTATGCCAGGAACCACATTAGTTTGAATATGTATATCTATCTTCGACCACCATAGCTAACAATACACCACACCACCTCTGTCTATATTCTTAAGGCCTACTAGTACCCAAATGGATCTCACCATGGCCGCCATTGGCATCGTCACTTACCTGTTCCATGGTTTTTACACTCATATACTCTCTTGCCTTTACGCGATTGTACACTTTTCCATAGCGGTTTTCATCGTCCACTTGTGCATTGGTTGCATGGTCGCCACTATCATCTTAACATTGGCGCTTATATACTACATTGTTATCTATATGTATTCGGTTTATGAAGTCTACTTTCTCAATCCGATACGTGCAATCTGTGATAATATATATTACAGGATACGTTGGAGACGTTGGTAACCTTTGCTTTTGATATGCTCGTTTTATATTAATGTTCTTGATTTTCTGGGTCAGTGGATGTTGATTTTGTATCGGGTTGTAACTTTCGTGTTTAATGTTAAATGTGAGGTCCTCCACTGTTGTGATTTTATATAATGTTGTGATTTTAGTCGTTTGGTAGAATAATATAGCTTTTGTTGTCTTTAATTTCGTAATCACTTAATTACTATAAGTAGTTCCATCTTTAGTTTTGATGCTACAACAAACACAGGCGCAAACGTTTTCTTTTACGAAAAGCCAACTGAATATGTTATATTTAGTGCAGTTAACTGTTGTAACCTTATAAGTTTTATATAAAAGAGATGGGTATGGTGGCGCAAGATGCACACCAGTCCGAGGTGGCAAGCAAATTGGCGTTGCCAGTGTCGAGCCATGGTACGACCCCCTCCTCTTGCGCTAGTGATTGAGCCAGTTTTGTGGAGAAAAAATTATCTTGTTTTCTATCTTTAATTTTGTAAAAATTTGGAAGGAAATTTTATCTCAACAAAACACTTGAAAATATAGAAAACGCGTTTAGTTGATGTTTGTGTTTTCTATTTGAAAAAAGGGAGGTAGGGTTGTGGGTTTTAAAGGAAAATAAGAAAACAACTAAAATTTGTTTTTGTGAAAAACGTAGAGGGGGGTGTGAATACGTTCCTATTTAAAAACTTAAAACTTTGTGTATCAAAATGACCAATCAAGTGTGATGTAATATGAAAAGTGTCAACAATAATCTTATTAGTCTTACAAGAGCTAGAGAATATAAAACAACAATTAAGACATATCATAATAATAAAAACTAAGACATATAACATGCCATGACACAAACACAATATAAGCACAAGCCACACAAATATAAACGCAATGCAAAATATAAATGTAAAATGGTAAATGCAAAAATAAAAGTAAAGAGATAAGTAAAGAAAGCGCAAACCGGACACGATAATTTATAATGGTTCTGTCACAAAGCTCCTCTTCGCGCTACTCCACTCCTCGAGTACCCAACTCGAGAGTTACTTCACTAATCAACAAGCTCCCTTCTCGGAGGAGAAAACCATACAACATCGCTTACATTATTTTCCGACACTAAGCTAAATGTCGAGTACTAATCTTGCTACTACCAATCTCACACACGATCTACCCTATCCTTGCAAATCACACAAGCTACAAGACCCCCACGATCTACTCGATCTACACGATCAACCCGATCTTGACGATCAACACGATCTACCCGATCTACACACGAACAACACAAGCTTCACAAGTTCACAATGATCTACCCAATCTAACTAAATAAGATGATGGACAACTTGATGTATATCTCTAGATACAACAAGTACGTAACAAGTGTTACAGACACACTACACTAACACTACAACATTTTGTATCTTTTTGATACGATGTGTTCTTCTCTTGGACTAGTAGAGGAATGAAGGTGATATCTAGAATGGATGATTGGATCACTCTAAAACAAACTAAAACTCACTAAATGATCAAAGAAAGTGATCTAAATAAAAGAGGATTAGACTAGAAAAAACTATCTGGAAAAATCAAGTCGGAAGTGTAAAATGGTCCACTATTTATAGGCAAAGAAAAAACTAGTTACTACAGACAAACGGTACCACTAAATACATCATGGTACCACTAAATTTAGTGGTACCGTCCCAGAAAAAAATGCTCCCATTTTGTTTTTAGTGGTGAAAGTTTATTTGGTGAAGTTTGGAGCTGATTTAGAGGAAAAATAGCTGTTGGGATTTTTAAACTAATTTTTCAAAATAAAACATTTCTTTTTAATTCAAAAATAATTTGTAAAATATATTTTTGAATTTTTTTTTTGTCACATTAATAAAAATGTGGAATTTAGAACCAAAACTTTATTTCTTTGATCATCCGTCAAGTTTTAAATTTGTTTGTTCATACCTTGAGTGATTTACGTCAAGATGGAAATCTACGACTCTGTTGAAGCATACTTGAGACGTCAAGAGATGTTGATGTAGGTATGCATAGATGATTTGTGTTTACAAGTAACTTGTGCATTTTACATTATGCATTACATGTTACATGTTTGTCATTATTAAAACCGAAGAAACCGTTTTAGTTTAAATATCATAATATTTGCACTAACAGTTTTGTAATTTTCCTTGTTAAGTTAGAAGATAGGAGATTTTGTATTTTGCAAAACATTATTGTTGGAAAACACTTAATTGAACGCTATCTCTCTTTTCCTTAATTTTTACAAAATATTTTGTGAAAATCAAAGGTGTTTTCCCCCAACTAAATGCACCCGTAGTGTCTATTGTGTTTTTTAGTCTGTGTGAAGTGTGTGTTTAAATGTATGTAGTATGTGTTTTAGTGTGTCGAAAGAATGATGGAGATGAGATTTTAAATTTTTTTTTGTTAATGGGGTGTGTGTGTTTTAGTGTGTGTGTTAAGGTAACTTTTTTATAAAAACGTTAGTTATATTTTAATTTAATGAATGAATTTTAGTTTGTTTGAAAAATGGAAAAAAAAAGGTAGATGGGGCCATTTTGGCTCAAGCCATGAATTTTGGTGTATGAGTGAGTTGAGTGAGTTGCTGATTTAGCGTTGAGATGACAAACTGACTCAAGCCAGTTCGAGCCATGGTACTTAGCAATCTAACACAAATTCTGAAAACCAACGCCCCAGCTATAACATGTTATATGTGTTAGTGGGTCTCCGATTTTATTTTCTTTTTGATTTTCTTCAAACAAACACATTTTATTTTATATTTAAGCCATATTTATACATTTTAAAGAGTAAAAATATGAGAAAAGTAACTTGATGACTAACATTGTAAACAAAACAGGAACTAACAATGTAAGAAACACCAACGTTGCAAAAACAAAAACAAAAAAAAAAAACAAAAAAAAAAAAAAAACAAAACCTTGATCCCCACCTCCATCAGCAATGGAGTGAGACATGAGCCGGTGAATCAACCTCCTCAAAGTCTCACGAATTCAAGTGTATGAAAGGGACCATGATGTGCTATTTCATCCTGCTTTTAATATTTATAAAACTTGAATAACTTAGGATAAACACATACTAACGGGCAGAGTACACGATCAGATGTAGTAAAGCCTTAGGTAAATCCGAGTATCGTCCCAAGAGAGCTGTGACCTTGAAACGAACTAAGTTGATTAGATAAAACATAGGTAATATATGGTAGACAAAACTGATGTATTTGATAGGTGTGTAATTATTCTACTTACACAGACACCAGAAATTTAGGTAAAGAAAAGGATAAACGAAGCTTAATAAAGAAAACAAATATGAATTGAATCCCTATACTAAGATTCAATATAGTGGTTAATTATCACCATACTCCTTTGGTCGATTCTTCATGGCCTATGGTTCTTAGGTTCCTCACCAAGATGAGCAGGTCACCCGGGATCATTCGGCAACCTAATAGCAGTCATTAAGCACCATATCTACTAGATCTAGATGGTGGGAACTCGGCCATTAGGAACTTAGATTCCCCCTAACCTCTTAAGTACCTCTACTTGATAAGTGATCCTTTGGTCGATTCGCACACGAAGAGTGGTCGTACTATTGCCAATTCCTCCCATACTTCGCTATCTATCAGACTGGGGTCAATTGGTCATATCTCCCAGCCTTTTAGATACTAACAAGCTTATAATACTACTAAGGCTAGCGATCTATGAAAAGACTAGTAAATGTCTATAAAGAATTATAGAGAGTAACAATAACATAAATGCAAACTTAAATTAATACCATGAATTCATAATATAAGATCTAGAAAAATATAAAAAGAATCCAAACTCAAATACAAAGGAAATCGTAAGCGAGAACTTCGTTATTCATGCTCCTAAACCATGCTTCTTCTTCTGTGTTTTGATCTCCCCAAACCCTAGAAGGTTTGGGAAAGGAGAGATGCTTAATACTGATGAAATCGTCGATTATTTATAGGCTTCAAAATAGTTACGGCGTAACCTATTAGGTAGTTACGCCGTAACTTTCTTCAATCTTCAGTGCTTATCCATTTGCTACTGCGTAACTTAGTTCGGTGTTACGTCGTAGTTACTAAATTCCAGTGTAAGTCATAGTTACGGCGTATCTTAAGCTGAGACTACGCCGTAGTTTGGTTACGGCGTAACCTTATCTAAGGATTACGCCGTAGTCATCAAAATCTTCAGTTGCGTCGTAACTGCGTTACATGGTTACGTCGTAATATGTCATGAAAATGTCCAATAGTAGCTTCCTTGCTTCCAATGCGTCCTGAAATGAAATATAAAGGAATAAGAAAGTTTTTACTAATAATATATTCAAAATGTGATGATAAAGGGGGAAATTAATGCTTAGAAACTCAGGACTATTTGATGTTATCAAATATCCCCCCACTTAAACTCTACTTGCCCTCAAGTAGACCAGTTTAGACTGCAAAAGATACATTCATGAAGAATGCATAGTTTTAAATTCCATGCTAGAATATTAATAAGAGCTGAACACCTCTCGAAATGGGAACGAAAACACTCTCACTCATCCTATTCTAAGTGTTAATTTCGGGGTGATCACTCAATTGCACGGACATAGCAAGTATTCTATCATAAGTTTGGCAATTACACACAACTCCACCACTAAAGCTAAGGTCAAGACAAAATTTAAAAAGCAATGTTGGGATGAGTTATGAAGGCTAAAGCGGTGGTATCATTAATAACGTGTCACGGCGAAGTGGACAAAATCAATGATACATGACCAAATCCATGGCCAAGACATCAAGGATTGCTCGCTGCATCACCTAGACACGCTTCACGACAAAAAGGGTAAGGATAGGCATGGGATAATTAATGGGTGAAAAGGAAAAAGAAAACAAATAGTTTATCTTAAAACCTAGTTGCCATCATCCAACCAATAATTCAAGGTTCGTCTTCATTAGGTCAGTGCATGCCTCCGGAATCATCAACATTATTCTTGAACAAATTCTTCCAAACTTTTGAGAAGATTATTCTCAATGCTAATCTACGTAGTGCCAATACCTTGTCGCACTAATAAATGATCGTGCTATTTTTTTTGCTGCATATACTAAGATATGCTTGAGATACAATGATATACTTTTTCCCAACTGAGCATAGGGTGATTACTTGGAGTCTTCCGAGATCTTTAAGCGAGATGTTATATGTTTCTTTATTTGAACCTCAAACTCGGGTGAACAATGGCTTTTAGGTAAAAAGGTAAAACTACACGGTAGGCTAAAGTGTAAAGTTGTAACGAAAATAAGGGTAATGAAATGAAAGGATAGGCTCAAAAGGGTGTAACTAGGGGTATCTTGCACTAAAGATGAGTGCAACAAATAGGGTTAACACGGGGGTCGAAAAGCCAATGCGACTAATCGATAAACACACACAAGTGAACACATATAGGCTATTTTGGGTGAAAACCTAAAACATTTACTTTTTTCAAATTTCCTTTTCCAAATGCACCTAGCTAACTTGATACACTACTCGTCTATGGTCTTGAAGTGATGTAAAAGCCAAGTTCTAAAGTTTACAATACTACCGGCACACTCAGTTTATGGTAAATTTGGGTAAAATGGGGGAAACGGAAAGGCTAAATCTCATCAATGGTAATAAGGGTTAATGTGTGCTCGACTTTTATGCGATTCTAGTTTGGTTAAAAATATGACAAAAATTTTCAAATAAGCTTAAATTTTTTTTAAAACCAACTAGAAAATTAGGGCAAGTAAGCTAAGTAATCATACACTTCATTTCTATTCCTAGCCCCCCACTTGAAGTGTACAAAGTCCCATTTGTACGAAAAAATGGAAAAATAAAATAGAAATGAAAAATAATCAAGAAAGAAAGAAACTCCCCTCTCGAATGGTTGCTCAAGATGTCATACTAAAGGTTGAAGGTGGGTCATGGGTTGGGTAATGTTTGTTGAATCAGGGGTTGGCCTTAACTAGTTGTGTTGCTTCCAAAATTCCCCACTCTAGCAGTGGTTACGGCGTAACTATATCATAAGGTTACGCCGTAACTGTGTCACAAAACAAAAACCTGCACAACATACCAGGAAAATTTTGTACCCGACGGGTACAATTAACGATAGAAAAGGCAAACATCCTAATAGTTAAGTTATTACAGACTTGAGTTTCAAATAGTTTTAAAATTGTTTCAGATTGTTTCATCAAATGGGGAAATCACTCGTCCCCGGGTAGATCATGATCCATAGAGTGGAATTGAGAAGGATCAAAAGGAGTGCTTGCGGCGCTTCTAGGAGTGGCACCGGGATTCATGAAGGCCACTCCTCTTTGGACTCCGAAATCGGGAATGTTAGGCTGGTACACGTACTCAGGACCTTCCCACCTAGGGTGGCTCAAATGCATGTGCTGAAGCATCTGGCTAGTCCGATCTGCACTCCAATGAAAGAAATCCTGCTGGAGCTGCTGCACCTGATCCAATGTACCTGAAAAACCCTCAAATTGGTTACTAAGACCAAAAAGACCCACTCCAAGGCTTTCAATTTCCTCGTTGAAGTGGGATGACATTTCCTCGAGCCTCTCATCAATAATTTGCAATCAATAACAACATTCAAATGTGCCCTTCTACGTCCTATGGGCACCTGCTCCTCGGCTTCTCCACCGGCTTTACCACCTGCACCACCAGCTGCATCACCAGCTGCACCACTAGCTTCCCCTTCTTCCTTTCTAGGGGCCATCCCAGCTAGGTGAATCGCACCATAAACATCCTGGATGCAAATTCCTAACTCAACTAGTTTAGGTAGGCCAATCAAAATAGTATACCTACCAATGGTTACTCGGGCCAAAGCTTCATCAGTCATAAGATCAAAACTCCTAGCCAATCTCCCGATAAAATGTGCCCCCTGCAAAGGACCCCTTAGCACCTACAACCATAAACCTAGCCAAATAATAAGGAACATCAATGCTGTTTCCTTCTTCCATTCCCTGCATCAGATAAAGGTCTTCCATAGTCATCTTCTCTTTGGCTGAGTGCCTTGCCCGAATCGAGCAAGCAAGAAGGTGGTGCACAAGTCGACGAATGGGGCTCCTCACCATGGTATATGATGGAGGGCTACTCGGATTATACCCCCCTGTGATAGCAATATGGTCAAAATAAGCGGCAAGGTCTTGACTCTCATCCCTTCTTCTCCAACATGTGTTATAGAACCGCTTAAAAGCCTCAGTCTCCATTTCCGCCTCAGTGTACAAACCCATACGCATAGTAAACTCCCTAAGAGTCAATCTCCTCCAGATGCCTCCAAGCTGGAAAAACATAGAATCCTCTTCATCATCATCAACGTCAGTTTTAAACTCCACACTAGCAAGGAATTCACGAACGTATTCAGGAATGACTGGTTCCCTGATCCTAAACAACCTCCACCAAGCAGTACATGTGAAATCCCCGTCAGTAGATGTGAACTTGATCTTGCAAAACTTCCTCAATCTCCTACTAGCTCTTCCACTTCCCAAAGTACCGAATGTCTCAAAGTTAAGAGCCTCGGGTTGACTGATATCTTTTGCCATTAATTTCTCATATTCCTCCACGCACAGTTGCCTAATACCAGCATTGGGGTGTACTAAAAATCTAGGCCAGTCTGCGGGATTGTTTGCACCTGAAAATAAGATAAGAAACAGTAAGTGAAGATCTTACTGAAGTGAAGTTACGGCGTAACTAACCATAAGAATTACGCCGTAATAAGAAAATTTTAATGGTTATGGCGTTGCTATGACAAACTGCTACGCCGTAATTGCAGATATAAAGGTTACGGCGTAACTAAATCCCAAGTTACGCCGTAACTTCCCCAGAAACTCAGCACCTCGGATAAATCAATTACGCAATAGATTACGCCGGAACCACCAATTTTTATCAAGGGTGAAAAAGTTTAGATATATTTTTAGCCTACTAGTGCTGAGGGATCGTGCATAACTCACCAAGTTAGTGCTTGACCTAAAACCTTATTTTAATAACCCCAAAACATCCAAATCAACCCGTAGAACTAGGACACGAATCAAAATATCATGGGGGAAATATCAAAACAATCAATTAATCATTCCAACATCAATAATTAATTCGAATGGGCAAGAACCCTAAAATATTAAAATTAGACCCTAATTGAAATAATCAAAAGAACTAAATCAAAAAGAGTGAAAATAGGTCTTACCAGCCATGAAGATGGATTAGATGAAGTGATATCGATGAAAAATTTTTAGAGAGAAATTTTTTACTGTTTGTGAGGGCTGTGAATTTGTGTGTAAAACCTATTTTTTATTCAGGAAGGTTTTTATACCGCTACAATAGTTACGGCGTAATTAGTTAAATTAATTACGCCATAATTAATATATTATAGAAATTAGATAAGGTGTGAAAAGGTTACGTCGTAACCCTATTAGTGGTTACGCCGTAATTAATAAGCCAAAAAGACAATTTTTGATAAATTGCAGTAAGGTTACGTCGTAACTAGATGAAATAGTTACGCCGTAACTAATAGCGTCCGAGTACTTATAATATTGCAATAGGAGAGATTAAAAACGTACCTTATGGGAATGCTCAAATCTCTTAATGAGGTGAAAAATAGAATACCTTAGATCTTTACAAAAGCTGATGTGCTATTTCATCCTACTTTTAATATTTATAAAACTTGAATAACTTAGGATAAACACATACTAACGGGCAGAGTACCCGATCAGATGTAGTAAAGCCTTAGGTAAATCCGAGAATCGTCCCAAGAGAGTTGTGACCTTGAAAAGAACTAAGTTGATTAGATAAAACATAGGTAATATATGGTAGACAAAACTGATGTATTTGATAGGTGTGTAATTATTCTACTTACACAGACACCAGAAATTTAGGTAAAGAAAAGGATAAACGAAGCTTAATAAAGAAAACAAATATGAATTGAATCCCTATACTAAGATTCAATATAGTGGTTAATTATCACTAGACTCCTTTGGTCGATTCGTCATGGCCTATGGTTCTTAGGTTCCTCACCAAGATGAGCAGGTCACCCGGGATCATTCGGCAACCTAATAGCAGTCATTAAGTACCATATCTACTAGATCTAGATGGTGGGAACCTAGCCGTTAGGAACTTAGATTCCCCCTAACCTCTTAAGTACCTCTACTTGATAAGTGATCCTTTGGTCGATTCGCACACGAAGAGTGGTCGTACTATTGCCAATTCCTCCCATACTTCGCTATCTATCAGACTGGGGTCAATTGGTCATATCTCCCAGCCTTTTAGATACTAACAAGCTTATAATACTACTAAGGCTAGCGATCTATGAAAAGACTAGTAAATGTCTATAAAGAATTATAGAGAGTAACAATAACATAAATGCAAACTTAAATTAATACCATGAATTCATAATATAAGATCTAGAAAAATATAAAAAGAATCCAAACTCAAATACAAAGGAAATCGTAAGCGAGAACTTCGTTATTCATGCTCCTAAACCATGCTTCTTCTTCTGTGTTTTGATCTCCCCAAACCCTAGAAGGTTTGGGAAAGGAGAGATGCTTAATACTGATGAAATCGTCGATTATTTATAGGCTTCAAAATAGTTACGGCGTAACCTATTAGGTAGTTACGCCGTAACTTTCTTCAATCTTCAGTGCTTATCCATTTGCTACGGCGTAACTTAGTTCGGTGTTACGCCGTAGTTACTAAATTCTAGTGTAAGTCATAGTTACGGCGTATCTTAAGCTGAGACTACGTCGTAGTTAGGTTACGGCGTAACCTTATCTAAGGATTACGCCGTAGTCATCAAAATCTTCAGTTGCGTCGTAACTGCGTTACATGGTTACGTCGTAATATGTCATGAAAATGTCCAATAGTAGCTTCCTTGCTTCCAATGCGTCCTGAAATGAAATATAAAGGAATAAGGAAGTTTTTACTAATAATATATTCAAAATGTGATGATAAAGGGGGAAATTAATGCTTAGAAACTCAGGACTATTTGATGTTATCAAACCACCAGACGAAATACTCTTTCAATAGGTCTCCAACTCACGCTTCTCTAGACACTTCCTTAACCCAAATTGATAATAAGAAACAAAAGAACTCCTCTTGGTCTTCTTAGGAGTATGCAATTCTATATTCACATTAAAATACCTCATAGACATACTACGTGGTAATCCACCTAGCTGAAACTGTAAAGTATCAGATCGGTCCAAGTCAGTATCCGATTCATCGAATGTAACCGTGCGAAAGAACTCCAAAATCAGTTCTCGAACAAGAGAATTCCTAATCCTAAACAAGTTACACCCAATATACGAAGTTAAATAGCCGAACCATTACTCATCCTGCGAACCATTCTAAGCCTCTCTTTCAACTCATCAACAGTCGTACCAAGAGCAACATCTGAAAAACCCCAAATCTAAAGCCTCAACGCCAGCTCCCTCTTATAAATCTTTTTGTATCTCGCCTCATTTCCTTTGATGATTTCTTTAGTGTAGTTCTCGTGGTCAAAACGGAGAAATCAGCAATTTCATAATTCAATTAGTGTCATTAACATTCAATGCAAATAAAAAAGCAAGCATACTTTCACTTTTTGTGTTAAATCACTATTCGATGTGCGTTTAAATGGTTGTGCTGACTGATTTTGTGAAAAACGGGAGATATATTGAAATTAAAATCTCAATTTTAATTATTATAAAAGTTGACCTGCGTTAACCGAGTTTGCCGATTTTGCCGATTATTGTCCGATTTGAAAATTTATGCCTGATTTTTCTCCGATTAATTAGTATGTTGGCTGATTTTTAAAAATCTGATTAATAATGCTGATTAGTCTAAATTCGGGCGATTAATCCACGCCTAGCGCCTAGGCGTCGATTAATCGGCCGCCTAGGCCGATTTTTACAACAATGATTATTAGTAAAAAAAAATAAACTTGAAGAATAAAATCAATCCCCTATGGCATAGGCAAAAACGAAAATTGTGGACCATGTGGAAAACTAGAAGGGGAGGTTGAATAGTTTACCGATCAAAAACTTTGTTTTGAAACTTATTGAAAGATCAATTGATATTGATCTTAGATATGTTAGTGAATAATAATCAATATGCAAGCAATATATATAAGAAGTAAGAAAGGAAAGAAACAATCAAACCACGACAAGTTATTTATAGTGGTTCGGTCTACAAGGACTCTTTTTCCTTGCCTTACTCCACTCTTCTAGTCTCACACTCGAGAGTTTAACTTCACTAGTCAACAAGCTCTTTTCACCAGCAGAGAAACCTTTACACTTCGCTTACACACTATTTCTGACACTAAGCTAGATGTCGAGTTCTTTTCCAATGGTACAACCACTCCCCCACACAATGTATTGTAAGGACTAAAATACTAACCACTCACACTCACAAGTTTATGATGGTTTGGTACAACAATGATGTATGAATCAAGACTAGATCATACAACAATAAACAAACAAGACTTCCAACTATTTGTTGAATCTTGAATATGCCTTGTTCTTCTTTGCTACAAAAGATGATCACCATAATGATATGAAACTGAGTTAGAAATGTTAGAAATAAGGAATGTATGTGATTTTTGCTAGAAAGGGATGGGAAAACAACTTTGTTTGGCTTGCTATTTATAGCCAAAAAGAACAGTAGGCACCAAGGACCACAAAACCCATAAAAGGGTTCCACACGTGTATAATTTTGGTGCCGCCGGGATCTGACAAGATTACCAAAATTTTACCAAAGTCAACCAAATCCATCCAAGATTGTGTAAGATATGTAGAGTCCAAAATCTACACAAAATATCTAGTGAAATCCTCTAGAGATTTCAATGATGCACCACATGATATCATATGTTGTTTTCTATTTTTAGAAATATGCTTAATATAAATATATATGTAATGTTTTGTTATAAGAAACCAAAACATACTTGATCTAAAAATGTTAACATACATTATGGTTTAGAGGCATATCAATAATATGATTAATTAAAATGTAAATGCTTGAGTGATGAAGATATTATTTGATGAAAAGCTTGTTTTAATATCTAATAAACTTGACAAGCTTTAAGCTTTATAAAAATTAAATTTACTTTTGTCGTTAACAAAACTTAGGTAAAGATCATAAAATATAAATAACGTTTAATGATGATATTTTTATTAACAATCTCCCTTTTTTGTTGAGGACAAAAAATAAATTTAATTTTTATAAGAGATGTAAAGTTTGTACAAGAGTTATAAAAATATGAAATTAATTTTTGAACTTGAAAGATTTAGATAAAGATGATAATAATAGTTTGTCCAATTTAGACATGATGTTAACTTTTTTGAAAGTCAAAGTATGCAGTTGACTTTATTTGAAAGATAAAGTCTTCATTAGTCAAAGTGTGATGTTGACTTTTCAGAAATTATAGAAAGTCAAAGTCCAAGTTCTATAATATTTCTCCCCCTTTTTTTCGAAACAAAAAGAAGAGGCGAGGCGGAATATGTAATGAGCGCGAGCCATTATCTCCCCCTTGGCCAATGCTTCCCCTAAATTGGGTGCAAGAGAAAGATACATGGATTGTGAAAAAGCTACCCAAAAAAATATTAGTAATAAGCATCATCACAAGCATTTCCAATCACCATGTAACAATTAACAACAATATAAGAAACACCATTCACTTGTTAAAATTTTCATGATATGAAAATCATGAAAATCCTTGAAAAGAAAAAAATATAATCCTACAAAATTAGAAAAATACAAAGAAAATCCTAGAAAAATAAAAATACTTAAAAAGATAGACTAGGAACCTCCTATTGAGGTGGTGGATGAGCAAGAGCATTGATTTGCTCTAGGATGTGGTTGAGGATGAACCTCATTTCATCTTGAAGCTCATGGACCATCACTCGGGTCTGTTAGCTAATGTGGGCGGTACGCTCACAATTTGAGCACCCGTGTCTAGGAGGGTAATATGGTTCATGATTTTGTGGTGGTAGAATGGTGGAGTTGTTGGTGTTGGTAGTTGGGGTGGTGATTAGGGAGGCTAGCAAAGCATTTTGCATTTGTATGGTTTCACTAAGGTGAGAGACCACCATATTAGAGAATTTGTGGAGATGGTGTAGCTCGGCTTCTATCTCCTCTTTAGTTGGGTGATCATCCCACATGGATTCATCAATTTCCTCTATATAAGGAGGCATGGAGGTTGGATGTAGTGGATGATCCCCATACAAAGGGCCATGAATTTCCTTGTGAATAGGATGGAAAAGAAGAGATTGAGGCCCTAACGGGGTGTTTGGGTCAAAGGATGGAAGTGGAGATTCATGAGCTATTCGCTCAATAGTACCAAAGGATGGTAGTGGTGGTGGATTATTAGGCCTAGGAGGCAAGTCCTCCAAGTCCTCCAAATATGGGTTTGGAGATGTAGGTGGTATAGAGAATAGCTCTAATGGATGAGTGTTGGAGATTTAGGAGGTGATGGTGACTTGGATAATTGGATAGGAGCCGGTGGTGGTAGCTAGTAATGGGAGTCTTTGTTGGTGGTGGAGTAGTGACTATAGTAGGTGATTTTGGAGGTGGTGTAGGAGTAGTCAAAGTGAGGAAGTTCTCATCTCTTATGGGAGATGAGATGGTTAAGGGAGAGGAATCGAAAGAGGAGCTTATGTTGACTAAGCAACATGGTCTTACGATCATTCTAGCCATTCTCTTGCAAGGTTTGTTTGATGGAGAAGACTTAGTCATTTTTGCTTAAGTTTGTGCTAGTAGATGAGAAGAATTGAAAAGGCGTGAGGATGATCATCTTAGAAGCTCTTAATTTACAGGATTATGAAATTATGGAGAAATGTGTTTGATTTGATGTTGAACCATAGAAGAAAGGAGGTTTCTAATGATTTGGAAGTGTTTTTAATGCTAGTCATATCACCTAAGTCAAGCCATACAAGAAGGATGGAGTGAAGAGACAAAGATATGCAATAAATGTGTTCTAATGATTGTTGGATCTTGAGAATCAGATCACCCACGGATTTCAAGGAACAAAATTTTTGGTTCCTTCCTTAATGAAAAAGGGTTCCTTGGGTGAATTTTTGGAATTTTTGAATTTTGGTGGGAAATGGATATCCTATATGTCTAAGTGTGTTAAACTAGTTCTAATATGGATAAAAACTATCCTAGAAGCAAATTATGGTAATTTGGAATGTTGAAATAAGCGAAATTTAAAAAGTTACCGGCAGATTCCACGGCACCAATTTTTTACACAGGCGAAACCAAAATTTTGGTGCCGCCAAGTCCGTCTGTTCAGGTTTGACGGTACCAAATTTTTCAACAGACGGAACCAAAAAATTGGTGCCGTCTGATCCGTGGTGATCAAAAATCTTCACAGACCCATTTTTTAAGTATCGGGGACTTTTCCGAAACCTAAAATTTTTGTTAAAACACATGACATTAATTATTCTAGTTAGGAACAGTCGATAACGCATACACAAACATAGTGGAGCATAGATTTTGACCAAGGGCTAACGATTTTCACATATAAGTGAAAATGGGTAAAATTTGATAACACTCTTGTGCTATCCCCCTGCATAAGCCGGTTAGCATACAACATTGTTTCAAGTTAGTTTATCATCCTACAAAGTTAAAACGACCAAATAGTATCATACATCACTGTTTTAAGCTTGTTCCAAACACTCCTTTAAAAACCTCACTTATCCAACTTTTTGTAGATCTTTGTCATCATCCTTCCAAGGCACTTGAACATCCCATTGGTTTGCTTAAACTCCGCCGATTCATTCTCAATCTCGAGAAGATATGCATAGTACTCGTGAGGTGGAAGTCGAGAATTTGGGAGACCGTCTTCAGAGCTATTTGATGACGATGATGATGGATTTGGAGGTTTTGCCCTTTTACCTTTTGCCTTAGTCTTAGCCACTCGCTCGTCGCTAAAGGGCACAAGTATGTGAGAGATGAGAGAATAATCTAGCAACAACCCTTTTGGATTTGGTGGAATGGGTGCAAATGCTCTATAGAGACGGGAGAGTAACATCCCGTATGGAAGAGCAACGGAGCCTTGAGTAGGAATATCTACCATTCTCCTAGCAATGTAGTAAGCTAAGTTGAATGGTTGACGAGTGGACAAGTTGCAGAGCATGTGACAAAGGCAAGCATTGATATGGTCTCTATTTCCTATTGTGCTAATGACATTGGCTCTAAGAAGTTCCTCCCACTTTTTGAATTCGGGCTTGAGCTCATTGAGTTCCATACCATATGAATCTCGGTTTACTTCCTTTCCCGCTCGAGTGACACGGGTTGGAGTTACCCTTTCATTGAAAAGGTGCTCACGAATGATGTCCTTGTCCACCAAAGGAGTTTGGTAGGGACCGGAGTGGTCATTGATAGCATCAAGGATAGTGAGTGACCACTTATCCGAGTAAACACATGTACCACGGTTAGGAATTCCTAGCACTTGAGCAAATTGGTTTAGGGTGATGGTGTAGTTATTTTGATTGATCCTATACCTAAGAGCCATTTGATTATCCTCATTTGTGAAAGAGACAACACTAGCATAGAATTCTATGACAAACCTAGGACAAATTGGTTCATCGATGTCAAGGAGACAATTGAAGTTGATAGTAGCAAGCTCTTGATGGTCCGTCGACAAAAGAAGGATGAATGGTCCTACCCTCATGGAAGTACCTTCGCTCTAGACTCTTAAAGATTTCCACTTGGTCTTTAGTGAGGCCCTTGGTTTTGTGATGTGAAGGGATGTAGTTAAGAGTGTCCTTGTGATCATAGAATTTAGCGGCTACCATGGTTGTTCCTATGAGCAAGAATTTATATGTTTTAGTAAAAATGAAAACAAGCTTAGCGTTTTTGTTCTAGTATGTGCCTATATGAAAACAATTTGGAGTTGCGGTTATCTCGACTCATTTCATGCATAAAATGGTTTTCAATGGGGGTGTTTGGAAAAAATCAGGAGATAACCCAAACGCTCCTAATTCAATGTTGCTTCATTTGAATATACCCGGGAATGCATATTAGTTATGCATTACCTTTAGTATTCAAGAGACATTATGCAAGTGATGAAAAATTTACGTTTCTATTTGTATTAACAATGAAAAATTGTTTTCCTACAAGTGAGAAGCTTTTCAAAATTTTGACATGGGGTTTTTGTTTAATTAGAATAAGGCCTTATAGTAATTATCTTTAAATAGTGGGAAACATGATTAGTTTATGCAATGTGACAATGTAGTACCTAATTTCAATAACTAGTTATGCAATTTTCCAATTGAATCCATGTTTTGTACAAGAATATACATAATCCCCATGTAATGATTTTGTGCACAAATTAGAATCCTAGACTCAGAATTAAGATAAGTAATGTAGTTAGGATACTTACAATGATGTTTTTTTCAGTGATTATTGGGAGAGAAAGTCTTAACAATGAGGTAGGTGTGTTGTTGATACATTTTGGTAAAGTGGATTGTGAGGAAGAAGATGTTTTGTAAGTAAAATTTTTGCTACTGTTGTCACCACGGACCAGACGACACCAAATTTTTGGTTCCGTCCGTTTTGTCATTTGGTGCGTGTGAGTGGCAGATTGCTAATTTGTTTTGTTTTGGTTGTTCTAAGATTTAGACTATGTTTTAACTACATGTTTGGTTCCATTAATCCTAAGCCAAGTCTAAGAAGATTAAATGGTTCTCGTTTGAGAGGTTTAGTTAGGATGTCGGCAATGTTGTCTTCGGAGGATAATTTCTCAATTGAGATGTTTCCTTTTTGAACATTGTCCTGAAAAGAAATGATGGCGGATTTCAATATGCTTCGTTCGAGCTGTTGTTGGATTTTTGAGATCAATAGCTCCTTTTTTGTCGCAAAGTATAGAGATATCGTTGAGATGAATTCCGTAATCCACGAGAGCTTGCTTAATCCAAAGAGCTTGTTGACATGCTTATCCGGCTGAGACGTATTAAACCCAGTAGTTGAGATAGCTAGAGCCGTTTGTTTCTTTGCAAACCATGAGGTGAGACAATGTCCAACAAAAGTACAAATACCACTTGTACTTTTTCTAACGACTTAGTCACCGGCATGGTCCGATTCGGCATATACTATAGTTTCCACACCCGTTCCTTTGGGATACCATAATCCTAAATAAGTCGTTCCCTTAATGTATCTAAAAATCCTTTTCAAGGCTTCTAAGTGTGATGCTTTGGGATCTTCTTGAAAGCGAGCACATAGACAAACACTAAACATAATGTCGGGTCTACTAGCCGTGAGATAGAGTAGGCTACCTATCATCCCTCTATATTTAGTTTTATCTACCGATTCACCTTCCTCATCCTTGGTGAGTTTTGTGTCCGAGGACATGGGTGTCTTAGTTGGTTTTGAGTTTTCAAGATCAAATTTCTTAAGCATATCTTTTATGTATTTAGATTGGTTAAAGAAAATGCCATCTTCTAGTTTTTTAATTTGAAGTCCTAAAAAGAAGTTTAACTCACCCATCATACTCATCTCAAACTCATCGTGCATGATTTTAGAGAAATCATCACATAGCTCTTGACAAGTTGATCCAAATATGATGTCATCAACATATATTTAAACTATGTTAATGTATATTATCTACTAATCCCATGGTATATTTTTTTTCTACTAGAGAAGTCTTAATCCGATCGTACCAAGCTTTTGGTGCTTGCTTAAGTCCGTATAATGCCTTCTTGAGTTTGAAGACATGATTTGGTTTTTCAAAGTCGGTAAAACCGGGAGGTTGAGCAACATATACTTCTTCGTTAATAAACCCATTAAGGAATGCACTTTTAACATCCATTTGAAATAATTTAAAGTCATAAGCACAAGCGTATGCAAGTAAGATTCTAATAGACTCGAGCCTAGCTACCGGTGCATAAGTTTCGTCATAATCAATCCCTTCTTGTTGATTATAACCTTGTGCGACAAGCCTAGCTTTATTTCTAGACACTACACCATTTTCGTCCATTTTATTTCGAAAAACCCATTTCGTTCCAATTATAGTTTGATCTTTAAGTTTTGGAACCAATTCCAAACATCATTTCGAACAAATTGGTACAACTCTTCTTGCATAGATATTACCCAAGATTCATCTTTTATTGCTTCGTTTATGTTTTTCGGTTCAATGGTTGATACAAAGCAAAAGTAGTTACTTTGATTTTTGGCTTGTGATCTTAACGTTCTTTTGATTTATTGTCCTATGACTTTTCTAAAAGTGACTTTTGGATTCTTTGATGTTTATAATTTCTTTATTTAATGGTTCATCTTCCTTGTCATTTTCAATTATTTCTTAACTTTCTACAAGTTGACTTTCAACTAAGTCATCATCTACCAAAGGTGATGTCTTAGAAGGAGGTGGACTTTCGTTGAATGTTATGTTCAACGATTCCTCTACTCATTGTTTCTTTGTTTAAGACTATGTAAGCTTTACTAGTTTGTGAGTAACCAAGAAATACACCTTCATAAGAATTTGGGTCAAACTTGTTGAGATAGTCTTTGGTATTAAGAATGAAACATTTACACCCAAACACTCTAAAATATCATAAAGTTGGCTTTTTGCCTTTATATAATTCATATGGTGTTTTGTTTAAGAAATGGCGATATTAAACTCTATTTAAAATGTATGTAGAAGTGTCAACGGTGTTACACCAAAACTTTTGAGGTATGTTTTGTTCATTAAGCATTGTTCTACTTATTTCTTGAATGGTTCTATTTTTACGTTCTACAACTCCATTAGATTGAGGTGTTCGAGGAGCGAGAAGTTATGTGTTATACCATTTGTATCACAAAAGTTTCCAAATTGTGTTTCATTGTCAAACTCACGACCATGATCCCTTCGGGTCGACACAATGTTAACACCTAGTTGATTTTGAATTTTCTTGCTAAGTATTTCAAATTTATCAAAAGCTTCATTTTTAGTTTTCAAAAATAATGTCTAAGTGAACCTTGAGTAATGTCGTCTACTCGACCAAAGTATATAGTTGCTTCCATAACTTTTGTTGTTAATACAAATAAGCCATAAGCGTTTATTTATATTTCTGATCTTCAATGTTTTGTCGATAACAAGCGTAAAATCATTTTAGCAAACAAATAGAGTCACGTAAATAGTTTGAGTTAATAGTTTTCTAACACACTTACGTTTTCACATAAAACACTAAAAACAAGCTTAAGTGATTTTATGATTTAGATATATATTTACAACAACTAATGTTTACATATTGGGTTAGCACATACTTAAACTAAGTATACTAAAATGAGTAAAAACATGTATATACTAAAATGGGTAAAAACATGTAAATACTAAAATGGGTAAAAAAAACTAGCAAATGGTGATTGACCAGCAACCATTGTTTTATATATACCACTTAACCAAGTTCATTGTATCTAGAAAGAAAACCATGGATCAATCCATAACCCATGACCGAACCATAACCAAAAATAACCAGGGCAAAGAGGAGCGCCCCACCTGACCCCGCGCTTAGCCCCTATCCTAGTGTTTAATCAGGATCCTGTGGGAACAAGAGAGAATTTTCTCTATAAATAGAGAGCCATTTCTTCCTTTCTATGCATCACTTTACACACATACTTTCCCCAAGTATTATAACCCAACCCTTCGATCTAAGTGATCTATGTAGTTTGTTTTTGTTTTTGTGTGATCTTCAGGTTCCTTAGCGAGAGAGATCACCACTTCTTGAAGACGCAAGCACTAAGTCCATGAGTTTCCATGCTGTCAGCATCACCACCACACAACCATCTCTTGTTGATAGTTCTTCCTTTCTCCATAGATGTTGGGTCAAGGCATTAAGAAATAATGCCCAGTGTCAAGATGAAGCATTAGTGAAGATGTTCATCATCCTGTTGAATACTATTATGAAACACGCCTAAAGGCCGTATATGAAAGCATTAGTGAAAGATGCTCCCTATCGTCCATTTCATGAATTATTGAAGAATTAAACGCAATCATGTGATGAAAGGAAAGCCGTTGCCAGTCAGTAAGTATTGCCTAGAATCCAAATCTATGGCATTTGAAGAATACGGCTTTAGGCTTATAATCACAGTGCATCGTTATATACATATAAGTATTTGTTTATTTACAAGGATATATTCTTGATAAAGTGGTATCAGTGAGTAGATCTCAGACATTAGGTGTCAGGTCGGCGGTAGTAGTTCTTCCGGCGAAGAATGAACAGTGCTAGTCAAAATTGTTAAAGGTACAATGTGATGATTAGTTCTTCCAGTGAAAGAACTCCGTGGTTAGCCTAGCACTCGGTGATAAAGGTAGGCGACGCGTTGTGTTAGGTGTGGTCGCCTTGGTGCAAGGAACTTCAGATTTAGCTTTGTAACCTTAAAAGGTTGCTTTATGCTCTCCGCCTCTAAGGAGATTGGGTGTAGTTTACTACAACTTCAGTAGGTGACTGTATATAAGGAAGGTGTCCTTGTAGCCAAAACCACTATAAATACCCCAGTCATGCGGATGTGCTTCTACCTTTACCTTTCTATCAAACGCGATATATCTATCTATCAACGCCCAACATAAACAACCAAATGATTGACATAAGCCCATCTAAATATTTAAAAGGTAGTTTTAAATTGCAAACTATTCAACCCCTTCTAGTTTCACCACCGCATCGAGCTTCTCATACCAAGTTTCTTAAAGTATAAGCACTTCTTTAAAGACTTGATAATGATCCAGTATTTTGAAACTACATAGAAGGATTTTGGGTCATATTTCTAAATCATTTTGTTGGACATTGATAGTTGATTCAAACCACTTTTGCTCTTAAGAAATCTGATGCTGTAAATTCCTCCAAAATCTTCTTATCCAAAGAATAATGAAGTCAACATTCAAGGAAGGATCTAAAAGTAATCACAACTTACGCATACCCAAGGCTGTGCTGATTACTTTAAAAGCTGCGAAGTATTTTTTGGTATTATGCCAAAACCAAGAAGCATAGTGGTGAATGTTTTTAATTCTTCTACTATAGGTTATATGAGTTCCATTTATTGTCATAAGTTCTCTCTTTGTTTATTAATCACTGTCATCATTAAGCCCTTTCACACCTTTTCATTTTTTCAACATCGTGGAATGATATTATCTTTTTTCGCCAAACTAACGCCGCCATCACATATGAACCCTTATATGTAATTCATCAAAAGTCACATTCAAAAACAATCTTCATCTAATACTCAACCGCTTAAAAGCCATATATTATGCCTCCACTACAAAAAATAATGCCAAACAACCCTTTTTCTCATTCCACAATTTGATCCTCTAGTTGTACTAGCCGGATCCTGGGCCACAAAGGGATCCGGGGAACCGTGGAATAGGTTCCTACCTATAATGCTTTTCAAAAATTCACCAATCGATCTTTTTTCTCATTCACAAACACAAAAACGACTAAGTTACTCTGAACCATCCTCCGGCATTTCCTATACTCTCAAGTATTCCTTCCTAGAACACCATTGTAAGTAATTACATTAACTTGTTCTAATTTCCATCATCCTCATCCTGTGGTTTATGGTTCTTAATTTTAATCAATTAATTTAATTAGGCTTTTAAATTAACATGAAAAGTGGGCTTTTAACAAAATCACATTGTGTTCACAAATATTGTTAATACAAATCAAAACCATAAACCATCCCAACTAATTTTGGGCTTAATTGGAAAATTTGTATTTTTAGGACCAACCATGCCCAAAGCTACTCAACCAGATCATCATGACACCGTCCACTACCTTACTCATTACTATCGTAAAAAGAGATTGACCAAAACCGTAATCAGAAAATATTCAAAAGCCTTGTAAAACTGATTTATCCAATGGTAAGTGAGTCAAGGAATGTTTCCTCGAAAGATACCCCATTACCAAGTTCTTCTCAAATAATCAACTTTGATTACGTCTCCTACGGAGACCCAACAAATTTGTCCCTGCTTTCATTTTTGAATTTACAAAGCATTAGGATCATTCAAAACGCCGATGATAGCATTTTAATCGCTTTCTATTATCAATAAACAAAACTTACTCTTCCCTCTCAACACCTTTGCTCAAATTCTTCGATTCCTTGTGAAGGAATTTCCAGAGGTACTCTCAAGATTGGGGCAATTAACGCCAAAAACCTTGGGGCACTTGATCCTAAGCCTCTATAACACCTCTTGATGAACCCGAAACCATCCATACACTATTTTCAAAATAAGAGCCAATTAATCCCGCTTCGAATCAAAAAAACAAATAAGCCTATTCACCCAGAATCCCTCCAAATGGAACTTTTAAATGTCCCTATGCTTAGAAACAAGAAATCCTTAGGGGAAAATAATCATTAGCTCTAGTTGGAAACAAAGATCATCCAATGCATGTCTTGTGCAAATGATCTATTCTGTCTTATCCACCAAATGGCTCACTTTAATTCGCTTTATTACCATGCAAAGTG
>OU343216.1:6433061-6503543 GCA_910596185.1 Chrysanthemum makinoi | reverse complement strand
TTGGAGAAGTCTTGGGGATTGATGAGTTATATGTCACTCCTTTGAATCCATCATCTTCTTGACTCATCTTCACCCTTTAAGTTCCGCCTTCTTGAGTGGAGAGACTTCTTCGCCTAAATCTTGAGTATCACGAGATGACTCGAGAGACTATGCACTCAGTGACTGTTAGTGTTTAACGGACTAAACACTTGGGCTATTTTCTATTCAAATCCTAGATTAAGGGGTTTGGGTATTTCTTGAACCTTGATCTCCCCTATTTGGATATACAAATAGCCTAAGTGGTTGATCAGTGTAAGTGAGCAAATGGCTTCTTCTTACACTGAATGTACTAATGAATACAATAAGGAACATTGAGTAAATTAACAAAACATACATCTTTTATTGATCAGATTACATAGTTCCTATCACTAGTACATAAAACAAAATGATGTCATCCAGATGGATTCCGTGCTTCAAGCTTGACCTTTTGGTGATGAGTGTTTCCCTGTCGGGATGGTCTCTTATCTTTGGCATTTAAGTCGGTGCGAACGATATTGTGAAGTTTGATTTGAGAGGCCACTGGAATATAGGTGATCATTGTAGCCACTCCAGCCTGATCAATATCACTCCACCTTTGGAATCTTTGGTTTCCATAGACATCAATGAAAAATAGCCCTCTTTTCAGCTTTTCAATCACAGACAGTTCACAAACTTCACTCCTTCAGCAGCTCCCATTACACTCCATCCAGGCACTTTAATCTCAGGTTGGAACTCAACTCTCTTCCTTTTGCCGTGGATGATTGGTTGAGATCCTTGAGGTGCGTTAAAGCGGGCTGAATTCCCGTTGGGCTTGGACAATCCCTCATCTTTCATATCTTTTCTGAGCATTTTCATGGTCCTTAACCACCGCATTCTTCTTCTTTTCAATAATCGGACCAAGCTCATCGAGTTTAGTGATCCCAAAGTCAGGTGAATTTGAGGGATCATGAACCTCGAAGTGTCTTTTATCATCCCCTCTGTAGCGTTCATGGCCAGTGGTTTGGTATTGGGGATGATTCGACATCTATGATCCTTTTCAGGAAGCCTCGGCTGTCATTGTCCATTGTAATGCTCAATTCTGCTTTGCTTGATGGCTTCAGTTTTCTTCTTCTTTTCTTCCAACTGTTTTCTCATTTTAGCCATCTGAGACTGAGCTTCCTTGAACTTTTGTCTGCTGACCTTTTTGGAGTTTCTTAGGATCAATTCCCATGTTCTCAGCTTCTTCGCGACTACCTTTTAGTGCTTCTCTATTCTTCTTATATTCTTCAGCTTGTTTCAATCTCTGTTCTTCTTTAGCAAGATATTTACTTAATTTGTTGAGGTGTGAAGGTATTCATGTCGCCAATTTTGTAGGAATCTTCTCGGCTCAGGAGTTGTCATTTTGCCTTTTCCTTTGTCTGGCACGAGGAAGATGAAGTTGCTACCGGGGGTGGTGGTGTTGTTGTTATTGGTGTGATTCTTGTCAGTGTTGTTGTTGTTGGTGGGATTGATGAGATAGGTGTTCTTGGGTGGTGATGATGAGATTTGAGCCACTGATGTTGATGGTGTTGGCTCCCCCCAGTGTGAGAAGGAGGTTCTTCAGCAATATTCTCCCCCTCAAGCTTCTTGGGAGCCGGTGAGGGCAAGAGTTGGAGTTGTCTGAGGGGGAGGCAGCTTGACCCTTGAAGGCCGATAAATTTCGAGATCATAGCCTTGATGTGCGAAAGTGTCGAGATTGAATACCAGTGACTTTAGCTTCCAAATTAGCTGAGAAACTTCCAAGCATCATTCGGGCCCAAGATTCGGGCCAGAGATGAGGATGCCGAGTCAAAGTAGCCACCTGCGTATTCAAAGAGTTCAATGTAGCTTGAAGAGACTGGACTGAGGATGGAAGACCCTGAACATTTGCGGACTTGAGCATATCGAGCAGTTCAGTGAGGCTTGAGGATTGTTTCAAGTACGCCTCAGTTGCCTCTAGCACTTTAGAGTTGAGTGTTGGGTCTTCTTTGACAAATTCCTTGATTTCATCTTTCTTTGTACCTACACTTGAAGATGCACGAGGAATTTAGCCATGTTGTCATCCAGTCGGTGAAGGTTGTCATACATCAGATCCTGTGCTCATGAACATTTTCATCAAAGCCATGTACCTCAGCCTTTAGATCGGCATAACTACTCGAGTGTGTTGTTCCCACAGTGTGTTGACCCCAGTATAACCTTGAGGCGCTTTGGTGATCCACTGAACAAGCTGTCTTTCGATGAGTGGGAGAACATTATCAAATCTTTCAAATTCATCAGTGGAGGAAGAGGAGACATCATTGTCAGGCTGGGTGGTGATTCAGTATGCTCTGTGGATCAGGTGAGGCTCTTGTTGAGCTTGAACCTCGGCGTCCATTTCTTCTCGGTGATAAAATTTCATCATCAGTTTGACAAGCTCATCTTCGGAAAAAGTATGCTAGTAACATCAGCAATGATTAACCAGGGTTGGTGATGGGTTCCATATCAGCGGTGGTATATGTTTCCCTCTGAGTCTTTGTCCCCGTTGACCTACCGGTGGGCGTTTCAGTGCCTTCACGGAGTCAGGATTGGTTGTGGGTTCCGTATCGTGGGTTGTTCCTTTCCCTCAAGTCTTTGTCCCCGACCCTGAGACACGGTGGGCGTTTCCCAGTGCCTTTAGCGAGTGGTGATAGTTGTATCCCTATCAGCGGGTTTTTGATTCCCTCGAGTCTTTGGGATCGATCAGTGTGCCCTCGGACAAAGGCTGATTTGCTAATGTCATCCTTGGGCGTTGTGGAAGGCGCTCCCCTACCAGCGGGTTGTATGTTTCCATCTGGATCTTGGGGAGTAGTGGTGGTGACCAAGGGCAGACTGTGATGTATCGGTGTTCTTCGTTGTCGGGGTGGATGTTGCTTGGTCATCAGTGGGTGTCTTTTTAGTCTCGGGCCTTTTGTGCCTTTAGGCGTGTTCTGAAGCCTCAGGGCCCTGGACTTGGGTTTAGTCTTAGTCGGTCACGAGACTTCCCTTTCTCTTTTAGGAGCAGGGTTTGGAGACAGATCCCTCACTGTTGTTCTGACAACCATATGGGCGTCAATTCAATAGGAGTGACAAGGGATGGGTCTTTTTGAAAATTTGATTGGCTCAAGATGCACGGTAAAGCACAAAATTTTTCTTCCGAGGATAATTTGAACCCATAACACTTGCAAGCGCAAGAGACAAACCTAGGATCGGCGTATTTCGTCCTAGTTTTGCTCTGTAGCTTGGTTGAATCCTGTATAAATGATCTCCCCTATGTCGACATGACCCCATTCATTAAGCGGTATGCCATCATCAACTGAATAGAGTTAACTTGTTCAGTGGATGAGTGGTTCCCGCCGAGGACCCGAATCACAAAAGTGAATAGGATCCTCCAAGCCACGGGAAATGAGCTTTTGGTGACTGGGGTCTTGTCCAAAAAAGTTGGATCTAAAACGATTTGTTTTAACCCATCCTTCACTGTGGTGGGTTTAGGATGGGCGACATAAACTCCTTTGTTATAATCCAACCACTTTGAAGTGCAAAACGTTTTGTAATCCAGGGTGAATGTTGTTTCCCCGTGAAGACTGAATCGATGAGATATTCCTGAGAGATGGGGTTTGTTCTCATCAGTTGGAGGTGTCGGGTCATAGGCCTTTTGTTGCCCAAAATTCCTGAGGAGATTTTGGTAAACAATGGAGGACGAATAAAGGTGGCTTTTTAGTGGGCAATTAAACAAAAATTTCATAATGTCTTTGTAGGTTGGGACAGTTTCAGGGTATTCAAAGTTGCCTATGACATTATTAGTTTTAAATTCAACGTTTGTAAGATCCCTACCACTGAGAACAACTAAAAGAGATTGAGTTCTAGCCATTTCCATTTAAAAGATTTTAGGGTTTTGAAAATATTTTGACTAGAATAATCAAAGTTTTTTGATCTCTCAAGTTTGTGATGAAAAACTTTTGTAAATGTTTACAAGAATGGTTTTTCAAAAGAGTTTGAAGAGTTTTGAGCACACACAAATATTTCGAGTTTTAGAAATGATTTTGTGAGTTTTGTTGCAGAAAATAATTTGTGTGTGTTTATTTGTTTTGGAAGAGGGTATTTATAGAGTGGTGAGAAGGGTGATTTGTGCACAAATGGGAATATTAAGAGTCGGTTTTTGAAAAGCGTTTGAATTTCCACATTTAATGCTACCACTCCATTACCCGCAGTAAAATCCCGTTTTCAAGGAAAAGTTGCAGTGCCAGTAAAAGTGCACTTTTGCAGAGATAAAATATCAATTTGATATTTTTGTGAGAGGAGGCATTACATGCCAAGTGGGATGATGATAAGACAAAGAGACATATATTCCTTTATTAAATTTGTGTGGTTACCAACCTAGGACATTTAAGTAACTGATACTTGGATCATTTAGTTACTCATTCAATGCTCTTAGTCAAATGTCAGGGACCTGAATGAGTCTTACTCATTCAGTGAGAGATTTGTTTTGGATGTTAGGGAGGGGAACCATTTGAGAGAACTTACTGAGATTGGTTTTGAATACGACTTTCAATGTCAAGCATTCCCAATTCAGCTTCGGTCTCCGAAGGTAGGTTCATCCAAGGGTTTGGTGAAGATATCAGCCAGTTGATATTCAGTAGGGATGAAATGAAGTTCAATGTCACCTTTCATTATGTGATCCCTGATGAAGTGATATCTGATATCAATGTGTTTGGTTCTTTGGTGGAGGACAGGGTTGTTGGAGATTGCAATAGCACTGGTGTTATCATTAAAAATGGTGAATCGGTATGGAAATGAATGGTCATTTTAATAATGGCATTATACGGGATCATTATATTTCACTTATTGCACATGAGCATCATAATCAGATTGCATTTATTGAGGTCATAGCGACTTGGAATCTTGATTTTTGATTTCTCATACCATTTGGAAATGCCAATCAGATTAATCACGATTCCAGCTTGAGATTACTATTGCTGAGCGACCTACTATGATTTTGCCTTGGTTATCAGAAGATGCATCATTTTGTAATGGATGATAGTGCTTGATTGACTTTTCATCCATAATACATTGGCACAAAATCCTGCTGTGACTACATATTGACTTGGTGAGGACATCCATGATTGTTGCTTTTAGCACTCGAGTTTTCCTCGAAATTGGCGGGACCAGAGGTACTTTTATGTCATGTTGCGGCCCATAATCAATCGAGTAACCCTTGAGATCAAACCACGAGCATTTTGGATAATAGAGTCCAAGATTTGGGGTTCCCTTCAGGTACCTGAGTATTCTTTTGGCTGCAGAGAGATGGGATTCTTTAGGATTGGTGATATCTATTAGACGGTGAGAATTGGATGTATGGTCTAGAAGCGATTAGATACATCGATGATCAACAATCCCTCTGAAATGGGTTTGATTGACTGATTTTCAGTGAATCAGGTCCAAGGTTGTTAGGTGGGACCATTGGAGTCTTCGAGGCCGCATCAGATATCTCATATTTCTTCAAGAGATTTCGGTGTATTTCTCTTGATGATGGATATTCCTTTATCAGTTTGCGATTTGTAGTCCAAGAAAGTATGTGAGTTCCCCCATCATGCTCATTTCAAACTTCTTTGTCATCAGTTTTCAAACTGTTTGCAAAGTTTGTAGTTTGTTGAGCCAAAAATGATGTCATCAACATACACTTGGACTAGTATCACATCTTGTTGAGTTCTATAGACAAACAGTGTGTTGTCTATATTTCCTCGACAAACTTGTTTTGTATCAGGAAGGCTGAGAGAGTTTCATACCATGCCCTTGGAGCTTGTTTAAGTCCATAGAGGGCTTTGTCAAGCTTGCAGACATAGTCAGGTAATTCACTACTCTCAAAGCACGGGGGTTCTTTGAACATACACATCTTCCTTGAGATCACCATTTAAGAATGCACTTTTAACATCCATTTGAAGACGAAGTTCATGTATGTTGCATATGCAAGGAAGATCTGATGGCTTCCATTCTTGCAACAGGAGCAAATGTCTCATCATAGTCAATGCCTTCTTGTTGACTGTAACCTTTGGCTACAAGTCTGGCTTTGTTTTAATGACAGTGTCGTTTTCATCAGTTTTGTTTCTGAAAACCCACTTCATTCCTATGACTACTACATCCAGAGGACATTTGATCAAGGTCATGACCTTGTTTTTGTCAAACTGCTGCAATTCTTCTTGCATAGCTGAACCGGCTTGGGTGTTTAAGAGCCTCGTGACACTTTTGGGTTCTATATCGATAGGTAATCAGCATATAGACATTCATTGGTGAAGCTGATTAGATTAGCGACCATGCTTCTAGTGAGCATGCCCTCAGTGGGTTCACCAATGATGTTTACAAGCTCAATGTCTTGAGTTCTTGTCCACTTACTTTGTGGTCTAGGATCTGAGCTTGATGATGTCACTGGGAGTTCAGATGTGAGTTAGGTGCAAGAGCCAAGGAATCATTTAGAACATCTGTAGAGATGTCTTGTTCGGTTGAGGTTCATGAGTTCTGAGTTCACGATCATTTGGATCAGTGTTTCCTATCCCGAGGGTGATTGATTATCAATGAATTCACTGATGGTTGGTTGGGGTAGGTTGTGAGGTAAGACATAATATGAGATGTCAGCATCAGCTTGATATGAGGAATTGAATTCAGTGTTGTACTCATCGGGAGGATATCTTGATGAGTTATCAATTCCTATTTCTTCCACTGAGGTGTTGGTGAACCTGATGCTTTCAGCACTTTCATCAAAGGTGACATGAAAGGTTTCCTCAACTTGTTGTCTGCTTGTGTTAAAAACCCTGAAGGCTTTGGAGATCGTGAGTAGCCTAAGTATCCATCATCGGCTTTTGCATCAAACTTGCCTAGATGATCCTTGTGGTTATGAATGAACACAGGACATCCAAACACAAGAAAATAGCTGATGTCAGGAAGTCTACCTTTGAAGATCTCATATGGGGTTTTATTATGTCTTTTGACAATGATTGATATGTTTTGAGTGTAACATTTTAATTTGCCGGTCCAGAAATGTTTTGAGAGGGCTGAGCCATTTAACATGGTTCTAGCAGCCTCAATGAGAGTTCTGTTTTTCCTTTCAGCAACCCATTTTGTTCAGGGGTATATGGAGAGGAGAAATTTTGAGAAATTCCTTTTTCATCACAGAAACTCTCAAGCTCTTGATTTCTGAATTCAATACCATTGTCAGTTCGATTTGTTTAACATAATGTCATTACGGTTTTCAATCTTCTGATGAATGACATTATTGTATCAGGTGCCTGACTCTTTTTGGAAAGAAAGTATACCCAAGTGTATCTTGAGAACTCATCAACAACGAAAAGTGTATACTTCTCATCTTTGGATTGATGGGGACGACAGTCCAAAGAGATCCATGTGCAGGAGGTGAAGGCAGCTTTTGATGGAGAAATTTTGTTTGGTTTTGAATGATGCTCTGTGGTGTTTACCTTTTTCACAGGCCGAGCATGGTTTGTCTTTTGCAAAAACCAGTGATGGTAAGCCAAGGACCTTGTTTTGTTTTGCCAAGTTGTTGAGGTTTTGAAGTTTAAGTGTGAGAGTCTCTTATGCCACAGCCAATTGATTGTTTCAGTGGCTTTAGCAAAAAGACAAGTTCCATCTTGGGAGAGTGTTGACATGTCTAACACATAAACATCATCTCTCCTAGGAGCTATCAACACAACTTCCTTGTTGGCATTTAAAATGGTACCTTGTTTATCATTGAATTGTACAATGTATTTAGCATCACATAGTTGACGACACGATGAGATTGTATTTGAGACCATTGACATAGGCTATTAGAGAAAACTATTCCATTGCGGTTCTTGAACCATAACCTTCAGTGGGACATGATGAGTTATCACCAAATACTACCTTGGGCCCTGGTTCCTTTACATACTTGTGCAGATATTCCTTCACAACAGTCATGCTTCTTGAGCATCCACTGTCTAGATGCCAAATAGGCTCCCTAGCATGTCTCCACACAAGATGCTGAATTAGTTTCTCTTAGTGACCCACTTACTAGTGGGCTTGGGTCTCAAGGTCTCTTTGAAATTTTCAATCGACTCATGGTCAGTGGTTGTGTGCATAGTGCTACAACAGGTTTTGCATTTGAGGATGACTCAGTGACTCTGGGTTGTTTAGAATTTCTCCTTGCATGAATGACACTGTCATGTTGGGATGTTTCATGAGCTGGATTACATATATCACGGCATGTGTTCATGAGACAATCATCGATGATCATTAAACCCAGCAGTGAGGGCAGAGAGGTTTTGCTCTATTCTTGGGGCAGACTTTGGAGGATGAAGCATCTGATGACCAACTTTGGTATAGTTTGCTTGATGACATCTTTGTAGATGATGCAGATCTGTGATCATCCTTTTGCAGATCATGCAAAAAGGATTCTATAGCATTGTCGATGGTATGGGCGGTGTAATGACACAGCTCACACTTTTGCTTGTTTTTGGAGGTTGACTTAGACTTTGATGAACTGGAGGAAGCTGACTTTGTCTCCTTGATTGGTTCAGGGACCTGTTCAATGGATTCCATTTTCAGTAAGCTTCCTCACTAGTTCATTAGTTCTTGAATTTGGTCACTTCAGTGGGAATGAGAGGATGTTGAAGTCTGTAGGAGTAGACTCTTGTTGAGTTGGTTTGTTGGTCTTTGGGATGGTTCTACCAAGTCCGGACCTTTCTTTTGGTGAATGAGGATTGAATTGCATGGGAATAGCTCGAGCTTGGGCAGCACCACTGAAGAGGTTTAAGTGGTGGAAGCGGTGCTTGAGATTACCTTGACTTCGAAGATGTGTTCATACTCTGGGCACATCGGGAGTCAAGAATGCTCTTTAGAGCTTGACTTCAGCTCTAGAATCCTTCGAGTCGAAATTTGGAAGCTTACTCGGGATTAACAGTTCAATCCAATCCTGGAATTGGGATTAGTCAACATATTTGTAATCATGCCACCGGACACAAATGGCTTAGGAGATTGGTCTTTGTTGAGAGAGTCAGGGAGATGATCTTCACCTATGACTCTCTTTTTGCTACGGGGGCACCACAGCATCAAAGACCACAGGATTCTTAGCAGTCCAACTATCAAGAATATCTTGTTCCTTTTTAAGTTCATCTTGAAGAGCCCGATTTCTCTTAACTAGTTCAGTGTTTTGAATTTGCAAAGTGACAGCCTCAAGCTTGGCTTGTTTTAAAGTAAGCAGTTCATCTCTACACTTGTTTAATTCAAAACTTAGCTTGTTGTATTTTGAAAAAAGATTTAATCTTTGCTCTTCGACGAACTTAAGGTCAACATTGAGATAATTCATATAAGGCGCAATCGAGTCATCATCCATAGAAAGTAAGATGTTTACCTTCTTCATAGTGATGTTGACCCATTCCCGTTTACGGCATGATTCTTTCCAACAGTAGCTTGTCTCTTCGAGAGGGCCATCGATTGCACGACATGCCCATTTCATCATTTGATGACAACGGCTCTTCATCCGATCGAAGGTCACCGACAAGGCCTTTGTTTTACCCTGCAGATTGAACACTTTTGTTGTTTAGAGGGACTGGCCTCGAGCAATGCAAGCTTAGCTTTGACTTTCTTATATTTTGCTTCAAAATCAACAGTTTTGTTTCGATCAGATTTGTTTTGAAAGTTTTGATGAGACTGATAGATTTTTGGTTGAAATTTGCTAAGCCGAGGTGATTTGACCACGATGGTTTATAAGAGGGTTTAGAAATTGTTTTGAAAAAGTCTTTTGCAAAATGACCTCTTTTGTGACACTTAAAGCATTCGGTGTCCTCATTTGCTTTGGCATTTGAAAAACCTTTGTTTCTTTTTATAAACCTTGAGGTTAGCAAGGAGTGCCCTTTCTGAATTCAGTGTTAGGTCATTTAGGTACTCCTCACTTGATCTCATCAGGCTCATCATCGAATTTTCTTGAAAATCTTGAACAATATTGTTAGAATAGCGGTTGATATTGGTGATGAGGTGGTGGTCAGGACTTCTTGACTTCTGAGACTTCTTTAAGTCGGGTATCGATCTGTTGATGAGGTTTTCCTCATAGACAAAATTCCCATAAATTTCAGGAAGCTCAAGATTTTGGATATGATTAGCATTCCTAAGTCCTTGAGAGAAATTCAACCACTTCTCAGGGAGGCTGTTGACAAAACCAACATTGATTTCATGTTTGGACAACTTAACACCATCATTTGACAGTTCAATTAAAAGAGTTTTGTACACGGTGTAAGTTTGAGAGAGTTTCGAGTCCTTAGCCCAGAAGGTGTTATACTCAAGTTTCAGGTCCATTATCCTATTTTCCTTGGTATCGGATGGTCCTTCATGACTATGAACTAGGTCATCCCAGGTTTGCTTAGGTGTACTACGACATACAGACTCCATAATATCGTCGGGAAGACAAGATATTATGATACTTTTAGTCTTTGGTCTGGTTGACCTCCTTTCATCCACGAGTCCACTGAGCTTGGTTTGGGCAACCCTTCAGTGATCTTTGGGACAAATGGACCTTCATTTATACACTTGATATAATAAGGTTCCATCCCAATCAAATAGCAAAGCATTCGCTTTTCCATTTGTTGAATTTGCCAACTTCAAGTCTAGGAACCTTGTTGAATAAGCTCCCCTTTTTATCGACTAGTTGGGGTACATCAATTTCAGCCATTTAGGATCCTAATTTAAAAACTTTTAGAGCGGCCTAAAAAGAGTTTTATAATTAGCCTTGCTCTGATACCACTTGTTGTTCCTCGTTCACTATCGTTTAAAACAGTTTAAATATATAAAACAAGTTAATAGTGAACTATGATTGAAATTAACATAAGTAAAACACACAGTAATTTTCAACATCATATTCTTATTAGAAATAAATCAACAAAGAATTCGTTACCCAAGTACTTGCGGAATAGTACTTGGGATTGAAATGACAAAGTTGGATTACTCCTCTCTAAGCTCGAGGCTAAGTGAGCACAACTCTTAGAGCTCACTGAGCTATCTCGGGAACTAAGTTGTATTTGGAGGAGTGAAAAGATGGCTTGCGTGTATGTGTGTTTTTACAATTCACAAGCTTAATCTTTTCACTCCATCTCTTATGCTATTTATACATGTATGAGTTTTAACTCTATCCTAAGTGACAAATCGACATCATCTGAGAAGACAAAATCTTGATGTATTTTGTCTCATTTTACAAAGACTATTCTGGGTAAGAGACAAGACTACTTTCTAAGTTAGGTGATGACATTGAGCGATCTTTTGCCATTCAGGGAAAGTTGACTTTGGTTGATAAGGACATTGTCTTATCTGATTCAAACTTATCCTGCCTTGTCCCGCTCTTGATCTTTTCATCCTTGATCTTCTACTTGATTTGTCTTAGTGTTAGCGGTTGGAGAGGAGTCTTGGGGATTCATGAGTTATTGTCATCACTCCTTTGAATCCATCATCTTCTTCTTGACTTAGTCTTCACCCTTTAAGTTCCGCCCTATGGTAAGAGACTTCTTCGCCTCATCTTGAGTATCACGAAGATGACTCACGAGAGACTATGCTTTCAGTGACTGATTAGTGTTTAACGGACTAAACACTTGGGCTATTTTCTATTCAAATCCTAGACAAAGGGGTTTGGGTATTCTTGAACCAAACATTAAATCAATTGATGAGACCTTATCAATTGAGACTACAAAGAACACACTTGAAGCTGCTGCTTGAGATGGAACAATGATCACTTAGGTTTGGAGCCAGGCCAAAGCGGTATGATGGTTCGGTGATAAGGAGAAAAAGAAATATGATCTTTGATATCATGGCTTGAAACATTATACTTGAGGTCTTCAAAAGACATCTACAAGTTAATCAATCACAACAACGGAAGCCAAGGCGGTTTGGGACAATGTCAAGATGCTTCTCTCTGAGTTGCAGATTAACTACAAAGAAGATAGAGAATCACCTTGGCGTATGATGACTTTTGAGCACTTTAAGATGATACAGGGGGAAAGTGTCCTTTGAATATGCGTGAGGTTCCTGGCTTGTGAATGACATGAGGAATATCAAATTATATTCCAAATATTAAATTAAATTCAAAGTTTGTGAACAACGTGAATCCCGAATGGCACAAATTTGTCACTTCTATCAAGTTAACTAAAGGTTTGAGGAACACCAACATGAAGCAATTTTATGCGTTCTGCTTCAAAATGAGAGCATGCTATGTTTTGAGCGAATGATTCTTGAAAAGTTCAAATCTATCGAGGGAGAGCAAGCTCATCAAATGACTCATGACATTACACAAATGTAGGTATCACCACCAAAGCTTCTCAAGTAAACCAGGGTAATGGTAACCTAAGCTCATTCGGATCCGGCATATAAACCCTCTTGATTCATACACACTCATGGAAAACTTCATCAATCAATTATCTCTCATGGTTAGTCAAAATCGATTCCACTCCTTATACCAAAATAACCTCGAGAACAACATCAATCCACACAATCAAACTCGCGTCGGAGATGGAAGGTGGTGGTGCGGAATGTGCAAAGTAGATGGGTATGAACAAGGGATGATAGGGCGGGTTATGGTAATATCTGAGTGCGAGGAGGAGGTATGTGGCTAATCAGAATCGTGGAAGGAATGCAAATCAAGGAAAAGGAAAACCAATCAAGTGCTTCAAGCGTGGTGGTGAAGGACACATTGCGAAAGGCTACTTTTTATCTCCAAAGCGCCCACTCAAAATCTGCGAGTATTTGGGGACAAGATCTCTTGGTGCAAGCTCAGGACAATGGAGTACATTTGGGATGAAGAGCAGTTGTTGTTTCTTCTTTGAGGAAATGCAAAACCTATGATCTTGCGATGTGGATGGCGACCAATTGAGAAATAGGTCACAATCATCAAAATGCCTTTCAAGTAGGCGTGATGCATTTGACTCTAATAGATGATGAACCTCTTGCCGGACAATCTTCATGGCTAGCATCTCACGATGGTCTCTCCAAAGGTCTCCGTCACCACAACTTATTTGGTGCATCCAAAAGATTCAATCATTTGAGAGGTATTATTAAAACTATCACGATGAAGTTGATAAGCAAAAGATACATAACAGTACAATCTCATGAAACTTATAGAATCGGATATGAAACAATGTGGATGATAGTAATATTGTCCCATATGATCAATATGTGATACAAAGTGAAAGTGAAGTTGTACCAAATGATTTATCTTCTGTAGTCAATGATGACTATGCTTTTGATGAATACAACTTTGCATGCGCCCGCGATGATTATGTTATCTACAGGCTGAATGCATATAAAAAGAACAAGTCGATATTTATGAACAACGTGCTAAAGTTTGGTAACTACGTGAGCGAAATGGACCAAATGTAATGTGATTATTAGAAATGTAATTTTTAGAGAAGTGTTAAAACAAAGTTAAACTCCTTACAAGAAAAGCTTTCTAAAGAAGCTGTTAAATAGCGAGAACTTGAAAATAATGTTAAAGTGCTTAAACAAGAATTTAATGCTAAGGAATCAAAACTTTTGAATGACTTTTTCAATCTAAAAACTTTGAAAAACAAGCGAAAATAAGTTATGCATTATAAGGGAATACCATTGATTTGCTCACACATGATCACTAAGCACGAGTCTTAGCGATAAGCATAGTATTCCCTAGTAGAGGAGCCAAATCTGAGTATTGTAAAAAGGCTAAAGCTTTCCATCAGATTATATGATGGTAATGAGAATCCTAAGCCTAAGCAAACACCATCATGTATTGGAAGCCGCGGAAGATGATAGAAAATTAGAAGATGCCTCTAGGGAGAAAATGGATAAGAAGCTAAGAGATCCTAAGTGTAAAAGCAAAAATAACTATCAAACCACATGAGTACACAAAAGAAAATTGGATCTCCCACAACATGTTCAAGCCTTAAACTCTCAATTAACCAGAACAAATTTTTTGGAAGAAAGATATGGATAAGCAAAAAGCTAAAGTACTTGTTCAAACAAACACTCCCCCTAGGAAAGTGCTGCGACTCTTTGTGTATCCTCAGAATACACCAATGCATTTAGTTCCTAGAACTAGTTCCACTAATAGCAAGACCTTAATCCTTTTGTATGTTGTTTATCAACTATTAGTTGATTTTGAGAAGACATGAAGAAAAGAATCACACCTCTGAGGGATAGCGGGGAAAGGGGTTTTGAGCAAACTAAAGAATGCTATTTAAGTGAAGTCATGCCTTTCTTTAAACAATTAAAGGTCATTTGTGAGTCTTCAAAGGATAGGCTTCGGACATTAAAAAATGGAAAAGGAATTTGATGCAATGATTGTTGAGGTCAATGATTATGAGCGGGAACTCAAATATAATGAAATTGAAAGGAAGAATCCGCATATCTTAAATGAGAACTTAGTATTAAGTTGTGTGGCTCAAAGATGTGTTTTATCTTTGTTACTAAGCATTCTATTACTGTACTTCTACATTTCATGAATTATTTGTTGCTTTGAAAGTTTCCCATGATCGTGTCATTGAGATTGAAAACAAAAACTTCGAGAACTAAATGAAAATTGGTCGGGGATGATCACGATAATTTGGTAAAACACTTTTCTAAGCTTAGAAGTTGAACATTTTGATTTGTTAAATATCAACATCTCAAAAAATGTCAAAACCTCAAACATCAAGACATCCTCGGAAATATTCGAGTTTGATGCGATTTTTGAAATAAACAAGCGTGGCAGTGATTTAAGCTCCTTTGTAACACGATCGAGAAAGTTAAAAGCCCAAATTTCACAATTAAGGGTGAAAAGAACAATGTGTTGAGGCTCCCAAATGCCTCCTCCTTTAGATTCTCAATTTTCTCAAAACTTTCATCTTCAAACATCATTAGCAGCATTACCACAAGAAAATGAGAGTTTTCTAGAAAAATGAAAAGGTCAAGCGACATTTCAAGAGTTACACGATTAAGTGAAAGTCACTTTCGTGACAAAAATAATGAAAAATAACCGTTACAAAAAGAAATTGAGAATCGAGAGTCAGGAAAAAAGGGAAAATGCCACTTGTCTTTAATGAGAATGTTGCATCAAAGTCGTCTATGGACTCTAAATATCTTGTATTTTGTTAAATACATTCCTCCTCATCTTAGAAATAACAAAATTGTGTTTCATAACTATTTCCTTCACCTTAAGGATAGTCTAGAATGTCTCGAGTGAGATTGTAGAAGGATTTCATAAATAAGCCACTTGATAGTGAAATTAGGTTTGCTTGCATTAGTTAACGATCACCAATTTGTGTTAAGAATATTTAAGAGCAACATGTCCTAAATCCTTATGTGATAAAGATAAAGCTGTGATGCCTTGTTCCATGCCTAGTGCTAAGTATGCAACCCATCAGGTACTTAAGATATTAAGAAAGTGAACTTTAATGTGCCTTCAAGTAGCTTTCGGATCAGCACTTTTTAATCCTAAAAGCAAAAAGTAGCATACCAACTAATGTTCCCATTTTCTTTTGTACGGGGTAAAAAATGACACCAAAGCGGCGGAGTCAAAGCCTCAAGCAACACAAAAGAATGATAGGACCTTGCAAGCTAGGAATGTTCATTGGAAGAAAGTAGAAGATCACCTTAGGAAGAATGAAACTATGTTGAATAAAACGAATCGTGTTTGTAGAAAACTAGAAGGGGGGTTGAATAGTTTACCAATTAAAAACTTTGTTTTGAAACTTATTGAAAGATCAATTGATATTGATCTTAGATATGTTAATGAAATTTGCAAGCAATATGTAAAGAGTAAATAAGGAAAGAAATGATCAAACCACAACAAGTTGTTTATAGTGGTTCGGTCTACAAGGACTCTTTTTCCTTGCCCTACTCTATTCCCCGAGTCTCACACTTTCGAGTTTAACTTCACTAGTCAACAAGCTCCTTTCACGGAGAAACCTTTACCTTCGCACACAATTTCCGACACTAGCTAGATGTGAGTTCTTTCCAAGGTACAACCACTCCCACACACAATGTATTTTGAGGACTAAAATACTAACCACTCACACTCACAAGATTATGATGGTTTAATACAACAATGAAGTATAAATCAACACAAGATCATACAACACTAAACAAACAAGACTTCCAACTTCTCGTTTGAAGCTTGAATGTGACTTGATCTTCTTTGCTACAAAAGAGATCACTAATATGATATGAAATTGAGTTAGAAAGGTTAGAGAGAAGATATGTAAGAGAGTATGATTGAAAGGGATGAAAAACTACTTGGTTTGGCTTTGCTATTTATAGGCAAAACCATGGCTGACATCCACGGACCGCGGACCCCCAAGGGTTCGCGTTGTGAATTTTGTGCCGCCAGTGCGGCGGCAAGATTTCAATATCTTGCCAAATCAACTCATATCTATGCAAGATTGTGTAAGATATGAAGAGTACAAATCCACACAAAATATCTAATGAAATCTTCCATGATTTCCATGATGCATCACATGATGTCATATGTTGTATTTCTATTTTTAGAAATATGCAAGTACTTAAGTAGTGTTTGGTTTAAGAACCTAACACATTCTAAAACTACTATCATACATAATGATTAGAGTCATATTAAGATATGATTAATCACAAATGTAAATGCTTGAATGATGAAGATATTGTTTGAAAAAGCTTGTTTTAATATCTATTAAACTTGACAAGCTTTAAGCTTTATAAAATTAAATTTACTTTTGTCGTTAACAAAACTTAGGTAAAGATCAAAAATATAAATAGCGTTTAATGACGATATTTGTATTAACAATCTCCCCATTTTTGTTGAGGACAAAATATAAATTTATTTTATAAAAGATACAAAGTTTGTTAAGAGTTATAAAATATTAGTTTTAGAACTTGAAAGAAAATGATAATCAAAGTGTATGATGTTTGACTTTTTTTTAGAAAGTCAAAGTATTCTCTAGTTGATGCATGATGTTGACTTTTTCAGAAAGTCAAAGTATTGATTGACTTTTGAGAAAAGTCAAGTATTACCAATGAAGTATCATGTTTGACTTTTCAAAAGTCAATGTATGCGATTTGACTTTTTGAGAAAAATCAAATATAAACAACTTCTATATTTTCTCCCTCTTTTGTCTCAACAAAAGAGAAATCTTGCGAATGTAATGAGCGAGCCATTATCTCCCCCTTGATCAAAGCTCCCTTTAAATTGGGTGCTTAATGGGAAGATACATGGATTGTGAAAATAAAGCTACAAAAAAAATGATAGTAATAATGATCATTAACATTTCCAAACACTATGTAAAGGCACCAACAATATAAAGAACACCATACATTAGTTAAAATTTATCATGAATAAAGATCATGAAAAGAAACACAATGATGTGTTTTAAAGAAAAAAGAAAATAATCCTAAGAAAAGAAAAACTTAGAGATGCTAATCTATGACCATTCTAATGAGATGGTGGATGAAAAGTTGGCTCAAAGGATATGATTGAGGATGAACCTCATTTCCTCTTGGAAGTCATGGACCATAACCGAGGTCTATCAATGGTTTGGGCGTTTGCTCACTAAGTTGAGCAACCATGCCTAGGGGGTAGTATGTTTGGGGAAGTTGTGGTGGTGGAATGGTAGATGTGTTGGTGTTGGTGGGGATGTTTGGGGTGGTCATGATGGAGGCTAGCAAAGCATTTTGCATTTTCATAGTCTCACTAAGGTGAGAATCCACCATGCCTTTGAATTGGTGGAGGTTGTAGAGTTCCGCTGATCTCCTCTCTGTGAGATTAGCATCCCACATGCACTCCTCAATGTTCTCTAAGTGAGGGACATTGATGTGGGGAGTGATTGGTCCCCATACAAAGGACCATGGATGTCTTTGTGGATGGGGTGGAAGAGAAGAGTTTTAGCCCTAATGGGGCGTTTGGGTCAAAAGATGGTGAGGGTGACTCATGAGCAATCAGCTCAATTGTGCCAAAGGATGGCAATGGTGGTGGATGATTTGGCCTAGGGCCAAGTCATCCAAGTCCTCAAGAAAGGATTTGGTGAAGTTGGTGGTGTGGAAAATAACTCCATAGGAATGAGAGTTGGAGACTTTGGTGGTGAAGGTGGTGAGGGTGTTTTGGATGTTTGGATGGGTGCGGGTGGAGGTGAAGTTGGTGTTTTTGTTGGTGGTGGAGTGGTGATCACAATGTATGATTGAGTAGGTGTAGCAAGGTAAGGCTTGTATCATCTCGGATGGGAGATGAGATTGTGAGTGGAAGACTTCGGATGAGGAGCTTAAGTTCTGAAGCAACAAGGCCTCACGCTAATTCTAGCGGTTTTCTTGCAAGGTTTAGGAGAGGATTTAGTCATTTTGACTTGTGTTTTTCATTGCTAGATGATGGTAGAATGAAGAAGGTGTGAGGATGATCATGGTAAAACCTCTCAATTTATAGAAGTGAAAAATTATGGAGAAATGTGTTTGATTTGATGTTAAACCATTGAAGAGATGAGGTTACTAATGATTTGGAAGTGGGTTGAATGCTAGTCATATCACCCAAGTCAAACCATATAAGAGATGAAGTGAAGAAAATATTTGCAATAAATGTGTTAGAGGGCTATGGTGGAGATACCATTGTTTAGAATGAAGTTCCTATAAAATGGAAATGCCTACACTTTGAGTCGGTTTGAACTATTGATTTCACGTGAATGAGTGGAATTTCCTATGTCAGTTTCCCACAGTTTGAAAGGTACAAAATTTGGTTCCTTCCTTTATGCCAAAGGGCTCCTTGGGTGAATTTTTCAAATTTTTGAATTTTGGTGGGAAATGGATTTCTTATATACCTAAGTGAATTATACTAGTTCTAATAAGTGTATAAACTATTTAAGATTGACTTAGAAGCAATGGATGGTAATTTGGAATCACGAAAAGAGTGAAATTCAGAAAGTTACCTGGAGGATCCATGGCACCAATAGTTTACCTGGTAGGACCCTAAAAGAGATGCCGATGCAGTCCTTGCTCTGAGTCTGCGTTACCATTTCTCATAACAGACGGTACCATCGTTGGTGCCGTCTAATCCGTACGATCCGAGAAAACTTGGCCAGTGTGTTTTTAGGTGTCAGGGACTTTTAGAAACTTTGAAATTTTCTCAACCATGTGACACTAAACATTTCTAGTTAGGAAAAGTAAATAACACATGTACAAACATAGTGGAACATAAATTTTGAGCAAGGCCTAGTGATTTTCATTATAGTGAAAATGGGTAAAATTTGATAGCATACTTGTGCTATCCCCATGCATAAGATTGTTAGCATACAACATTGTTTTAAGTTATATTATCATCCTACATAATAAAAACAACTAAATTGTATCAAACATTAACGATAATGTATTGTTCCAAACACTCCTTAATGGACCCTCATTTATCCAACTTCTTGTAGATTTTGCTCATCATCCTACAAGGCAGACATTCCCTTAGTTTGCTTGAATTACGTGATTCATTCTCTATCTCGGAAGAGGCGCATAATATATGAGGTGGAAGATGAGGCTTGGAAGACCAGACTATTGATGATAATGATGATGGAGTTGGAGGTTTTGCTCTCTTTGCCTTTTGTCTTAGCCTTTCGTGCATCACTTAAAGGTACAAAGATGTGAAGGATGAGCTCATAGTGAAGGTGCATCCCTTTTGGGCTTGGTTGAATTGGTGCAAAGTTTCTATAAGCGGTGAGAAGCATCCGTATGGAAAACAACCGATCCTTGAGTTGGAATATCAATCATTCTCTAGCGTGTTAGTAAGCTAAATTGAATGGTTGTGAATTGGACAAGTTGTAGAGCATGTGACAAAGGCAAGCGTTGATGTGATCCCTATTTCCTATGGTGCTAATGATGTTGGCTCTAAGTAGCTCCTCCCATTTCTTAAATTAGGGCTTAAGTTCATTTAGCTCCATTCCATATGGATCTCGGTTTACCTCCTCCACTTTTCGGGTAACTTCGGGTTGTATTGCCAGGTTAAATAAGTGTTAGGATAATCCTTGCTCGGCCAAAGCGGGTTTTGGTAGGGAGGAGTCGGTCATTGATTGCATCAAAATGGTGTGAGTGACCACTTATCAGAGTAGACACAAAGTCCTAGGTTGGGAATTCTAGCAATTGAGCAAAGTTGGCTAAGGTGATGGTGTAGTCGTTTTGATTGATTCTAAACCTTAGACAAAATTCATCATCGTCTTCATCACTAAAGCCGGTCACACTAGCATAGAACTCTAACACAAACCTAGGACAAATTGGTTCATCGATGTAAAGGAGACAATCGAATTGAATGGCGGCTCCGTGAAGGACAATCGGAGATTGGTTCATAGACTCAGAGTTGAGAGATAAAATGTAGTTAGGATACTTAAAATGATGTTATCTTCAGTGATTAGTGAGTGCGAAGGGTAGTAATATGAGCTTGGTTTAATGTTTACACTTTTTGGTAAAGTGGGTTTTGAGGAAGAAGATGTTTTGTAGGTAGCAGTTTTGCTTACGTAGAGCACCCGCGGACGAGGCGGTACCAAATTTTGGTTCAAAAGTCAGGTATTTGTCATTGGCCAATTATGCGTGGCTACGATTACCCGGATACAAAACAAATTGTTTTGTTTGACTATTCTAATGTTTTTGAGCTATGTTTATCCTACATGTTTGGTTCCATTAACCTAAACCAAATGCAAGAAGATTAAAGGTTCTCGTTTAAGAAGCTTAGTTAAGATGTCGGCAATGTTGTCTTGAGGAGGATACTTTCACGATTGAGATGTTTCCTTTTTGAACATTGTCGCTTGAAAAGAAATGATGACGGATTTCAATATGCTTTAATACGAGCATGTTGAATGGGATTCTTCTTTGAGATCGTTGTGGCTCCTTTGTTGTGTAAAGTATTACAATGTCGTTGAGATGAATTCCGTAATCTACGAGAACTTGCTTCATCCAAAGAGCTTGTTGACATGCTTTTCGTGAGCGCTTTTCGGCCGGTAGTTGAGATGGCTAAAGCGTTTGCTTCTTTACAAACCATGAGGTGAGACAATGTCAACAAAGTGCAAATACCACTTGTAATTTTTCTCGACATAATCAAGCATGATCAGTGGCATACACTATGGTTTCTACACGTTCCTTTGGGATATAATCCTAAACCGTTGTTCCTTTAAAAAATCCTTTTAAAAGGCTTCTAAGTGTGATGCCTTTGGGTTTTCTTGAAAGCGAGCACATAGACAAACACTAAACATCATTTCGGGTCTACTAGCGTGCAAGATAAGTAGGCTACAATCATTCCTCTATATTTAGTGTTATCTGGATTCACTTCTTAGTCCTTGGTGAGTTTAGTGTCAGAGGACATGGGTGTTTTAGTTGGTTTGGAATCTTGGAACAAATTTCTTAAGCATGTCTTTTATATATTTAGATTGGTTAAAAAATATGCCATCTTCTAGTTGTTTAATTTGAAGTCCTAGAAAGAAGTTTAACTCACCCATCATTTTCATTTCAAACTAAAGTAAGGTGCATGATTTTAGAGAAATCATCACATAGCTCTTGACAAGTTGATCAGAATATAGCGTCATCAACATATATTTGAACAATGATATTATGTGATTCCTTTCTCTTGGTAAAAATTATCTATAATCCCATTATTGTATTTGTTATCAATAAGAAAAGTCTTAGTCGGTCGTACCAAGCTTTTTGGTGTAAACACCCCAATTTAAGTGATGCAGCGGAGATTTAAAGCTGGGTGTTACTTCATGGCACTAACTTGATCATAACAATAGAAAGCGAACTCTAATAGAATTAGTTTTAAAGGTTATCATTCAATTTATATATATGTCGAGTTTACAAAATGAGGTCCCAGTTGGTTCCATTGTTTACAAAATACATTAAATGAGTTTTTAGAATGATAATAAAATTTATAGCCTTCTTGAGTATCGAGTGCTACTCCGTGCCAACCTCGTACAATATATGGACTTTGAAATACATGCTTAAGCTGTCAACACAAGGTTGAGTGAAATTCATAGAGTTTGTTTGATGGTTGAACACATTATATTTGTAGTGTGAGTTATAAATTCACACCAAGGGTTTTGAAAACCGCTTGATTATTATTAGACTAAGCATCATGCAATCAAAGTTAGCGTGTTCCAAAAATTGGTGGAGAAAATAATAGAGTTATTGGCCTTATCGGGTAAAATTGCCATTTTACCAATGTTACTCAAATATAGTCGCGTTTGTTTTGCCTACCGGTCAACAAGCGGGATTAGATCAATCCCCGATAGATCTATTCACAATATTTAAGCCCACTCTCACTTGAGTGATTAATGATTCATGATTAAGGACTTAAGTTTGGCAAATCTTTGGTAACTTAGTGCTAATAAAACAATCGAGATAAGTATACGAGTTTGAAAGCAATGTGTTAGATTTAAAATAAAGCATATATTTCCCCGAGGTTTGTAAAACAATTAAGTAATAGAAAGTAGGGCTATGAACTCACCTCAAAGTAAATGATAGCAAATGTATAATGAGGAATGATGGATATGTAGGTAGAGAACTTCAACAAGCAACCTAGAATAGGATGTTGCGACTTAGGTTCAGAATAATGCCTAAGAGAACATAAACGAGCCTATATATGCATTTATATAGATTATGATGTAGTATTTGTATGATTGTTTATAGAAATTGTTTTAGTTTGTATATCTGCATTTTCTGGTTAGGGCCATCATAATTCGGAGATAAATGCGATGGCGTTAGGAGCTAGGACACTTTTAATTAGTAAATCCGGCAACTTCGTCGTCAGTTTCTGAATGAACCCCTCATGAAGTTCTCTAGTGTTGGCCAATTGTATCGTAAAACATGTATTTTAATTGCTTGATTATATGATATATTTAGAGTTTATAAATACAATAAATAAACTAACAAAGTTTATAAGTATTTAAATAAGTTTGAGTTTTATAAATACTTACCTTAATATATAATGCTTGAGTATTATGGAAAAATAAAATATTAGCGGAGCTTCGGCGTGAATTACTTCTTGAAAATCAAGGCTATTAGAAGAAGATTATAACAAGCCTTCTTGAAAGAACCAAGAAGAAATGAAGATTATAACAACGTCTTTTGGAGACTTGTTGAAGTTATTTGAAGATTATAACGACTCTTTCTTGAAACTTCAGAGCGAATCAAAGCAGCTAGTTTTCTTCAAGAAAACATGAATGTTCTTACAAGATCTATAAGAAATGCCTTAGGTTTAGGACTTTAGATGCTAAGAATGGGTGGTGCAAGAAAAAATGAAGTGATTTGCTTGGTATTTATAGGCTAGAGATTTTGGTTAACTATATATTGGGTTAAAAACTAACCATGGTTAAATTTACACATGTAAATGATCTAAAGGAAGTATGCTTAGGATTTTGACACCAACATGATGACTCCACCCCTAGAGGTACATCACAATTTTTGACAAGGCTTAGATGATAGAATCTTGATCTTATCTTGGTTCACGAGGAATTGAGTTTTGGTTAGTTAAATGCCAACCGAAGCCATAAAGCGATAAGCAGAATTGTCATTAAAATCACGAAATTTTTAGGAATGAAGAAACTCATCATTATACTCCATATAAAAATATAAAATGGGTGATAGAGTATCATTGGGTTACCAAAAGCTTGCTTAAAGGCTGGAAATCTGAATTACTTAACGTGGTGTGATTTATCGAAAAAGAGCGAAATTTAGGGAAATGACGTGAATTTATTTAGAGTAGACTAAAATTAGTCTAAAAGTGACAGGATGTCAAGCGTTGGTTTTAGGTAGATGCGTGGGATAACCATGGTTATACACGAGTTTAAAAGTTAAGCGATTTAAGCAAATGTAGAAGGCAGTACAAGCTTAATTTCTTTATGGTCCAGAAAGGGAGGAAATATGTTTGACTCTTCCAAAAATAAAAGTGTCAAAACATATTAGAAACAGTCTTGCTAGATGTTAAGTGCGGATGTAAGTAAATTGTTTAAAGCGTAAGTTTAGTTTTATCTTGTATTTGGGCTTGTTGGTAACATTAAAATGAAATCCTAAAATTCTCTAATTAATTATGAGATCTAAAATTTATCGATCACGAGGAAAATTGTAAGGGTTGATTTTTAAGTTAAGCGTGATGACTAAATGGCGTTCGGACCAAAAATAAAACTTTAAGGCGATGTTTTCTTAATAACTGCGAAAATGATCTAACGATGGTGAAATCTCGGGTTATTACTAAAATAATTTATCTTACGAGAATGTGGATTAAAATTTTTACGTGATGAATAGTGAAAGTGAATAGTAACTTTTAAAAAATATGAAAAGTAACTCGAAAAATGCGGGTTGTTACATTTGGTGCTTGCTTAAGACCATATAATGCTTTCTTGAGTTTGAAGACATGATGTGGTTTCTCAAAGTCGGTAAAACCGGAGGTTGAGCAACATACACTTCTTCGTTAATAAACCCATTAAGAAAAGCACTTTTAACATCCATTTGAAATAATTTAAAGTCATAAGCACATGCATAAGCAATTAATATTCTAATAGATCCAGTCTAGCTAGGTGCATAAGTTTCATCATAATCAATTCCTCTTGTTGATTATAACCTTGCTGACAAGCCTAGCTTTGTTTCTAGATACTATACCATTTTCATCCATTTTATTTTGAAAAACCCATTTTGTTCCAATTATAGTTTGATCTTTAGGTTTTGGAACTAATTTCCAAACATCATTTCTAACGAATTGGTTTAACTCCTCTTGCATGGCAATTACCCATGATTCATCTTTTATTGCTTCATTTATGTTTTCGGTTCAATGGTGGATACAAAACAAAAATAATTACTTTGATTTTGGGCTTGTGACCTTAAGGTTCTTTGATTAAGTTGTCCTATGACCTTTTCTAAGGATGACTTTTAGATTCTTTGATGTTTACAATTTCTTTATTTAATGGTTCATCTTCCTTGTTATTATTAATTATTTCTTGACTTTCCATCATTTGACTTTCAACTAAGTCATCATCTACCAAAGGTGATGTCTTAGAGGGAGGTGGACTTTGGTTGAATGTTATGTTCAACGATTCCTCGACTATCATTGTTTCTTTGTTTAGGACAATGTAAGCTTTACTAGTTTGAGAATAACCAAGAAATACACCTTCATAAGACTTTGGGTCAAACTTGGTGAGATAATCTTTAGTATTAAGAATAAAGCATTTACAACCAAAAACTCTAAAATATCCTAAAGTTGGCTTTTGACCTTTATAAAGCTCATATGGTGTTTTGTTTATGAAAGGGCGTTAAGACTCTATTTAAAATATATGTAGAAGTGTGCAGCGTTACACCAAAACTTTTGAGGAATGTTTTGTTCATTAAGCATTGTTCTACTCATTTCTTGAATTGTTCTATTTTTACGTTCTACTACTCCATTAGATTGAGGTGTTCGTGGAGCCGAAAAGTTATGTGTTATACCATTTGTATCACAAAAGTTTCCAAATTGAGTTTAGTTGTCAAATTCACGACCATGATCCGTTCGGATCGACACAATTTAACACCTAGTTGATTTTGAATTTTCTTGTTAAGAATTTCAAATTTATCAAAAGCTTCATTTTGGTTTTCAAAAATAACGTCCAAGTAAACCTTGAGTAATCATCTACTATGACCAAAGTGTATAAGTTGCCTCCATAGCTTCTTATAGCGGATGGTCCAAACAAGTCCATATGTAATAATTCTAGACACTTAGATGTAGACACCATATTTTTAGATTTGTGACTACTATGTGTTTGTTTACCAATTTTGCAGGCGTCGCAAAAGTGTTGGTCATATTTTAGTTTTGGTAAATTCCTAACTAGCTCTTTTGAAGATAGGTTTTGTATAAGTCTCATATTAGCGTGACCTAAGCGTCTATGCCAAAGAGATGAGCTATCATCTAATGTTGTTAGGCAAAGTTTGTCATTATATGTTTTATCTATTTTCATGACGTATATGTTATTTTCCTAACTCCTTTAGCTATGGTGATACCATCTTTTAGTATTTTACTACCATTTTCATCAAATAGTACTTTATACTTTTTATCACATAATTGGCTAATACTAAGTAGATTAAATCCTAACCTATCTACATGAGCAACATTTTCAATAGTTAGGGAGTTATGAGCGATCGTACTTTTGCCAATGATTTTGCTTTTGAGATTGCTACCAAAAGTGACATTACCTCCGTCATACTCTTGGTATTATGAGAAGAGACTTTGTTGCGTCGTCATGCGTGAGCAACCACTATCTTTTATCCATTCATCGGGTTCCAATCCAACTTTCAAGCATACCTAAGAAGCAAATAACTCAAACATTTGGTCCCCAATATCTCATGGGTTCGTTTGGGTTAAACATACCATTTATTTGATTCATGTATGGAAATGATGGGTAAGAGTTCCATGACATGTAATCTGGAGTTTGATATGGTCTAGGAAAGTTTTGATTCCAACCGTTGTGTTGGTAGTTGGGTTGTACGTTGTGGTTGCTCTTAGGAAAAGGGCGTTTGGCAAAAGTGTTTTATATCGTTGTTGAGTAGTTTTTGATCTAAATTCATTTTTAGCAAGTCCTACTCTGATGTAACGGTGGTTTTAGTTTAACATATCCTTGGTTTTCTTTGTTACTTTTACAAAATTCAATGCGGTCCGTATTACGAACATTACGTCTCTTTGAAGTACCCAGCGTACCATTTGTTCAACGAGCGGAACCCTTATTTTGGTTCGTCACGGTCGTCTTTGTCTGCGGCAGTTTTGACAGATGTTCGTCTTTTTTAGGCGTTTTGTTTTGACTCTTTGGAATTAATACCTCATTAAATCCTAGCCCATTCATGTCTCATGGTGTTTTATGAATTTTAACTATTTCATCGGCAAGAGCGATGTTTTTGTTAAACCTTTTGAATTTAGAATTATTTTCGATTAGAACATCTTGTGTGAGCTTTAGTTTTTCTATTTCAAGTTTAAGCTCTTGACATGATTTACAACCATCGTCATTTGCTTTTCCTTTTTCAAGTCGTTTTGCTTTTTCTTTTAACTCATAAACTTCATTTTCCAAAAATTCCTTTTTGGTTTTTAAAAATTTATTTTTAGTTATGATTTTTAGACTTAGCTCACACAATTGATTATATTGTTTTTGCAAGGTGTCATCATCAATAGAAGAATAAGAAGAGTCGGAAAGTACCTCGTTTGACTCATGTGCCATTAGAGCGATTTCTTCCTTGCTTGATTCTTCATCGTCTTCACTATCACTCCAAGCACCACTTACAAAAGCTCGTTGAGTTTTGCTTTTAGGTGGCTTGGGACATTCTCCTATGAGATGACTTGCATCACCACATCTAAAACACTTTCTTTCACCTTTACCCTTTTGTCATCCCGATCTTTTCTGAATGGCTTCTTTTCTTCTCGAGGTTGTCTTACAAACTTTCCTCTTCTTCTAAAGAACTTCTTAAAATCTCTAACGGCCATGGCATACTCCTCATCTTCACTACTGGAGCAAGATTTGTCATCATCACTTGATTCGCCTTTGCTTTTAAGAACAGGTTTGATCTTCTCCCTTCTTCCTTTGATGATCTTCGAATCTTTCTCCATCACCATTTCGTGTACTTTGAGGTTTCCGATTAGCTCGTCTAGTGACATTTTGAGAGATCTTTTGATTCTTCAATAGCGGTCACTTTAGCTCTCCATTTGGGATGGAGTGCTCTAAGAAATTTCCCGACAAAGTTCTTACTACGAAAAGATTCATCAAGTGCTTTAAGTGATGTAATAATAGTATTAAAGCGAGCAAAGCCACAATCAATGGTTTCATCTTTGGGGATAACAAATTGTTCATATTGTTGAACAAGAAGATCAATTTTGTTATCCTTGACTTGTGAATTACCTTGATGTGTAACAATTAAAGATTCCCAAATATCTTTGGCGGTTTCACACATAAAAAATCTTTCATATTCTTTTCTAGGTAAAGCATTATAAAGCATCATTTTAGCTTCATTATTTTTTGCAACTAATTTCTTTTGTTCATCAACAGAAATATCTTTTGTTGTAGAACTAAAATATCCTTTAACAATAACAAACCAAAGATCTATATCTTTTGATTTTACATATGTTTCAAAGCGGTTTTCAATAGATAAATCCATTGGTTTCAAAGAGTGGTGGTCTTTGCATAGATTGCCCTTCTTTAAAGTTTTGAGAATCCATGGATCGTTTCAAGTTTATAAAATACAAATTATTTTAGAAATTCTTGAGCAACGAGGCTCTGGTACCAATTGTAGAAAACTAGAAGGGGGTTGAATAGTTTACCAATTAAAAACTTTGTTTTGAAACTTATTGAAAGATCAATTGATATTGATCTTAGATATGTTAATGAAATATGCAAGCAATATGTTAAGAGTAAATAAGGAAAGAAATGATCAAACCACAACAAGTTGTTTATAGTGGTTCATTCTACAAGGACTCTTTTTCCTTGCCCTACTCCTCCTCGAGTCTCCACTCGAGAGTTTAACTTCACTAGTCAACAAGCTCCTTTCACCGGCGGAGAAAACCTTTACACTTAGCTTACACTATTTCCGACACTAAGCTAGATGTCGAGTTCTTTCCAAGGTACAACCACTCCCACACACAATGTATTTTGAGGACTAAAATACTAACCACTCACACTCACAAGATTATGATGGTTTAATACAACAATGAAGTATGAATCAACACAGATCATACAACACTAAACAAACAAGACTTCCAACTTCTCGTTTGAAGCTTGAATGTGACTTGATCTTCTTTGCTACAAAGAGATCACTAATATGATATGAAACTGAGTTAGAAAGGTTAGAGAGGATATGTATGAGAGTATGTTGAAAGGGATGAAAAACTACTTTATTTATAGCCAAAACCATCGGCATCCGGACCGCGGACCCTTAAAAGGGTTCCGCCTTGTGATTTTGGTACCGGAGTCACGTGAGAATTTCAAATCTTGCCAAAGTCAACCATATCTATGCAAGATTGTGTAAGATATGAAGAGTATAAATCTACACAAAATATCTAATGAAATCTTCCATGATTTCCATGATGCATCACATGATGTCATATGTTGTATTTCTATTTTTAGAAATATGCAAGTACTTAAGTAGTGTTTGGTTTTAAGAACCTAACACATTCTAAAACTACTATCATACATAATGATTAGAGTCATATTAAGATATGATTAATCATAAATGTAAATGCTTGAATGATGAAGATATTGTTTGAAAAAGCTTGTTTTAATATCTATTAAACTTGACAAGCTTTAAACTTTTATACAAATTAAATTTACTTTTTTCGTTAACAAAACTTAGGTAAAGATCAAAAATATAAATAACGTTTAATGACGATATTTGTATTAACAATGTTGATTCTAGTGTTAGCTCACAAAGCGTCTTTGTAATTATCTTGAATTACACGCTACTTTTGGCAAAACATGTAATGATGATTTGCTTGGTTTTACCCATTACTAATCGTGTATGTAGTATGAATGATTTGATTAATGTTTGTTAAATACCGGTTAAAATTATTAATGCAAAATCAAGCTAAGAGGCTAGAAAGCAAAGGCGGAGGAAGGTTAGAAAACATTGGAAACCCACTGGAAATCATCCGAATATGGAACTATTCCTCTATGGAAATCATCCGAATATGGAAATCATCCGAATATGGAACTATTCCTCTAATGGGAAACCTACCGGTAGAACTATTCCTCTAAGAAGTGAACATACTTTGAATAGGTCTATCATACTAATGTGCATCTATCCCTAATGATTCCATTGATTAAATGCATTTGTAGGTGTTCCAATCAACATTACTAACCAAATGGAACCTAACGCATGGGGATCCCAATTATCGATTATCCATTCTTATGCATTGTTCAGCTGCGGTCGTTTCAAATCCATCATGGTACTGGACTGAAACATTTCCAAACATATATTTGGAATCGCTCACGCCCAGTGATGAACCGTGAGTAAATTCATCGGGGCTGTTAGATTTTTGGAGCGACAATTTTGGTGCAATTATGGGTTATGGAGACTATGTTGTTGGTGATAGTGTAATCTCCGGGGTATATTATGTAGAAGGTCTTGGTCATAATATGTTTTACATTTGGTGATTACGTGATTCGATCTAGAGGTGGCTTTTAGAAAACATACTTGTTTCGTTAGAGAACTTGATGGTGTGGAACTTTAAAGAGGAACGGGGTTCAAATCTATACACCATCTCTATCGAAGACATGATGAAGTCTTCTCCAATCTGCTTGTTTTCAAAGGCTTCGAAAACAAAGTCATGGTTATAGCATCGTCGTCTCAATCACGAAATTCGACACATTAATGATCTTTCGAAGGACCTTGTAGAGGCTTACCTAGATTAAAGTATGAAAAAGATCATCTTTGTTCAGCATGCCAATTGGGAAAATGCAGGAAATATGCCCAAAATCCAAACACCGCAAACTTCGGTTATGGAAGTTCTTCATTACCCTTCACATGGATTTTCTTGGACCAATGAGAGTCTGAAAGCGATAAATGGGAAGAAATATATTTTAGTTGTTGTTGATGACTACTCTCGATTTACTTGTGTAAAGTTTTTGAGGACAAAGGATGAAACTCGGATAATGTCATCAAACTTATCAAACGACTTAGAGGTTCGACTTAACAAAGGCTGTTAGAATTATTGAAACAAGGCAATTAACAACAATTTGTTAACAAAGACCTAAGTCAATTTTATGAAAGCATTAGAATCAGTCATCAAAGAAGTGTTCCACGCACGCCTCAACATAATGGTGTAGTTGAAAGACGAAATCGGACCCGTGTTGAAGCCGCGAACTATGCTAATTTATTCAAAGGTTCCAATGTTTCTTTGGGTACGGCCATGCTTGCTACACCCAAAATCGTTTCCCTCATACACACCACTCATGCAAAACTCCATCTGAACTTGTTCATAAACAAAAACCTGATCTCTCCTACCTTCGAGTGTTTGGTGCTTTGTGCTATCCAACGAATGACGGTCAAGATTTAGGAAAATTAAGAGCTAAGGTGGACATTGGAGTTTTTGTGGGTTATGCATCAAACAAGAAGGGTTACCGAATCTACAACAAAAGAACAGGATATCATGGAAACTATTCACGTCACGGATGGTACATGCGGGCAAATGGATCCGGGACAATCAAGTTAGGACCCGCATCACAACCTTCATCTAGTAGTCCCATTAGTTCTTCTCTTGTACAAAATCCCTCACCAGCAACTCCATATGTACCACCTTCAGAAGATGATTTGAAGAATTTGTTTGATCCAATGTTTGATGAACACTATGAACCAAATGCTAATGATTCACAAATCCATCAAGCGAGAGGTTGCTCTATCCCCTGTCAACATAGATAACCCTTCGAGTTTCATATGTCATTGAGCCAAGCGCAGCTGCGATCACTCTCTCATCATCAAATCCTCAATCATCGAGTGTACATCATGGAATTGTTTGTGGCACCTATGATGGAGATAACCCCTTTGCTCTCACAGAAGATGCTCCTTTGAAAACATATTTGCTCTGAACCATCATCGGAACCATCTTCATCGGTGAAAAGCGACTCTACTACTTCGTTCCTCAACAACAACCACATGAACACCTTAGAAAATAGACACATGATCATCCATTGGATAACATCATTGGAAACCCCTCTAAAATCCGTATCAATAATTCACTAAACAACTTGCAAGCGATGCACATTTGGTGCTTCTTTAACTCGCGTTACTATCTAAGATCGAACCAAAAAGGCGTTAAAAGCGCCATGAATGAAGATAGCTGGTTCAATCCCATGCAAGAAGAAATTCATGAGTTTGATCGACTAGATGTATGGGGAATTAGTACCGCCGGCGTGCTATGATCATTGCTTTAAAGTGGATCTTCAAAGTAAAACTTGATTAGCATGGTGATGTGTTAAGAACAAGGTTAGATTAGTTGCAAAGGATAACCGTCCAAGAGGAGGTATTGACTTTGAAGAATCATTTGCTCAGTTGCACTTATCGAGGCAATCGAATCTTCACAGCTAACGCTGCAAGTAAGAACATGGTAGTCTTTCAGATGGATGTAAAGACGGCTTTTCTTAACGGAGATCTTAAAGAAGTCGTATACTAGACTATAGATGGGGTTCTTACATGAGTTTGGAGCCGTTTGACCATTTATTCTCAGAAATCAATCAACCATGCAGTAATTTCACACTTCTTCTCCCCTCATGAATTGCATACGGAGTTGCCATTCTTGATTAAATAAGTGAAAATCATCTGAATGTTCTTTTCACACTTCTCTCCATAAAATAAGCACATGATGTAGCCATCTTCATTATAATGAGCAAGTGGAATGAGAAAACAATCGAGTGGTAGCCGGGATTCACTTGATGATTGAAAGCGCTTATGGAAAAAGCATGAAGCATGTTGATGAGAATGGTCATAAATGAGAAGATTTCTTTTCTTTGGAAGATAAAGTGCTTTGAAGGCGTACACTTTTCTTTTCTTTGAGGTACGAGGCATGAAGCTGTTGTGTTCATACGTCATAATCTCTCTCTTTTCATCATCTCTTGGCAAAACATGTAAGCATCACCATTATCATTAGGTGAGGCTCTTTGTAGTGGCGGTGATGGAGATAACAATATGATGAATTTGACCACAGTAAACTAACAGAACTTCGTGACTTATACTTGCACATATGAAACAAAAGCGGTGCCGATTTCCATTAGAATCTCTAAGTACTCTCTAAGTACTCTATACTCTTCATCCAACCAACCATCAAGTAATAGACGTACATCACCTCTTGAAAATATACAATTGAATGTGACCTTGGAGCACTACAACGTAACTCCTTAAAGTGATAGTTATTTTGTGGTGGTAAGAGCCCAATTCCCCAAGTGGTAAAAGAAAAGGTAAAAGACACCCAACAATAACTAGATTTCAAAGTCTTCATTTTTGATAATAAGCTCGAACAAGGATCTTGAAGAATCTTCATCGACCATCAGATGCAACTCGGATACTAAGTAATACACTGCGCGGTGATATTTCACTTCAACCTCAAATAAATAATAGTGAATTAATTCCGTTGTCACATCTTCTTGGTTAAAAGCTCAAATCTAGCCTCCTTTGGCGTTTTGTTGAACTCGATAATGGTTTTCATCCCGACTATGGTTTAAAAGCACATAACCCCGTAAAACCTTGTAATAACCAAACTGCCATGACGAATATCCAAATACACATCCAATTTATGAAGTACACCCTTTTATCCACTTCGAAAGCGTAACCGACATTAACACCAGCATTAGAAGACCGAAATACGCTTTTCCTTTCTCAAGATGGTTCCATCATTACGGGATTTTACAACTCTATGGTTTAAACCGAGATATAGTTTCTTTCGCGGGATTTTACAAAACCAAGAATAAACCGTAAGATAGATCCGGAAATGAACTTTACAATTACACGAATATTTCCACTGTCACGGGATTTTACAAGTCTAAGATTTAAAAGCGAGAAATATATTCTTTCGCGGGATGTTACAAAAATCAAGACAAAACCGTAAACAATGTTAGCTTGAATCTGAGATATAGTTTCTTTGAAAAATAGAACGAGGAATGAATCTGAGATCTCGTCAATTTAATTATCCTGAAAGGGTTGCTGAGTTATTGAACGAACCAAAGAGGGTGCATAACAGCCTTGTTATGGATCCATCTTTATTGTGTTCGAATAGATGTGAAGAGTGGTTAAATAGGGATGATGATGAGTATTATTAGGTGTGAAGAACTTAAATGGTTTTGTTTGCAAACACGAATGAACTGAGATCCATGTGATATATATAATTTATTTGTATTTTTGTTTGTGGACTGATGATGTGAATAAGAAGAGGTCATGTTGCTTTAGGTATATGGTATTCATTGTGGTTGAGTCGAGTCTTGTTTCACTTTATGCATAATTGCTTTCTTCTTCAACTTTCTATGGCAAGTCACTTAAGCTCTGACCTGATAAATAGTCAAGTCGCTAAGAATAAGCAAGTCGCTAGCCATTTTTTCAAAGTAAGTAGCTACCCATTTTTTTCAAAGCAAGTAAACTCGCGACTTTTAAAACGACAAAATCTCAAATTAAACTCTTTTGCAATAGATGTACAAGTCGCCACTTGTTAAAGAACTAGTCGCTACATACAGTACAACTCGCTAAGATGAACATAAACCTTATCCGATGAGTTTTTCCGACCATATTCAAAGAAACCCAGAAAACTGAACATTTTTACCGTTTTGACCACACTTTGACCACTCATAAACTGAATAATGACCAGTTTGACCAAGAAAAAAAACAGATTCATATAACCCATAAAGTAACATAAGAACTCATCAATGTTTGACCACAGATATGACCACAAGACATTCACATGTTTGGTACAAAAGTCATGACACAAGACAGATGTTCAGATATACCACATGACACTTTTGACCAAAATAAGATACAAAAACATTGTTAAAAATCTGTTTACCAAACTATAGCAGAAAAAATATGACCACAAAAAGGTACACAAAACAGTTTTAACAAGAATCAAAGACCACAATAAATCGACACAACACAATAACCTTGGCTCTGGTACAATTTGTAGGATCGTTATATTTATTGTGTTGATGATTCGGGTGGCCTTGGATGATGGAAATACATGGTAGCCATTAGAGAGAGAAATTAGAGAGATGGGTGTTTTCTTTGTAGAGACTTGATGAACAAAATGTGAAAGGTTAGATTGAAAAGCACCACCCCTTCCATGTATGGAAGGGGTATTTATAGTTACAGACTCAACGACCTCCTATCGGCCTGTGGATCAGGTATACAGTGGGTAAAGACCCGTCCTTCCTCCACGGTGTTACACTACGCTAAACTAGGCTAATAACTAACTAATAAAACAGTAAATAACGATATGTCTACGAGCTAACATATGCTAGACTATAGATGGGGTGACCGACACTTTACTATGGAATTTCCAATTCCTAACAATCTCCCCCTAAGGTGGTCACCCCATGTTTTACATTTCGAATCCTAGCATTCTAGTTTGTCTTTCTTCTTGAGCTCGTAGACTTCAATTCTTCATATCCACATTCTTTGTGCATTATTGATGATTCTTTAAAGTCCGATAACTTTGTACTTTGGTGGAGGTCTTTGAACTGATCCACATCTTTGATGATCTTCGAGCTTTCTTTGAGATCATCAGCCACGATAAATCTCTGGATCACCCTTTATTGTGTTGCCATCATGTGATGTTGTGACTTTTGGACCGACATGCTCACATTTTTGAATCATGACATCTTTCCATCAGAGTAGCGGAAGCTTTACTTTGGTTCATGATATTTGCGCAGCCGTAGCAAAAGCATAGTATAAAAATATCAAAACCGAGCCGGTTATGTAGATATGCACCAGTCATGATTTCTTCAAATTAAGTGTGGATTTTGTGAGCATGCGGCTTTGGATTGACTCCTCAATTACGATCATATGCAGTCAAATGTACCTGCAAAAACAAATTAGCAATAAAACACACGAAAGTGTCTTTGATCACTTTGAATTGAGGTACCGCCCCACGGTTCCCGTTGATCAAGTACAAGTACTTTTGTGATCAGGTATAATTCGAAGAATCTCCTTGCAGGGGTTTACGGTATGTTCTAGCCGTTCTCAAACTGGAACGTCTCAAAGAAGACAACACGGAGTGAGTGAACCAGCGGATTGAGATTCACTGATTGATGAAAAATGATTTGAAAACAATCACATATTGCTTGAAGAAAGAGTTTTGCAATACAACGAAGGTTTTATGAGAAAGATCAATTTTCAATCAAAATACCTTTTGTATTTGAAAAGAGTACACATTCGATGTGCTAGAGAAAAGAAGATTTGCACATCGAGCGGTTTTTCCAAAAGTATTTTTCAATCAGAGATACTTTTTGAATTTGAAAATGAATACACATTCGATTCGCTAGAGAAAAGAAGATTTGCACATCGAACGGTTTTTCCAAAAGTATTCGTCAATTCATTTCATGTACCAAGGTTGATTCAGAAGAATCCCCATCGTTTCTATCCAGTTGTCACAAGTTTGATCTTTAGAAAAGATCTCACATGTCACCCACCAAGAGCTTGTTTGATGTTGGCTCTAGAAGGATTTCCATCTTCATCGTGAATATTTTTACATATCACTCGGATGTTCTGGCAATACCACAAGGATAATGCGTAGGACTCTTAATATATTCTTACTTTCCACATTGTGTGAAACAGCAAGTCTTCATTAATTTAGTGTCCTAATGAGATATTGTGGATGATCTCTTGGCTCTAGACTCAATTGTGCACATTTGGTTTCCTATGCCGGAGACTAGGGAGAGGGTCTCCTTCTTCAATATCAACAATCTCTAAGAGAAAGTCGATAGATTATGTAGGTTCCCCGTGAGAATGAAACAAGCCCTTTTAAGAGGAACTTGAGTAGCTTGGGAAGTTGTAGTGCAGTGCGTCACTGGGTCCATGACGTCTTTTCTTTAATACCAGTGTTACCTTGGTAACAACCAGTAGCATGTGTATTGAACCCGGTTTCTGCCCTAAGGTTGAATTATTGGAGGGCTATTTCTTTTCACCCTTTTCACATTAATTTCTTTTTCATTCTTCAACCCCTTCAGTGCTTACCGAGACTTCATTACTAGAACCTTGTTGGGTTTATTCTAGTACTAGCTCTGTCTCAGTCCGCACTCTTCCCATATTCTCACTTTTCTCCTTTTTTCATCATACCTAAGGACTCTACACTATCTAGTGGATTGTCATTGGGTAGATCCCTCGATTCTGGATCGTGGAACTAATACCTAACCTAACCATCCTTATAACTCCATGCATAAAGTAAAATGGTCGGTCTTTTGGTGTAGTTCATTCTTCCTTGAAACCAATTGAAAAATCATTTGGAAAAACAATCAAGGTACTTGTGATATAAGATCAAAGCATTTTGTACCTTAATAGTTTTGATCATTTAGAAAACCTCCCCTCAACATGTGCATATGATTTTGAAATTGTTTAGCACATGGAGGCAAGAGGACTTTGAAATATTTTCTTTGATCACAATTTTCATAGAAAAAGCCATTTGATTTTCTTGGTAAAATTCTCCCCCTCAATATGTGCATAGGATAATTGAAATCATTTTATCACATAGAGGAAAGAGTTCTTTTGAAGCACATCCACGCTCACAAAAGCCATTAAGAAACCATTTGAAAACTCAATCAAGGTACTTTATGCTAAAACATAAAAGCTTTTGTACTTAGATAGTTTATTTTCTTATGAAATGCTCCCCCTCAATATGTGCTTCGAGATTGTAAAGCGTTTAGCACATATGAGAGATCAGCCTGCACAATTGAATCAAAACGATCACCTTTTATCAAATTTCATTATTAAATCACAAATTCTCCCCCGATCAAAAATATCAAACCCTTTGAGATTTTGGATCCCAAGTGATTTAATAAGGTTTGGAAAACATGGGAGAAAATGTGGCCTTGTTTAAATACTCATCTAGTTTTTGGATAAATCCTCCTCCTCAACATGTGCATTGTGTATTAAAATCGTTTGGCACATGCGAGGAGTGCCTTTAAAGGACTAAAACCAATTCCATTAAAGCAGTTGAGATTTAAATCACGATCTCTCCCGATCAAAAATTTCAAACCAATTTGAGATTTTGATCCCATTGATTTAAATCATTTAGAAAATTTTGGGGAAAGACGTGGCAAGATTTAATTTTGAAAATGACAGATAAGGACCATTTTAAGACATTAAAGATTGTTAGTTATCGAGGTATGATTGTTTTAAGAGATCTTTAAGTAAAATAAAACAATTTCACAATCAAACAAGAACAGAAAAAATTTCATTTTGAAAGATCTTGATTCTAAAGAAAAATCATACCATGACATAACATTAAATCTTTAGATCACCACTTATTTTGTACAAACCGGACTTTTATGAAGAAATATTGTTTGAAAATAATTTATTTTAAATCACTCTCCCCCTCAATCGATGACCGTAGTCGTTGATTGAGTGACTTAAGTTTTGATAAAATGAAGTCCGGTGATTTTCAAAATTAAGTCCAATTTATTTTCAAAACAATATTTTCCATTTTCAAAACAATATTTTCAAAATTGTTTTAAAAAAATGGTATAAATCACAATTATCCGCACAAAGATACGTTAGGTGGTTGAGCTTACTTTGATGTTCTTATAGGGCTTGGAAGAAAAACCGCCTGCGATGCGGATGAGACTTCTTCACGTTGCATTTTAATGCCAAACGAGGTCAAATTAAGCTCCGTTTCTTCAATCACTTAGAAGAAAACCATCTGCTGATGCAGTGAGACCTCTTACGTTGCATTTTTGCCAACTCTCCATAGAAGTCCAATTAAGCTCCGTTTCTTCATTTGTCAACCCAAGATATAGTTACCCTTTCCTTTCGGCATCCAATCATCTTCAATTGTGGGATCCGGATCGGGAACATTCTTATATACCAATATACTTGCATACGTTACTGAACATACATACAGATATATGGTGGTCGACATCACCCAAACAACAATCGACTAATAAAAGTCAATGCAACATATCAATCAGTTCATATAAGGTATGAGAATAATGTGTTCATCAAACTATAATCATCTAATCCTAACAATCATATCCTAGAAACCTAGTCCTTCAACATAGGCAATTATATTTTTAATTAAGCACGTAGGATGATTAAGAAAGCCCGTTAGATGATATAAATTTGAAAACATTCTCCCCCTCAATCAATGACTCATTTTCTAAAGAGTTTAAAAGCGCTGAAGTCATTGATTGAGTTTTCAATTTTTACGAAAAACTCTGAATCTGATTAATTTTCAAGCAACTCATTTACCACCATTTTGAAAACAACAAATATTTTTCTATAGAATTTTAGACGGAAAAACATTTGTGTAGGAACAGCAGTCCTTCGACATACTTTCCTCATTTTGTTTTAGGATAAGTGCACGATTTTTTTTTGAAAAATTTGATTTAGCGCAACACTTTCCTTTTTTGAAGAACGGGTTGCTATCTGAAATAATAGCAAACCATTGTTTTAAGCAGTTACAATCAAGTAGCGCAAGCCATAGTTTAACGGCAGTTCTGATCTGAAATAACTGTAAGCCATATTTTTTGACATGTATTGGAAAAGAATATTTACACCTCCTCGCTTTCGAACTTCATCTATGGTCCCGTGCCATTATTGAATGACATTTCTAAGACCGGAGATGTTATCGATACCAGAAGACATGTCTTGAGAAAACATATTTTTGGTCTTTTTCAAATTTTTTTGATTTTTATGGATTTTTGTTGGTTTTATATTTTTCTATTTTGTTTTGTTGGTTTTATATTTTTGTATTTGGTTTTGATAAATATTTACAAAGATAGATTAGATGATATAGTTTAAGAAGATGATGATCACAGTACGAGATAAGGATATCGAGCGACGTCGTAGAAGATAAAGTCATCATCTCTTAAACTTCCACCACCAAAGCTTCAGGCTCTGAATGATGAAGAAAGAAATTGAACCATCGAAGTGAGACTTTGGCAACTTCCCCAAACCGAAAATCCTTTATGCGCGATTCAAAGCTTTCTTTCAAGCTTTCCTTAGCGAGTGCACGAAGCACACCATTATCATCGAACTTGTTGCTCCTTTTAAGAATAATCATCGTGATTCATCGTTCGGGGTTATATCATCAATAGAACAACAGCAACGTATCATCCCACATTTAAATAATCTTCTCAAATTTCATTTAACCCTTTGAAGTCGAGCAATCCATTCCAAAAGGTGTCAAGAGACCACTTCCCAGTAGTTGAATTGATGCGATCAATCTCTTAGATTAGAGCTCACGAACCGAATACACAATACCGAAGACAAAGAAACTTATACAATCAGTAGCGATTAAGTCCAATAGCCAAAGAATAACCCGATGTATACTTTTCTCTCCCCTAAAGAAAGTGTATGAAGCTCAAGAACCCGAAGTACCCGAATGCCCAAAGAGAATAACGATAACATTGAAGAAGCAGGCGAATCACGATTATCTCTACGGATGAAAATCTCTGCGGATGTCAACTCGAATAAGTGATTATATCTCGAATCACGATTAAGCCCTCAAGTGAAACAATTGGCGCCCCCAATGTACACAATTCTCTCCCGATGATTGTGATAACATCAAATCATCACACACTTGTGTACCTCTTTCATCATCAGAAACTAACTCTTACATCTCTTCTCCCACGTAGTTGGAATAAGAACACTAAACGCCTTGATGAGTAAAACCTTGAGTTTCTCTGCGGTCATGACATTTGTTTTCCGGGATATCTTCAATCACTTAGAAGAATTAAGTTCATCAAGTTTACTCGCCATGAGTCAAACCTTGAGTTTCTCTGCGGTAATAACATTTGTCTTCCAGGGATATCTTCAATTACTTAGAAGTATTAAGTTCATCAAGTTTACTCGCGTTTAGATGCTTGTCTCCTTTCCCATTTCTGGTTTTGACACTTGAGAATCGGCGACAATACTCTAAAAAGCAAATACAAAGAAATCAGTTGAGAAGAACCTTAGAAGTCTTTGTGAGAATCAACTTGTCAAGAATGTGAGCAAGTCTAATTGGGGATTAAATCAGACATTTCACCCTCCCCAATTAGTGCTCTCCCCTAAACCGACAATCTTTATGATGAATGCTTGAATAAGAAGAAGTCTTTAGATAATCAAATGCAACTCGTCTTTAGTCTTCTAACATGTAGCCGAAAATGTAGAACCGACTGTAGACTCGACCTTCTTCAAGATTGTCCAGTTGGGGTATAGATAGTTAACATCTTCAACTCACCAAAAAGCATCCCAATTAACTTACATCTTGAAAATCCCCTTAACTAAAATCCCTCCCAATCAAACAAGAATAGAAAGATTCATCAAGGAAATCGCAATCAGGCCTGCGAACACACAAATGGTAACACCAAACTACCAATCACATCAAACAAGAACAAAGAGATTGTTCGGAATCATCATGTTGATGTGTACGTGAAGCATTAACCGAAAGCACTTTGTCGATAATCATATCAACTTTGTGTGAAGATGTCAACCAACGGCTCTTAGAAGAAACTCCATGTAAGATGACCCGATAAGAAGAAGCTCGGTTCTTACATGAGTTTGGAGCCAAATGACCATTTATTCTCGAAATCAATCAACCATGCAGTAATTTCACACTTTTCTCCCCTCAAAATTGCATACGGAGTTGCCATTCTTGATTAAATAAGTGAAAATCATCCAAATGTTCTATTCACACTTCTCTCCCGTAAAAATAAGCACATGATGTCGCCATCTTCATTATAATCGAGCAAGTGGAATGAGAAAACAATCATTGGTAGCTCGGTTCACTTGATGATTGAAAGCATGGAAAAGCATGAAGCATGTTGATGAGAATGGTCATAAGTGAGAAGATTTCTCTTCTTTAGAAGATAAAAGCGCCTTTGAAGCGTACACTTTTCTTTTCTTTGAGGAGTCACGAGGCATGAGCTGTTGTGTTCATACGTCATAATATCTCTCTTTTCATCATCTCTTGGCAAAACATGTAAATATCACCATTATCATTCAGTAGGCTCTTTGTAGTGACAGCTGATGGAGATAACCCAATATGATGAATTTGACCTGAAGTAAACTAACCCGAACTCGTGACTTAAACTTGCACATATGTAAACAAAGAGGTGCCGATTTCCATTAGAATCTCTAAGTACTCTCTAAGTACTCTATACTCTTCATCCAACCAACCATCAAGTAATAGGCGTACATCACCTCTTGAAAATCCACAATTGAATGTGACGAGAGCACTACAACGTAACTCCTTAAAGTGATAGTTATTTTGTGGTGGTAAGAGCCCAATTCCCCAGTGGTAAAAGAAAAGGTAAAAGACACCCAACAATAACTAGATTTCCAAGTCTTCGTTTTTGATAATAAGCTCGAACAAGGATCTTGAAGAATCTTCATCCAACCATCCCCGATACCTTCAGATACTAAGTACACTCGCCCGTGATATTTCACTTCAACCTCAAATAAATAATAGTGAATTAATTCCGTTGTCACATCTTCTTGGTTAAAAGCTCAAATCTAGCCTCCTTTGACGTTTTCAGTGAACTCTGATAATGGTTTTCATCCCGACTATGGTTTAAAAGCACATAACCCCGTAAAACCTTGTAATAACCAAACTGCCATGACGAATATCCAAATACACATCCAATTTATGAAGTACACCCTTTTATCCCTTCTTGAAAGAAACCGTAACATTAGAAGACCACGAAATAAACTTTCCTTTCTCCAAGATGGTTCCATCATTACGGGATTTTACAACTCTATGGTTTAATCCGAGAAATAGTTTCTTTGCGGATTTTACAAAACCAAGAATAAACCGTAAGATAGATCCGGAAATGAACTTTACAATTACCAGGATTTTTCCATTGTCACGGGATTTTACAAGTCTAAGATTTAAACCAGAAATAGATTCTTTCAAGGATTTTACAAAAATCAAGACAAAACGGTAACAATGTTAGCTTGAGCGTGTTATGACAACTTAGGTTTCGATGAATATGCGTTTAGGGAAACATGCAGCGGTTCATCAACGATTCTTTCACCAACATCAACAACCATTAAACACTTTGGTAAACACACATTCCACGAATCAATACGTCGAAATTATGGTGACCATATGGTGAAGTAAACCCGATATGCCAAACTTGATCATGAAGTAAAATTCCCTAGATTTATTACTTAAGCTTATACTAATCCTTGTGAAAAAGAAACGGTGTACCCAATGTACAAAACCACTTGACGTATCCTCAACTCATGCGAGACACAAGTGATAGTTACGTTGTGGGTTAAGTGAGAAAGATTCACAAAAGTAACTAAATAGCCAAGTCTTTATCACACTCTATAACTGCCCAAACAAGTCATCTTCGCGGAAGGGTAGAAAGAAAGAAGATGAGAATAAGTGAACACGCCCGGGAAATCTCACTTCAAATCCAAGTAAGAAATACCATCCAAACAACTCCGTAGTCAACATTTACCAATAAAAATAGCCGTGACATGATATACTACGAGAAACTGTATATACCAAAGTATCAAATCCCATTACAAAACAACTCTCATCATCACACCAAATCACATAAAAACAAATCTCGTAAGATTAAAGCTCATATATACGCTCAAATTTTGAAAGGCCTAACCATAACTTTGAATTCGATCCATTTAAGCTTTAGAAGGCCCATGTCTATAACTCCAATTATTTTACCCACTCCAATGAACAAAATTCGTCAAACCGTAACCACTCTTTAGCTCATTTACGAATTTGTCCAAGAAAATCGAATCTAATTAAAGTTATATCCAACAATAGGAGTCCAAAGTCTCATAAAAAACATTTTGGGTCTCAGAATATTTCACGATCCAACATAAGTAGCTCACATGATATTCCCCAATATACCTGTCATACGTTATAACCCAAGGCCCATTCAATTACAAGTACACGAGGCCCATGATAATATCCATGTAATCTTAATTCGTTCAAGGCCCGTGTTTATGTGTACAATCCGGTCCAAGTTAGATCAAGTAAGCCCATACATATCATGTAATATACCAGGTTTACGTACACCCTAATTTGTTGGGTATAAAATGCCTCAACTCACACAATTGTTTGCCCTAATCTCACACATTCAATCCCTAAATACTCTTAAACTTCCGCCCCCCTCTTCTCAGTTACCAAACCCTAATACAACAAAAAAAAATCCGCCTCTTATTACAGTGACACTCTTAAATCATCTAAAAAAACAAACCGCCACAAAATCCATCATTATTCAAACCCTAACATAACTCAGTATGTATCCGCCAATCACCTTTAATTATCAGATCTTAGTTGAACAAAACATATGCCTCCAATCCATGTATGATTAAAACAAGTCCAAGTATGCCACAGGGATGGCCATGAGCTAATTGTGGTGACAGGTAGGTATAAATTTGACCCTTCATGTTTGTGTTTCCTGGTTAACAAGTCGAACAAAAGAAAAACAATTAACATACTTGTTAATTGATTTATCTTATAAGTTCGAATATTGTCATTAACAAATGGTCTATGATGATATCATTCTCGTATAAAAAGGCTTTAGAGCCTTCATGTTTCTTTGAAAAATAGAACGAGGAATGAATCTGAGATCTCGTCAATTTAATTATCCTGAAAGGGTTGCTGAGTTATTGAACGAACCAAAGAGGGTTCATAACAGCCTTGTTATGGATCCATCTTTATTGTGTTCGAATAGATGTGAAGAGTGGTTAAATAGGGATCAGTGATGAGTATTATTCGTGTGAAGAACTTAAATGGTTTTGTTTGCAAACACGAATGAACTGAGATCCATGTGATATATATAATTTATTTGTATTTTTGTTTGTGGACTGATGATGTGAATAAGAGCTGAGGTCATGTTGCTTTAGGTATATGGTATTCATTGTGGTCAGTCCAGGTCTTGTTTCACTTTATGCATAATTGCTTTCTTCTTCAACTTTCTATGGCAAGTCGCTACGACCTTTGACTAAATAGTCAAGTCGCTAAGAATAAGCAAGTCGCTAGCCATTTTTTCAAAGTAAGTAGCTACCCATTTTTTTCAAAGCAAATTAAACTCGACTTTTAAAAAAAAGCGGCAAATCTCCAAGTCGCTACTGCAATAGATGTACAAGTCGCCACTTGTTAAAGAACAAGTCGCTACATACAGTACAACTCGCTAAGATGAACATAAACCTTATCCGATGAGTTTTTCCGACCATATTCAAAGAAACCCAGAAAACTGAACATTTTTACCGTTTTGGCCACACTTTGACCACTCATAAACTGAATAATGACCAGTTTGACCAAGAAAAAAATAGATTCATATAACCCATAAAGTAACATAAGAACTCATCAATGTTTGACCACAGATATGACCACAAGACATTCACAGGTTTGGTACAAAAGTCATGACACAAGACAAATGTTCATATATACCACATGACACTTTTGACCAAAATAAGATACAAAAACATTGTTAAAAATCTGTTTACCAAACTATAGCAGAAAAAATATGACCACAAAAAGGTACACAAAACAGTTTTAACTAGAATCAAAGACCACAATAAATCGACACAACACAATAACCTTGGCTCTGGTACCATTTGTAGGATCATTATATTTATTGTGTTGATGATTCGGGTGGCCTTGGATTATGGAAATACATGGTAGCCATTAGAGAGAGAAAGTAGAGAGATGGGTGTTTTCTTTGTAGAGACTTGATGGACAAAATGTGAAAGGTTAGATTGAAAAGCACCACCCCTTCCATGTATGGAAGGGGTATTTATAATTCTGAACTCAACGACCTCCTATCGGTGGATCGGTATATGGTAAAGACCCTTCCTTCCTCCACGGTGTTACACTACGCTAAACTAGGCTAATAACTAACTAATAAAACAGTAAATAACGATATGTCTACGAGCTAACATATGCTAGACTATAGATGGGGTGACCGACACTTTACTATGGAATTTCCAATTCCTAACAACGTTCAAATCTATGTTGATGATATTATTTTTGCCTCAACTGACCCGAATGAACGTGACCGCTTTTCAAATGAAATGGGTTCCAAATTTCAAATGTCTATGATGGGACAAATGTCATTTTTCTTGTGATTACAAATTTCACAAAGTCCTGGAGGCATTTTTATCAATCAATCTAAATATGCTAATGAAATTTTAAAGAAATTTGGATTTGACACTTGTGACACAGTTGACACTCCCATGGTGGGCGTGCCAACCGGATGAGGACCACTCGGGATCATGGTAGATCAAACAAAATATCATAGTATGATTGGATCCCTCGATGTACCTCACACCAAGATGAACTGATATTACGATTTGTATGCATGTGTGCTAGATACCGGGCTAAGCCTACCAAAAGCACCTTCAGCGGTTAAGCGGGTCTTTCGGTATCTCCAAGGAAGCATCAATATGGGACTTTGGTACCCGAAGGACACTAGTATGTCACTAACGGCCTATCTGAATCGACCATGCGGGATGTCAAGATACCGCGTAGAAGCACGCGTCGGGAGAGGTGCTCGGTTTTGGGTGATAAGCTTGTGATCCGGTCTTCAAAGAAACAAATGAGTACTTCTATATCCTCTGAGTGAATACATAGCCATGTCATCTTGTTGTGCCCAAATCCTATGGATGAGTTCCCAATTATCTGACTATGGCTTTGAATTCAACAAAATCCCTATGTATTGTGATAACAAAAGTGCCATTGCTCTCTCATGCAACAACGTTCAACATTCAAGAGCAAAGTATATCGATATTCGACATCATTTCATCAGGGAGCAAGTGGAGAAGCGATTGTGGTGGAACTTTATTTTGTGAGGACTGAATACCAATTAGAGACATCTTCACAAAGCTCTTCTAGAGAACGTTTGAGTTTATCCTCCAGACTTGGTCTAAAGAGTCTACAACCCGAAACACTCAAAGCGTCTTCAAGAGGAAGGCGAGGGAGAAGTTTTTCTTTCTTTCTTCATCTATCTCTTGTAAATATCTATTCAAAAAAATTAAAACCCTCGAAAAGAAAAATAGAAAAATATAAAATATCAAAAATCCATAAAAATCAGAAAATCTTTGAAAAAGCTAAAAATATTTTTCTCATCTTTTCCTTTTTTCGATTTTATCTACGGTCTTTGTGTTGTCATTCAAAGAGTGACACGGGTCTTTAGATGAAGTTCAATGTACATTTAAAAAAAATGAGAGAAAGTAAAACCAAGGCTTATAGTCATTTCTGTCTATAACCCGTTTTTAAAGAAAGAACAAAGGCATGCTTTATCTTATTTTTCAAATCTCATGATCTGATTCTAAAATCAAATATTTGTCACTAAAAAGACAAATATTTCCTTCACAAATATTTTCCTTCTATAAATTCTTCTGAAAAATATTTGTTAACTAATGAAAACCATTAGCTTTGAAATATAACTCGGACTCAATTTTTGAAAATTATCTGGACTTGACATTTGTCAAAATCTCTATCTCTCAATCAACAACTTATGTCATTGATTGAGGGGGAGAATGATTTCAATTAAATCAAAAGGTTAATTGTCATACAATTCGTTGGGACCAGCATGTCATGTTTTCAAAAGATATTCAAGTATGTTTAATCGTTGGAGCTTAAAGTCTCAAATTTGATCCTTATCGGTTAAATGTTTTCACAAGCAAGTCACAATTCTCCTCAAAAGCTTTCAAAAACAATTTAAATCTATAGAGATCACAAATCTCAAATGATTTGAAAATTGTGGCCGGGGGAGAATTTGTTATTTAAATTGGATTTAAACTGATAATTCGATAAATGGTTTTATAGTGATTTACAAGCTCTCCTTCCTACATGTGCCAAACGATTTCAAAATTTTCCATGCACATGTTAAGGGGGAGCATCTATTTCAAACCAAAAAGGATTGAAACGTGATTGATTTGTTTCAATGTGCATGTTTTCCCTTATATGTGCAAAATACTTTCGAATCTTGATGCACATATTGAGGGGGAGCAACTTTTTGAAAACCACATTCTTTCTCAAAAATACCTTTAACTAAGTATGAAAAATACGAATCTTGATTGGGAAGGTGATGTAGATATTTTTTAGAAAATGCTAATCAATGAATTAAATTCTTCCTCTTGCCTCCATGTGCCAAAATAATTTCAAATATACGATGCACATGTTGAGGGGGAGCATTTCTAAAAGATCAAAACAATTCAGGTACAAAATGCTTTGATAATATATCATAAGTATCTGGATTGATTTTTCAATTGGTTCCAATGGCAGATGAACAATACCAAAAAGACCGACCAAATTTACTTTATGCATGGTGATATAAGGATGGTTAGGTTAGGTATTACGTTCGCGATCCCGCCAGAGCGGAGGGATCTACCTGGGACAATCCACTAGATAGTGTAGAAGTCCTTAGGTATGATGAAAAAATAAAAGGAGAAAAGTGAAGAAACGGGAAGAGTCGGACTGAGGAAATTCGGGCTATCTTTGGAATAAACCCAACAAGGTTCTAGTTATGAGAGTCTCGGTAAGCAAGAAGGGGTTGAAGAATGAAAAAGAATTGAATGAGAAAAGGGTGAAAAGAAATAGCCCTCCATTAATTCAACCTTAGGGCAAAAACCGGGTTCAATACATATGCTACTGGTGGTTACCAAGGTAACACTTGTATTGAAGACAAGACGTCATGGACAGTTGACGCACTACAACTTCCCAAGCTACTCAAGTGTCTCTTAAAAGGACTTGTTTCATTCTCACGGGAACCTACATTATCTATCGACTTTCTCTTAGAGATGGTTGATATTGAAGAAGGAGACCCTCTTCCTAGTCTCCGACATAGGAACCAAATGTGCACTATTGAGTCTAGAGCCACGAGATCATCTATTAAATCTCATTAGGACCTTTATTAATGAAGAATCTGCTTTCACACAATGTGGAAAGAGAGATTATATCTTAAGAGTCCTACGCATTATCCTTGTGGTATTGCCAGAACATCTGAGTGATATGCAAACATATTCACAATGAAGATGGAAAGCCTTCTAGAGCCAACATCAAACAAGCTCTTGGTAGGTGGCATGTGAGATCTATCTATTAGATCAACCATGTGACAACTGAACAGAAACAATGGAGCGATTCAAAATTATGAATCACTCCTGGTTTAGGCTATGGATTGACGGATACCTTTGAAAAACCAGTCGTTGTGCGTAAAATTCTTTTCTCTAGCACATCGACTGTGTATTAATATTTCAAAATAAAAGGTGTTTATGATTGATGATTGATTTTCCTTAAAACCTTCGTTGTATTGCAAAAACACTTTATTACGTAGTACAAGATTGTTTTTCAAATCTCTTTTCATCAATCAGTGAATCTCAAATTCGCTGGTTCACTCACTTCGTGTTGTATTTTTTGAGACGCTCGGTTTGAGAACGGCTAGAGCAGCTCGAAAACAATGAGGAGATTCTTCGAATTATACCCGATCGCACGAGGCGGACTTGTAATCGATCAACGAGGAACCATGGGCGTGTACCTCAATTCGGTCGAAAAGTGATCAAAGACACTTTTTGTGCACTTTATTGCTAAGTGTTGTGTGCATGTACACCCGATGTTTGCCTGACTTATCAGAATTGAGAGGTTAATCCATTGCCGCATGCTCACACAACACATTCATTTCTAAAGAAATCATGATAAGTGTATCAACGACTCTAATATTTTCACTCCATGCTTCTGCTACGCTGCTTCGAATATCATAAATCAACTAAAGCTTCCGCTACTCTGATGAGAAGATATCATGATCCAGAATGTGAGAATGTCGGTCCAAAAGTCACAACATCATATAATGTTAACACTACAAATAAAGAGTCAGAGATTTATGGTTGTTGATAATCTCAAAGCTGGCTCAAAACTCATTATCATGTGGATCAGTTAAAGACCTCCACTCGGTTTAACCAAACATGCAAAACATGAAGAATCAAAGACTACGGGCTTCAGAGCAAAGAACTTTAATGAGAATCCAAGAACAATCTTAATGTTATATCTGTTTGTATTCAATGTAATTTGAGGTGACCTGACTTAGGGAGATTGTTAGGATTTAGTAAATCCGGTTATTAAAGTGTTGGTCACCTCAAGTATATGTAATCGTTAGAAAGTTCGTAGTCGTAGTTATTTAATGTTAGGTAGTATTTAGTTAAGTAACACCGTGGAGGACAGACGAGTCTTTACCCACTCAGATGCCTGATCCACAGCCCGTAGGTGGCGTTTATGTATGATACTATAAATACCCTCTACCTTCCAAGGTGGAGGGTTGGAGCTCATAATAGAACTTTACTTTCTCTCACTAAGTTCCCAAACCTCTAAACTTTCTCTCTCTAGAACCTTAAAGTATACGCCTAATACAATCATAGTTTGATGTGTTTGTGAAATCTAATATGTTACACATTCTGTGTTGTAAAGCAGCGGTTGAAAATGAAGGCAAGAGGAGATTTGCAGATGTATGGCTATTTGATACGGGAGCTACTTTCTATATGACGCAATCTCTGGAGGCGGATCTGTGTACAATTGTAATGATCATGAACTAAAGATCGTTGAATTGGAAGTATCATGGTGAAGATGCATGATGGTACAGCTCGTACTATTCGGGATGCGCGACACGTGGAGGGCCTGAAAAATAATCTATTATCTCTAGGAGAATTGGATGTTAATACAAATAAACCGTAAAAACGTTTATTCATATTTAGCGATCTCGTTCACATAAAATGTTGTAATAATTCATTTGTTGTAATAGGGATGGGTAATATCCAAGACCCATGACCCATACCCATGGATCTAATCCATAACCCATGACCCATTGCATGACATCATGCATGAAATCATGTTGGGTATTATCCATGACCCATGACCCAATGTCAATAACCCATGACCCAAGACCCATTGTCTAGATACATTGTATCCTGTTGGATACCCATGGCTCATACCCATAACCCATAACTCGGTTTGCAACCTAAAATCCGGACTGGTACAACCCAGACTGTCGGATCCCTAGGATTGCATTGGACGGATCCCCCAAGTGAGGTATCCACCAGAACCGGGCTTCATTGTTACTCACCTCTCTTCTTACAACTCCCTCATATATTATCTCACTCTTCTAATCTATGACCACTTGATCAATCTAGTAGTTCTTCTTTCTTTTGTTGTGATTATCATATAGGTCCTTCTCAAAGGCGAGATCATGATATACTACCAGTCATCCAAGAAAAGAGTCCTTGATTGATTTGTCCATCCACAATATTTCCGTAGCAAGATCTTGTATTTCATATTTCACATAGTTGTTGTGTAATAGTTGTGTTGGTTTGGTTCGCCGTGGTAAGGACTCGGTATTTAGCTTTGTACTGAAAAAAGTGTAAGCAACGCTAGGCTTCTCCCACGTGGAAGGAGCTTGTTGACATAGTGCTTGAACTCGAAGGTGGAACTCGGGAGTGAAGTGGCAAGGAAGGTGTCCTTGTATGTAAACCACTATAAATCACTTGTGTCGCTACCTCTCATCATTTACTTTACTTGCTTTCATTATTTACTTTACGTATTGCTTTATAATATCTATCCATCCATACGAATTCACATAAGATCGAATATAAAGTTTTAAAACTTAAATTAAAATCGGTAAAACTATTCAACCCCCCGTCTAGTGTTCCACATGATGATCTTGGATGTAAGGTTGAAATAAGTTCATGAAAGTTATAAAAGGTGCGCTTGTACTTATGAAAAGATAAAAGGTGGCTGCAAACTTATACCAACTGAAAGGAGAAAATGTAGGAGGCGGAATCATCTGCTGCTTCACATAGTCCAAGTCATAGAGTTGCAGTAACATAGCATTAGAAGCTTGTACATATTTCGGGACAAGGGATGGAGATTCTTGTTGAAAGGAAGCTAATTCTTGGCCTTACAAAGGTTTCTTTACCTTTCTGTGAGCATTGTGTTAATCAACAAGGCCTCGCTTCAAAATTCAAGACATCAAATTCTACAAGTATTTCAGTTCGAATTGGTTCACTCCGATGTGGGCTAGAACCGTCAGTCCCCTCGGAGGAGCAAAGTATTTTGTATCCTTCATTGATGACTATTCCAAGAGATGTTGGGTGTACCCAATCAAGAAGAAGTATGATGTGTTTGAAGTTTTCAAACTTTACAAAGTGGGGGTTGAACATGAATATGGAAATAAGATCAAGTGTTTGAGGATAGATAATGGAGGTGAATAACACGGTGATGAATTGATACTTTTTAGAAGTAAAAGAGAATCAAAAGGCAGTTCAAAACGGCATACACTCCTCAACAAAACAGAGTGCCAAAGGGGATGAACAAACCTTGTTAGAAAGAGCAAGAGCAATGTTGGCAACTACAATCTTGAAAAATCATTCTGAGCAGAAGTAGTCAAAACCACATGTTATGTGATAAATCGTTCACCTTCAAGCAAGTAGCTTGAGTGAAGATATCGATAGATGGGACGGAAAGTCATTCAAGTATTCAGAACTTTATATATTTGGAAGTCATGTGTACGTGATGTACAATTCTCAAGAAACTACAAAGCTGGATCCGAAATCCCAAAAATGTTTGTTCTTGGGGTACGCTGACAGAGTAAAGTATCACTTGTGGGACCCACTGCCCATAAAGTAGTCGTCAGCAGAGATGTTGTCTTTGTGCAAGAAAAAATTTAAGAGAATGAAGAAGACGATAGCACTACAAGAGAAACTATTGTTCCCTTATACTTGGTTAGAATTAACTACAAAGTTAATCTATCCAAGCTCCATGGCTTAGCAATGTTGTTTGAAAAACAATTTAACAAGTTCAAACATAAAGTAAAATAGAAACGAGTTTTTCAACGTTGATATTATTATTAAAACAAAGAATATATTACCCAAGTGTTATGAACACTTGGGATTGAATGACAATGTATGTGTACTTCCTCACTAAACTTAAGCTAAGCTTAAGTACAACTATGCTAACCAACTGAGCTAACCTCATGGACTTAGTTGTATTTGGAAGAGTAAAAGGGCTTGTGAATATCTAAGCATTTAGTGCACAAGCTTAACTCTTTCACTCCACTATATAACTGCTATTTATACAAGTATGAAATACAAGCATTATCCTAAAATACAAGACTGACATAAGCCTCAGATGACAAAATACCTTACTTATTTTGTCTTTGTTACAACAAGCTATTTCTAGTAAGGGACATGTTCAGTTTCCTAGTGTCAGTGTTGATACACTCTTGGTATTTTATCCATTCAGGGTAAGTTGACCTTTGCAGATAAGGACACACACTTATCCTTCAAACTTATCCCGCTTTATCCCGTCTTTACCTAACTCTTCAAGTCTTCGCCTCTCATAGTCAGAGAGTCTAGGAATTTAGCGAGCTATTGTTATTACTCATCAATCCATCATCTTCTTTTGGCTCGTATCATTCACTGTCCTCGCCACTAATGGAAAACCCTTCTTAGCTTGTCCCTGAAGCTTCTTAAAGATGAATCAATGAACAACTGTTCATTCAGTTACTTGTGTATGTTTAAGGTTATTAAACACTTAGGTTATTTTATCTTCAAATCCTTGTCTCAAGAAGCTTTGGGAATTTATCACCCAACAAATTCCCCTATTTGGATATAAAACATAGCCTAAGTATTCTATGTTCGAGGAAAGTGAGCAAAGGTCTTCTACTCATAATCAAGATCTTCCAAAGCAACTAAAGGACAAGTATAATAAAACATCATAGTTCATTAAGAAATATATTACATGGTCCTAAGTTACAATGCGAAAATTAAAGATAGTGGTGGTGCAGCAGATGTTCATTTCTGTCACAATTCTCAATTTCCGGTCATTTCTCAAACTCAATATTCATCATATTAGTTCATGCATGGTTTTTCATTTCACATTAAACGATAATTTCTTATTAAATAAACGCTATCGCGTAATTAATTATTTTGAACAATTGATCCGATACTTCCAAAATTTTTCCGATATATTTTTATATTTATATTAAGATAAAAAAAATAATATTATGAGTTTACCCAGTGTTTTAAATTTATTTTGTATATAAATTGTTATATTTATATAATTACGACGGTTTTCTTAAATACTACACGATAATTATTATTTCACTCAAATCTTTCAAGAAATGCATTTTTATAATTTTTATGACCTCAATATATTTATCTTGACCCGTTAAAATTTATTTTTAGCTAACGCTACCCTAAATGTTTAAATAAATATACAAGTTACTAATCACCCTTAAATAACTACACATTATATTTACATAAATACCAAATTAAAAAAAAAAAATGTGCAAGGTCTTCTACTAACATCCCCTTGTCGACAAGGGGATGAGTCACCCTCAAAATTTACTAAATATCTTTCATTTATACTCATATTATACTTTAACTTCACACATACACATCTAATATCCAAAGTGTAAAATATCCTTCCTCTTCCTCTCTTCACAAACCGGCCAACCATAGAGGTTCAAGAGGAGATCACCAAAATTTTCAAGACAAGTATATTTCACTCTAGTTACACTCTTGGTTAAGGTTTTGAAATAAAAACCTTGGGTGATTAGGATTAAACCTTTGTTCATTAACCTCATCAAGTTAACTAGTAAGCATCTCATATTCATCTTCATATTTCATATTTACTTTATGTTCATTTCATCATATTTGAGAAAAACATGCAAGTCTTATGGATGTTTATACCACTTTTTCATTTTTTTAAGAGTTATATATATATATGTCATCCTATAATTACTCCTTGAAACATATCACTTTTGGTGATGTCTAGGAACCCATGACACCCTAAGAAGGTGTATGGTAGGATTAGAATAGCTTCGGAGTTGGTTTGAATTGGTTGGAATAGGTTTTGCGCGAGAAAAACTCATTTCGACAACGTTATTTAGAGGTCTGATCAAAATTGTTAATTCTGGAATTTTCAACAGTAAGCAAAATATTTTGGGCTAGATATTTGGAAAATATTCTTTAAAACGAAAACGGGTCATTGAACGGGTTAAACGGAGTTATAACGAAGAAGTTATGACATTTTCAATTTGACGGCGAAAACTAATAATTTCAGAAATTTCAGCATGTTAATATTACTTTTACGAAGTAAAAATGAGGCTTAAGCGTTATGAAATGTGTCGACTTATCAAAAATATATTAGTATACTTTAAAACGAATCTAAGGATGTAGAAAACGGAGAAAACGGACTTGTAACGATTAAATTATACACGTTTACACAAAGTTGCCGTAACTTTATTATATAAGAAAAACTAATATATTTCTATTAGACAAATCTTACGGCAACAAGAGACCATGTTGAGGGTCGTTTTTAACATTGATGTAGAACTTTTTATAACATGATGTCTTCTAGTAAAAGTAAGTTCGCCTAGCATATTTTCCAAAATGTCCAACCGTTCGTCAAGCGGAGTTGTAACGAATAAATTACGGTCACTTAAACTTTGCCGGAAACCGCCCTTAAACTATATTTTGGGCAAAAGTACCATACTTTACCTATATTTTTCTCCATGATCGAGACCTTTAGGATGAAAACTTAAATGCTAAAACTTTGAGATAATGATACAAGCTTCCCAAAACCGTTGAGGTTGTTTCCTGACACTCAACGTGCACCATTTTACGACTAGCTTTTCGAGGCCGTTTAGTCACTTTCATGAAATTATCAAATAACATTATTTTACTGACTAAAAGTTATAATTTCAATAAATCACAAAACGATTATCATACGATGTTGATTCAACGTATATACTTGTAAAGTATTTTATAAACATGACGAGATGTCATAAACATATATTTCGACGATATACTCTATTTTCAAAAACGCATAAGTGGTATAGATTACATATGGATTTGCATGCACGACATTGTTTCTTGACTTATATTGGAGCACATCATTCATTTTAGGTCATGGATAGTTTCCAGCCTCATTTTTTGCACTTCATTTTGTTAGCATATCAATCATACCTGAGTTCATACCCCGCTTACTCGTTAAATTCTTACAAACTCTTTGGGGAGATACACTTAAATACTTGTTTTTACTCTTGCGAATATTCCATTTATACAATTGTGTTACACTATACTTCTTACACTCTTTGGACATTATGTGTGGTTATTGCGATATGTGCCTTAATGTGTTAAACTTGTTTTCAATTATGCTTCAACATACATACATGAGCAACTGGTTAACTGGGAGCCGGCGGAGAGGTATTGATAGTACTATCGCCGACGCCCCACCCTGAGTCCTGATGACTTGACCAAGAATATAACTGCTATTCAATGAGACACAACAAACAATGTAGACTTGTCAAGAGGTTCAGTTGGCTGTGATTCTTTGCATTAAGTACATTTATATATCGTATGCACATATGTCCTACTTACAAACAAGATTGAAAATTCTATTTTAGGCAATGGGTTGTGAACACATAGGTTTGAAGTTTTGTATGGGCGAACTGAACCTAATGGATTTACAATGCCTTTGCTGCATCAACATTCTATAAGGACTTTTTCAAATCATTTTCAACAAACTTATGAACTCACCAACCTTTGTGTTGACACTTTATAGCATGTTTATCTCAGTTGTGCGCGATAGCATTTCATGGAGCTTTTGGGGTCACATGGCATACATTGGAGTCTTGTGTTTTATCAATTACCATTCGACATGTTTTGTAACCCTTTATGTATTATCAAACTTTGGGATCTCATGTTTTGTAAACTTTAACTTTATTTAATCGAATGGTAAACTTTTCAAAACGTTTCATTTTAGAGGTCGCTTTTCGTATCCATACTTTGTGCTATGACGCCATACCCCAAAGACACTATCGCTCGCAAGGAGTTTTGGGGGGTGTGACAGATTGGTATCAGAGACTTGGTTATAGAGAACTAGGTTGCATTTTAGTGCCTAGACTATAACCGCCACGCTTCGATCCTTTCTTTTCCTATCGCCTTACACACTTTTCGCAAGTATATGTTTTTTTTTTTTTTTTTCTAGACCCACCTCATTGGATAACGTGGTTTTGTACCGATAGGGGAGTCCCAAAATCTAGTCAAGTCATCAAAAATATGGAGCTCAGTAATGAGCACTTATCTAACTTGATCCCGTGACAGTTCTTGTTTGATGAGACACGAGATCGAGCTAAATAAGTGTTACTCTATAGTGATAGATTTGATGATTTTGCCCGAGGATGGGAGTTCTCTTGAGGATACTGGGAACTCTGGCGCGACTAAACCTCATAGTGACTTTAGCACCTAAAGGAATTTCCTATACACCAAGTGCGACTCTCCCTAGATACCTACCCTAAATTCCTCCTCCACCGTTTAGAATCGGATGATAGAATGGCTACCTATTTAGTAACATCAATGCGAGACATGTATGCTTGGTGGTATGTACACGCGGTGAAAAGAGGAAATTATAATTATGGTGGCCAACATAATTATAAATGCGCCACAACCCACGGGACATATGCGACCACGCGATACGTAGATCGGTGGGCACACCTGGAACCAATTTGTGGCGTGGTATTATGTTTGAGGACGCGTAAGTATAGACATTGGGAACTCAACCGCCCTTTCCTTGCGAGATCATGCACCAAAGAGTAACACGCATCACAGCCGCAGGTGGTGCGGCCAGGGTGGAAGGACAGGCATGGAGGTAGAGTAGGAGGTCGCACATGGGTAACAATGACAAAAACACCGGAAACCTCGATTTTGCCGCCATCATCGCCCAACAACTTCAAATCTTGCTTCCCACTATTGTCACACAAGTTGGAAACCATATGAATAACTCGGGAAACCACAGGAACGGGAATGGCGACACCAACAATGTAGTTGGCAGTGGCAACAATAACAACACCAACAACAACAACAACAGAACCGATGCACATAAGGAATTTTCAAGATGCAAACCCGTGGAGTTTGATGGTATAGGAGGTGCTTTGGCGATACCGATGGGTAGAGAAGACATAGTCGGTGATCGACATCATCAATTGTGCCGCACATCGAGGGTGAAGTATGTCTTGCTTGCTATCGGGGAAGGCATTGACATGGTGGAACACACAGCCAGGCTGGGCGTAGAAGCAAACTATAGTATGACATGGGACGAATTTAAGGCGTTATTGAAAGAGGAGTACCGCCCGACAATGAAATGCGAAACCGGAACATCACTGGTGAGCTGGTCACCAAATACCTACGCATCGATTCCATGAATTAGCCGCACTAGTTCCTCATATGGTTACCACTGAATCCAAGAGAATCGCGAGGTACATATATGGTCTTGTGCACGAAATCCGTGGAATGCGGAAAATAACCGAGCCATCTACAATACAAAGTGCACATCGAGGGTCGGAACCCGACAAACGAGATGGTTAGAAATGGTACTTTGAAGAGCAAGGACAAAGAGGAAGGAAGCGAAGTGGGTCGATAGTGCATACTGCAGCATAAACAAAAGGGCAAGAGTTTTTGTGCAACTGCAATGAACAAAGAGAGTATGCGGTACACATCCCAAATGTGCTAAATGTGCTTATCATCATCCGAAGACCAAGCCGCTGTGTACAAATTGCAATTGATACGGCCATTTTAAAAGAGTAGTAAAACACGGTAACAATGCTAATGGGGTAACATGAGGAATAATCAAAGGACTTCGAGTGCAATGGCCAATCACTACCGGAATAATTGTCCTAGGTTGAATGGAACAGGGGACAACCACGTGGTAACCAACACCTAGCTTTAGCAATTGAAGGAAATAACCCAAACCAGTACTCAATATCACCACCCCGAGGTCGCATTCTATTTAGGGACCAAGGCAAAGAATGTAATCGGGTACGCTTTTCCTAGACCGTAAGTGATCCAATCGTATTATTCTGATTCGTTAGCCTCATTAGATAAGAAACCTAGACGCGTAAGTTTTGGCATAAGCACTTTGACCATACACCCTGATTTCGCAAAACCTAAGGGTAGGCCTATAGTTATCATTAATTGAATCACGAGGACGTGATTCCTCCACATGGGAAGAATGTCACAATTCTCAATTTCCGGTCATTTCTCAAACTCAATATTCTTCATATTAGTTCATGGGTTTCGCAGCATTTCACATTAAACGCATAATTTCTTATTAAATAAACGCTATCGCGTAATTAATTATTTTGAACAATTGATCAATTACTTCCAAAAATTTTCCATATATTTTATACTTTATAAGATAAAAAAATAGTATTATGAGTTTACCAGTGTTTTAAATTTATTTTGTATATAAATTGTTATATTTATATAATTACGACGTTTTCTTAAATACTACACGATAATTATTATTTCACTCAAATCTTTCAAGAAATGTATTTTTATAATTTTTATGACCTCAATATATTTGATCTTGATCCGTTAAAATTTATTTTTTACTAACGCTACCCTAAATGTTTAAATAAATATACAAGTTACTAATCACCCTTAAATAACTCTACATTATGTTACACTTAAATACCCAAAAAAAATAAAATGTGCAAGGTTCTACTAACATCCTCTTGTTTCCATATGAGTCACCCTCAAAATTTACTAAATATCTTTCATTTATACTCATATTATACTTTAACTTCACACATACACATCTAATATCCAAAGTGTAAAATATCCTTCCTCTTCCTCCCTTCACAAACCGCCAACCATAGAGGTTCAAGAGGAGATCACCAAAATTTTCAAGACAAGTATATTTCACTCTAGTTACACTCTTGATTAAGGTTTTGAAATAAAAACCTTGGGTGATTAGGATTGAACCTTTGTTCTCATCAAGTTAACTAGTAAGCATCTCATATACATCTTCATATTTCATATTTACTTTATGTTCATTTCATCATATTTGAGAAAAACATGCAAGTCTTATGGATGTTTATACCACTTTTTCATTTTTTTAAGAGTTATATATATATATATATATGTCATCCTATAATTACTCCTTGAAACATATCACTTTTGGTGATGTCTAGGAACCCATGACACCCTAAAAAGGTGTATGGTAGGATTAGAATAGCTTCAGAGTTGGTTTGAATTGGTTGGAATAGGTTTTGCGCGAGAAAAACTCATTTCGACAACTTTATTTAGAGGTCTGATCAAAATTGTTAATTCTGGAATTTTCGACAGTAAGCAAAATATTTTGGGCTAGATATTTGGAAAATATACTTTAAAAAGAAAACGTGGCCGCTTGAACGGGTTAAAACGGAGTTATAACGAAGACGTTATGACATTTTCAATTTGGACGACGAAAACTAATAATTTCAGAAATTTCAGCATGTTATTTACTTTTTGAAGTAAAAAATGAGGCTTAAGCGTTATGAAATGTGTCGACTTATCAAAAATATATTAGTATACTTTAATACTAATCTAAGGATGTAGAAAACGTAGAAAACGGACTTGTAACGATTAAATTATACACGTCTACACAAAGTTGCCGTAACTTTATTATATAAGAAAAACTAATATATTTCTATTAGACAAATCTTACAACAAGGACCATGTTGAGGGTCGCTTTAACATTGATGTAGAACTTTTTTAACATATGATGTCTTCTAGTAAAAGTAAGTTCAGCCTAGCATATTTTCCAAAATGTCCAACCGCTCAAAGCGGGTTAAACGAATAAATTACGGTCACTTAAACTTTGCCGGAAACCGCCCTTAAACTATATTTTGGGCAAAAGTACCATACTTTTACCTATATTTTCTCCATGATCGAGACCTTAGGATGAAAACTTAAATGCTAAAACTTTGAGATAATGATACAAGCTTCCCAAAACCGTTGAGTTTGTTTCCACACTCAACGCACCATTTTGACTAGCTTTTCGAGGTCGTTTTAGTCACTTTCATGAAATTTTCAATGACATTATTTTACGACGAAAAGTTATAATTTCATTATAAATCACAAAACGATTATCGTAGGATGTTGATTCAACGTATATACTTGTAAAGTATTTTATAAACATGACGAGATGTCATAAACATATATTTCGATGATAAATTCTATTTTCAAAAACGTACAAGTGGTATAGATTACATATGGATTTGCATGCACTACATTGTTTCATGACTTATATTAGAGCACATCATTCATTTTAGGTCGCGTATAGTTTCCGAGCCTCATTTTTCGCACTTCATTTTGTTAGCATATCAATCATACCAGGTGAGTTCATACCCCGCTTTTACTCGCTTAAATTCTTACAAACTCTTTGGGGGAGATACATGCTTAAATACTTGTTTTTACTCTTGCGAATATTCAAACCATTTATACAATTGTGTTACAATATACTTCTTATACTCTTTGGACATGTGGTTATTGCGATATGTGCCGAATGTGTTAAACTTGTTTTCATTATGCTTCAACATACATACTTTAGCAACTGTTACTCCTCATGGAGCCTACGGAGAGGTATTGATAGTACTATCTGCTGACGCCCCACCCTTGAGTCCTGATGACTTGACCCGGGTGAATATAATCTGTTATTCAATGAGACACAACAAACAATGTAGACTTGTCAAGAGGTTCGCTTGCTGTGATTCTTTGCATTAAGTACATGTATATATCGGATGCACATATGTCCTACTTACAAACAAGATTGACAATTCTATTTTAGGCAATGGTTTGTGAACACATAGGTTGCGAGTTTTGTATGGGCGAACTCGGAATGAATGGATTTACAATGCCTTTGCTGCATCAACATTCTATAAGGACTTTTTCAAATCATTTTCAACAAACTTATGAACTTACCAACCTTTGTGTTGACACTTTTTAGCATGTTTATCTCAAGTTGTAAGGCGATAGCATTTCATGGAGCTTTTGGGTCACATGGCACAATTGGAGTCTTGTGTTTTTATCAATTACCATTCGACATGTTTTGTAACCTTTATGTATTATCAAACTTTGGGATCTCATGTTTTGTAAACTTTAACTTTATTTAATCGAATGGTAAACTTTTCAAAACGTCTCATTTTAGAGGTCGTTTTCTGTATCCATACTTTGTGCTATGACGCCATACCCCAAAGACACTATCGCTCCGCCAGCGATATTGGGGGTGTGACATCGATCAAGCTGTATCTAAGGGCTTCAAGTTGGGATTCTTTGATTTCAGCTTGTCCTGATCAGGGTGTTCACTAATCTTGATCCCATCATCACTGAAGCTTTTGTTCTCTGTGCTTTGAATTTGAGTGGCCATCACCAGAAAGCCAATCATTGCTTCAATCCCTCTGTCTATATCACTCACCTTGGAAGGCGTGGCCCCCAAATTCATCAATGAAGAATAGACCTCTCAAAGTTGTTCCTAAGGCGGATGGTTCACCTAATCTAACTCCTTCTGTAAGGGCTCTGTTGCAGTCTAGGCCATGAATCTTGACCTATGGTTTACGTTCTAGGGTCTTCCTTTTTCTCCTAGAGGACTGAGAGGGAGCATGTTGATTGAATTGTGTCGAGAAGAGATTGGATGCCAAGATCTTCAGGAATTTGTATCAGTTTATCAAATCTCTTGCTTAGTGCATCCATGAGATTTTTGACAATTGCATTCTTCTTCTCTATGACGGGAGCCAGTTCATCCTGTTATGTTATTCCAAAGTCAGAAAACTTGAAAAGACCATGAACCTCAAAGGTTCGTTTGTCAAGACTTCTATAGACATTGAGGACTACAGGTTTTGTATTGGCATGAATTTTGATGTCAGTAATAGGTTCAGGCCTCTTTCTGTTTGTCATTACCCAGTTGTAATGATCAATTATTTTCTGTCTTATAGCAGCCATCCTCTTCTCTCTTTCATACTTCTTCTTCCTGAGGGCAATCAGTTCAGCGTCTTGAGCTTTTTTAAACTTTTTACCTGCTTGAACACCTGCCAGTGTCTTAGGATCAAAGCCTAGCTTTTCAGCTTCTTCATGAACAACATTAACCAGGACAACCTTACTCATCTTTTCTTTCTCAGCCACTTTCTTAGCAACTTCCTCTTTCTCAAGATAAACACTCATCTGTTCCGCAGTCAGATAGTAAACTTTGCCATTAATTTCATAGGGGATCCTGATAGGTTCATCCGGATCCGGTCTGACAGTCTTGGAAGCAGGTATCAGAGTTTGTTGCTTAGGCTCAGGCATTGTCAGGATGCCTTTACCTTTATCAAGGGCAGTGACTGATGATGATGGTGGTGTTGTTGTAGGTTGGACCTGTGAGTGATAAGGATTTAAAATGTACGCTTTTAGGGGGTCATTTAAGCCTTATTTCGACACATTTTATATCCGTTCATCGCTAATTTCGTTCCTTTTTACTTTTTAGGTCTTTTGGAAACAAAATGCGGAATGAAGCATACTTGGATGAAAAGGAGCAAATACATCAAGAAAATGGCAAAGTGAAGATCGGCTACCCAAGGCTGATCACCGCGACTGACGGCGTCCGACCAAAGGGCGACGCCCTCATGTATATAATCCTGATCAAAACATGCACGACGCCGATTGGAATTTCGGTCACACAACCATACCATGAGTCACGCTTTAATAATGGAGGGCATCACTCACGCTACTCCGCATCGGCCAAGATCTAGAATCAAGCGGCGTCTAACTGAAGACCGGCAGGTCACAACGTTAAGGTGACGCCGCCCTATCAATTACTTGACCCGCATTGAAACCCTAATGACGCCGAGGCACGGCATCCCATGCAAAAGGTGACACCCGCCGCAGCTTGTAAATCTATATAGAATTGATTTTTCTGTATTTTGTGAGGTAGAATTTTGGAGAAAAAACCCTTAATAATTTATAGTCCGAATTGGACAGTATCTTAGGGTCCCATACCCTATTTTACACATCGAGATAAGTTTATTTATCCAAATTATCATTCTGTCTATCCCGTATTCGATTGATTGTGTGTACGCTTGCTTGTCTATCATGTCTAGCTAAATTTCTTGTATGTTTGCTTAGATCTATGAAACCTAGTTATTGATTATTGTTAGGTTGTTTCTTATCTTAATTGAAATTAGCTTAGGAGTGCAACTAGGCATCTTCATTGTATTTAATGCTTGAGTATGTGTTAGGTCACCATAAGTTAACACAAGAATCAATATGTAAGAAATGGGAAAGAAAGTGATCGGTTGAACACACACAAATACACACGTATGAGTATAATAGAACTTTAGGCGTAGGATATGAATATGAGTGAACAACCAACTTTCAAAGGAAGGTTTACATGTAGTATTTATAGGGAAGGGAACTAGGACAACATGTATAGCCCCTTCCTTCATTATTGGGCTTGGGCCAAGGCTTATGGGCTTTCTACATAAGCCTTGCCATTAATAACTAATATAAAAGCCTAGTTTAAGCAACCTATTACATGTTAATTACCAACACTTGAAATACAAGTTAGGAGTGATTCCAACAATATCCCTTGATTGTTGTGATGAAATCGGATGAATCAAAGAGAAAAGGTGTGAAGTCGATATAGCACACAGAAGGCTGATATAGTGAATTTCTAATTTCTATCCAAAAATAATTTTAAAAAATTTTCTCTCCCAAAATTTGAAATTCACTATAAAAATCAATTCTAAGGTTGCAAGAAAAATTCGAATTTGGGCTCAAAAATTTGAACTTTTGACCAAAATTTTAACAGTTAAACCAAAATTTGAATTTCGCGTAAATATTGAACGATTAATCTCCCCTAAAAATTAAATTTTACTCAAATTTTCCCGCCAAAAGTATCATTTTTTTTTTAAAATTCTACTTGTGTTGATGGATCTTTGTAGTCGAATGAAACTTGAGTTGTTTGTTGAAGAAGTACTTTAGGCATAAACAATTGCTTCAAGTAGATCGAAGAAGTTATCTGCGAAAGTCCACTCTGTACGCTGTAAAGTATAAGCTTAGGCATAAATCCTTCTTACGCGTAAACTTTAGGCTTAAGCGAAGCTTAGCAAACTATCTGCTTAGAAGTAAGAAACCCAGCGTAAGTTTTAACTTAGGCATAGAGTGTACTTGAAGCTTTTTGCTTATGCGTAAGTTTGTTTTACCAAAAATCCTTTACACGTATCCAAGTGTAAAAGATATCCACAAGTCAAGTGTTTTCGAGCTTATCCAAGCAAAAAACACCGAAAACCAACAACTTCAAGATCAATGAAGAAAATCCTTAGGTGTAGGAAACTCCGCTAGGCGTAGGAATGACTTAGGCGTAGAACTAGGGTTTGCTTAGGCGTAGAAAAGGATAGTTTTACCAAGCTTGATTTTTATGCATTAAAACGTTTTGTAAACTCGATTTTAATGATGAAAAAGCTTCAAAAACACTATAAGAACAAGAAAGTTGAGAACTTGATGAACAAAAATATGTTTTGAGCTGCAAGATGATGGTAAAGAATAAAACGAAGTTTGAAAACTATGTAAAACACGCAAAGGTTGAAACTTTTTGCAAAAACTAGAAACTTTAACACAATATAAACCTTAACCCATAAGAATCTTGAGTTTACAAGTGAAAAAATCAAAGTTTTGAACGAGATAAAGGTGAATAACGTGAAACCTTACGTGTAGACAAGACAACTTCAAAAACAAACCGTTTCACCCAACTACATGGCAATTGATACCACTGTTAGGTCACCATAAGTTAACACAAGAATCAATATGTAAGAAATGGGAAAGAAGTGACGTGCTGAACACACACAAATACAATAATTTATGAGTATAATAGAACTCCTTATGCGTAGGATATGAATATGAGTGAACAACCAACTCCTTCAAGGAAGGTTTATGTAGTATTATGGGAAGGGAACTAGGGCAACATGTATAGTCCCTTCCTTCATTATTGGGCTTGGGCCAAGGCTTATGGGCTTTCTACATAAGTCTTGCCATTAATAACTAACATAAAAGCCTAGTTTAAGCAACCTTATATGTTACTACTAACACTTGAAATACAAGTTGGAGTGATTCCAAACCAAGATGCTTTATGATTATATGGTTTATGGATGAAATAGCCAAGGCTCTGTCGATTCCATAGGCACATATAATAGATAACCTCAAAGAACTAGGGGACCACACATACCCCACGACCTTGGAATACAATGCTAAGATAGAAGCGACAACTGTCCCAACAACAAAAGATAACTATGAGTAATAGTATATAGGTAAACACATTTTAATCATCATAATGAGTACACCTCAATTAGACAAGCTACAATAGTAATTAGATAATTAGACAATTAGTTAAAGTGGTATAATGGGTAGAAGTACCACCTCAAACTAATTGCCCCAGATTTTACTCTTTCTAAAACCATAAAAAAGATAAAAAGAATCATCTCAACCCCACCTTCTCGTCATATATTTCTTACTAGCATTCCTATTCCCCTAGAGAATGATATCAATCCTCGGAGGCTTACCCCATACTACAATACAACGATTAGGGTTCATGCCTAGAGATTGAAAAACGATGTTTCTTTGGACTGAACGCCTTTCCGTTATCAAGCATCGTTTTGGCCACGCCAGGAATAGTATAGTTAGATCTCTCTCATCGTTTAGGTTCCTTGCTTGATTCCTATCAAGTATGATTTTTCTCATTTTCATTAGCTTCCTTGTAGTCTATCCTTCTGTTCATAATTCATAACGCCATACGCGCCATTCGGGTAAAAGGAACTTCCTTTCTTCAAAAGCAAGTTTTATAACACCCTAGGAAGTGAACCTAATCGTTGTAGTGTAGTATTAGGGTAAGCCTCGGGTATTGATATCGCTCTAGGAATAGGAATGCTAGTGGGAAGTTACTACTTTAAGGTTGGGGTTGAGAAGATTATATTTTATCTTTTTATATTTTTAAGGAAAAGGAAAGGTATTGTGCTCTGTGATGATGGTTTAAAGATGTGTTTACTTAGGTTTTATTACTCCTTAATTATCTCTTATTGGTGGTTGAATTATCACGCCTTATTCTTAATCACGGTGTCTAAAGTCTAGGGTATGCTTGTCCCTAACTCTTTTAAACTACCAAAGGGTCTCTGCTTACAAAATCTCTAGAATTATAAACTCTAACTCTAAGGTACTCTTTTGATGTTTTAGCCTACAACTACTCTAGGTGTTATAGTCTAAGGTTCACAAAGATTAATCAAGCATTAACTACACAACTAATGACCTATCGCATTACTAGATCATTAACAATTAAGATAAGAGACAACCAATCAATATTCAATAGTTAAGTTTCATATTCCTTAAGCAAACACACAAATAAATTAGCCCGACATGGAGAACATGCAAGCATACACACAAATAATTGAAGACATAATTGAATTAATGAAGTAAAACACTTATCTTGATGTAAATTAGGGTTTGGAACCTAAAAAATGCATAAAGACAGCCTTGGTTCGGTTTAGGTTTTTACTCCAAAAGACTACACACTGAAAACTAAAAAATTCAGATTCTACATATAAGATTACAATCCGCACTTGCCACCTTTAATTTGACGCCGGGTCCCGTTATTAGGGTTTCACTTCACATGTTAGTCTTGCGACGGGCGCCACCTTATGCTTGTGACGCCGTCCTTCGGACGCCGACTGGATCAAATCGTCATGTCTGAAGTCGCGACGCCTACTCTTTTAAAGCCCGACACCATCACTTGAAAATAAGCAATTTGGCTACCAGCCGCTAAAGTGATGCGACGGCGTCAGATAACACCTGACGCCGCCCTTGTATTTCAAAGCTGAAATTGTCTCGATTCTTGACTTTGGCCATTTTTCAGATATCCGCGCTTTTCGTCCAAATAAGTGCCATTCCAGCATTTTGCCTTCAAGAGACTAAAAAAGTGAAAAGGAATATTAATATTAAGATACAAATGAGTACTTAAAAGAACCCTCAAAAAAGGTACATTTTAAAACCTTATCAAATATCCCCACACTTGGTATTTGCTTGTCCTCAAGCAAATGTGCTTTTAGCCAATTAATTTATAAGTTAGGGAGCATTGGTTTAAAACAATCCACAACACATATAAGCCCCCAAGAAAGTCATAACAAGCACGAAATTACATTACTAGCACCCCTACAGAGGTGTTTGGATACTCACATCTCTCTATGTATAAGGAAATAAAACAAGTTGGAAATGGGAGATAAACATCATTAACCGGTCCTAGTACATAGTATTATAGGTTTGAGAATAGATCAAACCTCCATCGCTTATGTAGTAACCTAGGAAAGACTATCAAAGAGGTTTAAAGGGTTGTAATGTTAGGCTTCTAGGGAAACAAAGGGTTTGTGGATAGGCTATTTAGTGGTGGCAAATCAAAAATCTTATGTTACAAGCATAGCATTACGAAGAATGCTGCTTAAGCTCAAGACTCAACACTATAACTCTAGATAACAAAACAAACAAACATGAATTTAAAGAAAGATGTAGAATGGTAGTTCTATGTGAGATATATATATATATATATATATATATATATATATATATATATATATATATAGTATATATATATATATATATATATATATATATATATATATATATATATATATTTTTACTCTTTTTTTTATTTTTTCTTTTTCATTTTTCGATATATTTTTTTTTTTTCCATACACTTTTACTCTCTACCATCCTCTCTACTTGTAACATCAAAATGATAGGGATTTATAAGCACATCCCTACACTTGAGTTTTATTACTCTAACACTAATTTGACCCGAATTGAAAAGATCAAAACACTTGGAGTACATTATTACGTAAACAAAGGGAATTTAAATTTAACGTTCCGCCATTTTATAAACTTTAACTTTTCCCATGAGTCCCAATCGTCCAAACGTGTACAAAGGATATGACTTAATTTAGCAACTCATGCAAGCAACTAGATAATTGAACTAAGGGTTTTTAGGGTGATACAATAATGCACTAAAAGTGAGTGCATACAAGGTAGGCTAAGGCGATTTGTACATTTAGGTGGGTAAACAATGCTCTTCATTGATATTCGGAAACCGAAAAATCGAGAGAACCGCAAAAGGATAGGCTCTGGGTTAACTAGGGTATCGTGGTACTAAAGATGAGTACAACGAAAGGTGTGGGGAATTACTAACCGATGTGGAAGAAGTAATTATATTACGGGTATAAAACAAGGGTTATCCTAATGCTTCTTATCATTTAGTTATTCCTAACTATACAAGTGTAGTCTTACTAGCCATCTCGGGATGCATCACAAAACAAGTTCTAGAATCTATTATACTACCGGTACACTAAGCATTAAAGAATGCTTAATTTCCTACTAATCTAATCCCTCACATTTTGGGTGGAATTTAAGTGGTAAGGGTTTTTTTGTGCTAGTCATATAACTATCCGGAGACGCTTATTAAGACTAATGGCCCACTCCTATATCATGAAAATTTAAAATTTGGTGCCAAAAAATTACCCTACCCACATTTTCATGGTTTATTACACAAATACAATTGGACAAAGCAAATAGTCAAGGATAAGCATAGTTTCAAAGTTCCCATTTTATTTTCCATCCATACACTAAACCAACATTGTCCCCAATGTTCCCCGAAAGTATCAAAGCTATGATAATGTAAGGTAATTAAAATGAAAGAAACTAGTACTCCAACTGATTAATCTCGTAGGATCCAGGTAAATGGTGGTTAAATCCTTTCCAAGAAGAATACGCTGAAAAGCCTTCTCCCATGCATCTTCTTCTGATAAATAAAACCGGACACTAAGAAAACAAACAAAACCTTTGAGTAAAATCAAGCGGTAATAATATATATAGGACTCTATTAAACTAGGATATAATGCTTGTGGAATGGATGTTTACGCACTGGAAAATTAAGACCGGAAAATTCCAAAATTTATAAGTAGCCTGAAAACGAGAAAAAAATAATCATTGTTTTATTCCTTTCCGACGCCACAGTTATGATCCGACACAGTTATCCCGACAAAACCGGTCTCATGTATCGAAAATTTACATCTTTAGAATTGGAAAATTTCAAAAACATCCATTATGACTCGATACAAGCATTTGACTCTAACAAACACACATATATATCTTTTAATTAATTGCAATTCTCATGTTTACGCTTTTGAAAACACGTGTAACCCTCACACTTATCCTTTATAAAAATGCCTTTATATGCAATTAAGACGAGGTTAAAACAAAATAAAGCATTTTTACAAATTTAAACATGAGAATAAACAATCAATAAAAGATATAAGGACGCTAACAAGCAAACAATTAAGCATGGGTTGCCTCCCACGTAAGCGTTTTCTTTTATTTATGAGTCTTGTAGCTAGACTCTAGGTGTGTTCTACGCTACTTCCCACATGTCATCTCCCTTTCCTCATGACGGTTCTTATTGGGGATCCTATGTTGTAAAGTGCCCTATGATGCACCTTTCTAAGAGGTCGCCCTCTCCCATTGTTCTAAATTTCAACCTAAGTTCAAGCAATCCTTATAGAATCCGAAAATCTTAGCCATAACATAATCTACTCCTTTTTCCTTAGCCTCATTATTCCTATAATAGACCGATAGTTTAAGTTCCTTTTCATCATTGGAGAGTGATGAAAACTTCTCAATCTTAAACTGCATTTGCAAGCTAACATCATCGGTTCATTCTTGAATCGCACTATTCCTAATGAGGGATCATAAGTCATCCCGGTGTTTTCTATGAAAGGTTTTCCTAGAATAAAGTGGGACAAGCTAGGATCTATGGCCGCATAATATCATCTACAATTATGAAGTCCAGAGAAAACGTCAAACTACCTACATAAACGGGCAATCCCTTAATTCTACCAAGAAAATTGCACCTAACCCTAGGATTATCTGGTCTTGCCTAGTCGGGATAGCTTCTTCACCCAATTATGCAGGTGCTAGTCATTATGTTTATTGGTGATTTCAAGGTCAATGTAGGTCTTT
>OU343216.1:6325457-6432961 GCA_910596185.1 Chrysanthemum makinoi | reverse complement strand
TTAATAAAACATTCTACTTATAACCTTTTAAAAATAAAAACTATCTAAACCCTCTTTGAACCCGCACCCTTTTGAACCCCCTATTGAACCCTTCCCAAACTACTTAAACCTTCATCCCCTTTTATCCATTTTCTCTGCTTTTACCCATTCCCACTCTTTACCCAGTCTTGAGAACAAGTCCATTGGCGCCAAAGTGCTTCTTCCCCAAAAGGTCACTCTCAATCCCATAAGAATACAAGAATTCTTCACATGTGTTCCTTGCCAACTTGGCAATCCTTGGGACACAAAACCCTCTCCAAACGGCTCAGATAATCTCAAAACTGTACCTACCAATTGGATGGTGGGGATTTCTTGAAGAAAGCACAAAGTTGCTTTTGTTGGTTTTTATCTCACACAAGAAACACAAGACAGGAGGAGGGAAGAAAGAAGACCCCAAGCTTTTAGTATAAAGAGAGCTTATATGCCAAATGTATAAGGCAATAGGTTTTAGTTCTTTAAAATAGTTTTAGTTTTCTATTTTAAGTTAAGTATTGTAATTTACTTTTAAGTTAATAAAAATTTCCTTTCAGTATCTGTCTTAGTTTATTTTTGCAATTTGGTCAAATTAAGCACTTAAGTGCTTAATTGGTAAACTGCTTATTTCAAAGTTCTAATATGTTTTTTTAGCTTAATTTTAGTCCTTATTTAGTTTTGATTAAAGTTTTCCAAGTCTTGTGTTTTAAAAACCAGTTTTAAAGCTTTTTACCCTGTTAAGGATGTGTTTGGTTTAAGCCTATTCAAGTTCACAAAACTGTTTTTACCCACTTTGACCCATTTTGTCAAATTGAATTTGATATTGTAAACTTAGTTTTATCAATTAGAAAAGCATTCTACAAGAGTTAATAGGTTAAAAGGTCATTTGGGTTCAAGAGAAAAGGGGAATTTATAAATCTGTCATCCACTTTTTACAAGCAATTTAGTCAAGAATTTGTTGAGATAAAAAATTTTTAAAAATAAAAATACAAAGTTAAGTAGGTGGTTTAATTACTGTTAAAAGGAAAAAAATTCAAAAAAATCGTTTACTATGGCTGCTAGGTGGTGAAAGTGAGTGGTTTGGGCATTTTTCTGTCCTGTGCACAGGTTACTCAATCCAACTCCAGGTTTTGTTCAGCTTATTTATAATCCTTAACATGCCTCTCTCAAGCAAGATATGGGGGTAAAAGGTAGTGTGGTGGGTGGATTCTATATTCCCAGAAGCTCAGGGGTTGTCTCCTTCCCTAGCTTATTCAAAATAAGCTCAAAAATTGCCCAAGTGGGCTGTTTGGCTGCACAGCAGCAGACATTCCCTGGTTAGTGCTTATTTAGGTTTGAATTCAGCTTATTTAAATCTTATTTATGCTTATCAGTGTAATTAGTTTAGGTTTAGTGAAATTTATAACTTGTTAGTGCTTATTGTACCCTTTAGATTAGCTTATCTTCATTTTTAGAAGCTTAAGACTCCCCTAGTGTAATTGATGCCAACTGCCTATCCCTTGAGATTTACAGCTTATTTTACTTTAATCTTGCTTATTATTGTTTGACTTAGCTTACTTGTTCCCTTTTTCATTCATTTAGATGTCATAGCTTATTTGTGCCATTAAGTAGTTAAGAGGTGTGTTTGTTTTGTAAACTGTCCAAGGCAGCAGCAATAAGCTGTTCCTACAACTTATCCAAAGGTTTTTAGAAAAAAAAAAGTTTTTACAAAAAATGTTCTCTTTGATTGCATCTTCAAAGTGGTCAAAAGAAACATTTTAAAAAAAAAGGTTTAAAAAAACTGGAATGGGTGGGATTTGAACCCACGCCACCTAGCTCACACAAAACACACTCACCAACTATGCTAGCCGCATCTGATCTTTCCTTTATTAATTCTTTAAACACAATCTCAGCTTTAAGCCTTACAGCTTATTGGCTTTTTAACTGCTGATTTCCAAAAGCAGTCGTGGTTTTTTTGTATTTTTCTTAGGTTTAGCACTATTCAAAGTATTTATTATAATTTTCTCAAAATTTTCTAAAATAGGTTAGTATTTTTAATTAATTAATTAGATTAATTTAGTTTTTAATTCGTAGAAATTAATTTAAAAGTCGAAAAAATACCTGGCTTTTTCCTAAAATTATTTTTAGTCGTTTATGCCGTAGGAAAATTAGTTGTGCACTCGTAGGACTTAAATTGCATATTTTTCACTTTCGGGGCTCGGTGCGTTCCCGGTTTTTCGCGTTTTTGCATTTTAGCACCCTAGGATGTAATCTAACTTCGTTTTATTGTTGCTTAGGCTTAGTAGTAGTTTATTTAGAGTTTACTTTGTTTTACATGCTTTATTTTCATTCCCGTTCTTTAATTTGTAGAATAGCGAAATCAAATCCAAAATTCATTAATCCCATTCAAGTTAAAAATCACAAAACTCAACAACACCGTCAATTCACACCTCGTTGGGACACGACCGGGGAAATCACTTTCCCGTTATCACTTTTATCACATTCGTGAGATTTGGCACGTTAACCCTTTTCCTAAAAGGTTGATTTGTCGGATTTTACGTTTAATTTGATATATTGATATTGTGTTTATTTTCACCACTCACAAACAACGAATCAAATTTTGGCGCCGCTGCCGGGGAGGTGTGTTGCAACAATATCGTGAAGATTTTGCGATTAGTGACTTGAAGAACCTTCCACGTGAAGTTATTGCTTTTTGAAAAATACAAAAATACAAAAATAATTTTCTTTTCTTTGTATATATGTAAAATATAAAAATACAAAAAGACTTTGCTTGTTGTTTAAATAAATAGAATACATCAATCAATATAACACTTCTCAACATGAGTGTTATCATAATAAGTTCCCCAACCAAAGATTCAAAACTTGCCTTTGTGTCACTTGCGTGAATACGCTTGTGATTATTGGTTTAAGTTCCTTGTGTTTTTGCTTCGGTATCGTTTTGATTGATTGGTTTTTGTGCATGTGCACTCGTTTTCATTACAAAACCCCAAAAATATTCTTCTCGTTCCTTTATCCGTATAATTCTATTTCTCTTACCCTCTTTTACTGCTTAATTCTACTCTTCGTTTTCCTCTAAATGTTTAATTCTTATTTCTTAACCCTCTAAGTTGTTTAATTCTTCACAATGCTCGATTTTTCACCATTTGATCCCCATGATCCTCGGACCATGGAGGATTTCTATCATCCATCACATATCAGTCGAGGAGGATCGATCGCTCCGATATCCGTTTAGGGAACCAATTCCATGGATTTCGCGACGAAGATGCTAATGAGCACTTGAACAAGTTCTTGTCTATTACTCAATCCATGAAACAAAAAGGCGTTTCTCAAGATAATATCCTATTGAATCTCTTTCCATTCTCTTTAACCCACGAAGCCGAATCTTGGTTTTACACCCTTGAAAAACATTCAATTCATACTTGGGAAGAGATGTTTCACAAGTTTCTTTCAAAATACTTTCCATATTCGAAAACGATACAGCTGAGGAAAGAAATTCTTAATTTTCAGCAATTTACCAAGGAATCCGTATTTGAAGCTTGGGAAAGATTCAAAACATTATTGCAGAAATGTCCCGATCATCGAATTTTGCTTCTTGATCAAATCCTAACCTTTTATCATGGTATCACTACGATTGATCGAGACAAAATCATGTTGGCAGCTGGTGGAAATCTCATGCGGAAGGCTCCTCAAGAAGCTTACGATTTGATCGATAATTTTACACAACGTCATTTTCAGTGGGATGCTGACGTTCTTTACGATTCTACCACTATGTTGAGTGATCATTATTCCGAGCAAATTTCTGTTATGAGTGCTCAAATTGACATCTTTGGCAAGCAAGAAAGATATATCAGTCACCATTATCAACAAAGACCGAGTCATCCACCCACTTTTTACTATTCAGTTCGACGAGTGATGTTGATGAACCGTTTGAAGAACTTAAGATCGATGACGATTCTTGAGTGGCAATCCACTCCCATTTCCGACCCTATCATTTTCGACTCTTCCCTTCACTCACCGGTTGAGAGAAGTGACGACCTTTTGGAAGAGGTCGATGTTTTCCAATTTAGCGAAAATTGTAGAAACGATTGCGATCCGGGGAAGATGTTCCGTTATTAGAAAAGATGTTATACGATGAACGTCACCTTTTCTTCCCCGAAGGAAGATAACGTTGAAGAAATTGTTGAACCTAAGCCGTCGAGATCCTCGGAGCTCGAGCTCAAGGATTATGTTCCCGAACTTGAGAGTTTTATCTTTTGATACGGTAGTGGCAGTCCACTTCTTATCCCGATCTCTCGCTTTCGACTTATGCGTCGTTTTGCTTTGATATCTATCATACTGGAGATACGAGTCGTGGCAGTACCACTTCTCATGCTTATATCTCTCTTCCCGAGTATGATTCGCCGCTTTGATCTAGATCACGGCGTTTTCGGTGAAGACTCTCTCATCATATCATATCTCCTCCAGAGTATGATCATTTCTATTTCGATATTGATCTTGATCTTGACCCAGGGGGAGACATGATCAATCATAAGAGTTTGCTTATTGAGGACACTACCTCGCCTCTCCTTCCCGAGGTACTTGTTGAAAATAACCAAAAGAGCTTTAATAATCAAATTCAAATTAAGGAAAATAGGAAATTTGATTTTGAGGGTGAAGAATGGATCGTAATTGCTATAAACATCTTTCTTCCATTCCTCACATATGATGTGACTTCTCCTCTCCTTCATTCCTACGGGAGTGAGGACATCATCTTTGACCCCGACATCTTCATTTATCATTCTTTTGAGCCGGATGTATCTCATCGGACTGGAACTTTCAGCTCATTAAATGTTTATCCAAACCATTTGAATGAAAGTTTGATGGAGATTTTCTCTTCCACTTGCTCCCCCAAGGACCAATGAATTCGGGGTCGGGTCAAGCTAGGAACTCGGTTAACAAAAACAGTAGCATTTCATGGGTGCCCACCCATGTTTCTGACTTCTTTCTACTTTCTAAAAACTAAGTGTGGGGGGAAACCTCCACGGTGTTTGCTTCTTGTGTGTTTGCTCTTTTTTTTAGGAATCCCTTTGATCGTGATGATTGATGCGCCTGTTTTCAATCCAACCGCCCAATATCCTATCATTTTGCTAACGTTTATCTGGGGATATGTTTTTAAAAATCCTTTTCGTGTTAAATAACAGATTTCGTCCACACACTTTGTGAGTGGTATTACCTTTTTCTGTTCGATAGTATCGGCTTCGGTTGGGACTTTGAATATTGAGGGCAATATAGGTTCTAAGTGTGGGGGAATGCTGTCGAATTTTGTCATTTAGCCATTTAGTCCCTAGTACCCCCGTTTTGACCAAAATTAAAAAAAAAATTGCATAAAAAAGAAGTGCTTTGCACAAAAATAAAGCATTAATGCTTCGGTGTTAATGGTAGTTTAGTCTTGATTGGGTTAGAACAAAGGGAATCCTGACTCTGCTAGAGTGTTGATCTAGCTGCTCTCTTAACAATTAGGCTAAGTTTTTACGAGTTGTGCAAATGAAAATGCTAAGCGTGGAGTAGTTGGTTCTCTTTAGAGCTTATATAAGTAATCTATGGCTTTTTCTCCCAGAAGATCACTAATTCATCTAAAATACGTGCTCGTTGTCAAACTTTTGAACATTCATATCGTCTTGTTACAACAAAAAGTTTTTAAGCAAAATTGATATAGAGCTCAAGTTCAACTTTTTATTTAAATTTTTGGAAAAGCATACTTTCTTAAAATCTGAATAATGTTGCAAAATGAAAGTGAGTAATATTGCTTGAATGATACAAAAATAAATTGCAAGTCAAAGTCAAAAAAAAAGAAAAAAAAAGAAAAAAAAAGTGAAAAAGTGAGAAAAATGAAAAAAAGTTGAAAAGAAAAATGAAAAATGAAAAATATGAGTCCTCAAATAAAAGTATTAAGATGCTTATGAATAAATGTGCGAAACTTGCTTTTTCTTAAATTTAAGTCGGAAGTTGAACTAGGATTCGTCAAAGGTGTTTAAAAGTGTGACGGTGATTTAGAAATTCTTGAAGTCAAAGACCAGAAGCTCTGATACTACTCTCGAGGGTGAAAACCTAGCCTCCTTAAAAGGACAAGCTGAGAAGAAATTCGCTACATGGAGTGATCTCACCTTTGAATCTCGAACTTCTAAATTATCGTTGGTTGATGTCCATTTAGGTTTAGTCTTAACTTAGCGGTAGCCTCGTAAATCTTTGAAATCGAATTCCCGCTAATTCCGGTACTATTCTGCGTGAGGTGTCAAAAGCCGGTCACCTAAAAACCGGTTTGGGATGCAGAAAGAAATCCGCTACATGGAATAGGCCCTTTCGATCCTTAAACTTTCATAGTTTCCGGGGAGTTAATATTTTAGTTAAGTGGATATCAACCATAACAAGATCGATTTTAATGGTCAAACTTTTGAAAATTAGCACACTCACATAAATTGTATAAACTGCGGGAGTAAAAAGTTAAGTCTTGACTTACATAGATTATTAGTATAAGTAGTGTTAGCATTTTACAAAAACATTTGAACAATAAGTTTAGACTTAGTTGGGAGTATAAAAAAGTGGATGACGATTACAATTCCCTGGAGACACCCATTTTGAGTGAATCTAGTTCCATGATACCATTTTTTGTTGATCAAGCATGTTGTTTACTTTCAGTCTAGTTTCAATTTCTCGCATCGAATAAAAAAAAGTCAAAATGGGGTATGCTCGTGATTTCAGTCATTACTTCACATGACTGATTGCTAGGGACTAGCAATTGCCTAGTGTGGGGGGATTTGATGAGTGATTATTCACTCATCGTTTTTACCCACCTAAGACCACAAAAACGACCAAAAACATCCAAATATGTTACAAATATCCTCGGAGTGTGTTTTGTGTCTTGCAGGTACAAAAGGATTGAAAACAGAGCGAAAACGGACAAAAACGAGCCAAAATCAGAAAAGTGTTGAAACAAACGGAGGAAGTCGATTTTCTACATTTGAGGCGAGGGACGCGTTTTTTAAGTGAGAGTGGGAAAACAAACCCGAAACCATACCCTAAACACAAAATTACCATTTTACCCTTCCCCGATACCCAAAATGACAAATATACCCTTTTCACCCAAAAATCCAAAAAAATCCCATTTTACCCAAAACCATTTTTTTGTAAAAACTCATATTTTTCTTAAAACCAATTTCTAGTTTTTTTTTCAAAAAAAATCATTTTACAAATACAAAACACTTTTAATAAAACATTCTACTTATAACCTTTTAAAAATAAAAACCTATCTAAACCCTCTTTGAACCCGCACCCTTTTGAACCCCCTATTGAACCCTTCCCAAACTACTTAAACCTTCATCCCCTTTTATCCATTTTCTCTGCTTTTACCCATTCCCACTCTTTACCCAGTCTAACCCAGGAACAAGTCCCTTGGCGCCAAAGTGCTTCTTCCCCAAAAGGTCACTCTCAATCCCATAAGAATACAAGAATTCTTCACATGTGTTCCTTGCCACCTTGGCAATCCTTGGGACACAAAACCCTCTCCAAACGCCTAAGATAATCTCAAAACTGTACCTACCAATTGGATGGTGGGGATTGCTTGAAAAAAGCACAAAGTTGCATTTGTTGGTTTTTATCTCACACAAGAAACACAAGATAGGAGGAGGGAAGAAAGAAGACCCCAAGCTTTTAGTATAAATAGAGCTTATATGCCAAATGTATAAGGCAGTAGGTTTTAGTTCTTTAAAATAGTTTTAGTTTTCTATTTTAAGTTAAGTATTGTAATTTACTTCTAAGTTAATAAAAATTTCCTTTCAGTATTTGTCTTAGTTTATTTTTGCAATTTGGTCAAATTAAGCACTTAAGTGCTTAATTGGTAAACTGCTTATTTCAAAGTTCTAATCTGTTTTTTTAGCTTAAGTTTAGTCCTTATTTAGTTTTGATATAAGTTTTCCAATTCTTGTGTTTTAAAAACCAGTTTTAAAGCTTTTTACCCTGTTAAGGGTGTGTTTGGTTTAAGCCTATACAAGTTCACAAAACTGTTTTTACCCACTTTGCCCCATTTTGTCAAACTGAATTTGATATTGTAAACTTAGTTTTATCAATTAGAAAAGCATTCTACAAGAGTTAATAGGTTAAAAGGTCATTTGGGTTCAAGAGAAAAGGGGAATTTATAAATCTGTCATCCACTTTTTACAAGCAATTTAGTCAAGAATTTGTTGAGATAAAAAATTTTTAAAAATAAAAATACAAAGTTAAGTAGGTGGTTTAATTACTGTTAAAAGGAAAAAATTCAAAAAATTGTTTACTATGGCTGCTAGGTGTGAAAGTGAGTGGTTTGGGCATTTTTATGTCCTGTGCATAGGTTACTCAATCCAACTCCAGGTTTTGCTCAGCTTATTTATAAGCCTTAACATGCTTCTCTTAGGCCAGATATGGGAGCAAAAGGTAGTGTGGTGGGTGGATTCTATATTCCCAGAAGCTCAGGGGTTGTCTCCTTCCCTAACTTCTTGAAAATAAGCTCAAAAATTGCCCAAGTGGGCTGTTTGGCTGCACAGCAGCAGACATTCCCTGGTTAGTGCTTATTTAGGTTTGAATTCAGCTTATTTAAATCTTATTTATGCTTATCAGTGTAATTAGTTTAGGTTTAGTGAAATTTATAACTTGTTAGTGCTTATTGTACCCTTTAGATTAGCTTATCTTCATTTTTAGAAGCTTAAGACTCCCCTAGTGTAATTGATGCCAACTGCCTATCCATTTTTAGAAGTTTGTTAATCCAATTTATCATTATGTCTATCCCATGTTCGATTGATTACGTGTATGCTTGCTTGTTCAACATGTCTAGCTAAATTACTTATGTGTTTGCTTAGATCAATGAAACCTAATTATTGATTGTTGTTAGGTTGTTTCTTGTCTTAATTGAAATTGGCTTAGAAGTGCATCTACGCTATCGTTGTATTTAATGCTTGAGTATGCTTTATGATGATATGGTGCACGGATGGAATAGCTTAGGTTTGTCGATTCCGTGAATCATATACGAGAGATAACCTCATAGAACTAGGGGATACGTACACCCTACGAATTTTAAGAATACAACGCGTTAAGATAAAGGACGTGACAACTCAACCAACCAATAAAAGATAACTAGGGAGTAATAGTATCTAAGTAAACACTTTTTTAATCATCATACGAGCACACCTCAATTAAACATAGCTATCCGTAGTAATTAGATAATTAGATAATTAATAGAAGTAAAGTAATCGGTAGAAGTACCACCCCCCAACCAATTTCCCGGAGATTTTACCTTAGCTTTCTAAAAAACATAAAAAATATAAAACAAAGAATCATCCTCAACCCCACCTTCTCGTCATATATTTCTTGCTAACATTCATATTCCCCTAGAGAACGATATCGACCCCGAGGCTTACCCCATACTACACTACAACGATTAGGTTCACTGCCTAGAGGTTTGAAAAACTTGCTCGTAGAAAAGGAGGTTTTCTCGACCCCGAACGCGCCCTTTTCGGCTATCACTTCCAAAGAGTCCAAGAGGGGGAAGGGTCCCATACTCTATTCTGGCCACCAACCCTTGGCGAGTCCTTCAGCAATAGCCCTGGATATACAATTTCCCAGATGGATTTTAAGCTTTAGAGACTGTTTAAACTTCATTAAATCTTTCCGGAAGCCATGACCAATAACCCACCTCTTGCCTTCCATGACCATTAAGCAGCTGGGAAAGAGGTCCTCATCAAACTCACGATTCAAGGTAGCCAACTTTTCATCCAATCTGGGAATCTGTTCATCATAACTCATGTGGATAACATCTTCACACTCCATCAGTTTCTCCTTCAACTCAACCTCATCTTTAACCCTTGCCTTTAACCCCTCACAAACAGTTGTCAAACCAGAAACTTAACATTTTAACTCGGCTTTCTAGACACTAAGATCCGCTATCTCTTTGTTCTTGGGTTCAACAGAAGCCTCAAGCTCATCCAGGCGGTCGCGCAGTCTCTTCAATTCCGAGGATTCATTTTCCAATTACGCGACACGCTCACGGAGTTGCCCTACCTCAGTGGCCTTAGTCTCCAGATCACTGATGCAGGTTTTAAAGCCGTGATCTGCATCTTCCTCCTCCCAAGCTTCTTGTTGAGTTTAGAATTCTAATGTAGTTCATACTCTAGCCTCAAACGAACTTCTGAAGTCATGCATACCTGCTGGGAGGAAAGAATGTTGTACTGATCCAGCAGCTCTTGATGGGGTATGTTTCAGAGTATAGATAAATAACCCAGAGTGGAGAGGTTGTCCAGAAAGCTGTGGTAAATCCAGGGGTCATTCAAACAAAATTAATTGGTGGGAAGCCACTTGGAAACATAGGCGTTCTTGGCCTTTGCGGTATCAACAAATATTGATTGGTAAAAATCTTCATCAAGGGCAGTAGGTCTATGGATACCAGAATCAGGGTGATGAGAAGACTTTGCAAAATTTTCTAGTTCATGATCTCCGATAGATCTGTTAAAAGACGCGGGAATGTTTGATTAAGTATTCTCAGGGATAAAACTGGCGGAAGCCTTGCTCACAATATTGTGCTTCACTTAAATTGGGATGGTGGATAGGATGGTATTCAGCGGACTCGAGTGTAATGCTCTGGAATCAGACTCATCCTATAGCTCAAAATTGTGGGGATGATTGGATTCCAAAGATGGATTATCTGTGACAACAAAAGTAATGTTATAAAATAGGATGCCCAGAAAGCCAACAAGCAACAACAATACTGACTAAGTGTTTTTACCTACAGCAGCCCCGATATCTTTTTGAGATAATAGAGTAATCCGTTTCCTCTTTTTGGGCTTCTCTGGAGCATTTATAGTCACCCTTCTCTTACCAGCAGCTTTATCGGCTTTGGCTCTCTCAAACTCTTGAACAATCGTCTGCGGCACCAGGGTAATAGTGTTCTTCGTAGGATCCACAACCCAATCCACGGTTTCCTCTCGCAAGGTCTGCTTACCATCCTTTAATTTCCTTTCTTCAGACACAACAACGAAAGGGTCTGGCTGATTGATAAATGCGAACAAGTCCATTTCTACCAGAGAAACGAACATTAGGAACCCGTAAACAAAAGACTAAGACTAAAAAGGAATATAGGCTCTAGGATGACCCACCCTCATCTTTTGAGGCCATGAAGGTTGGGTGACAAGTAATGTCATCCCAGACACGGCTTAGCCTTATGACGTACAAAAACGGCTCCAGGTATTTCTTAAAAGGAGCACGTTTTTTATCCAGGACAGATAAGAGATTCATATCCACATCCTCGTCAGAAGGAGGCGGGTCCTACTAAAGGTTTCTTATACCATGGTATGGGTAAAGGAAAGATGGTGGACTTGACCCATAAGAAGTACTCTTTCCACTTCTTTACAGAATCCAAAGGGGCGGTGTAACAAATGGGCACAACCAGGGATTTGGGTCCTTTCCTTTTTTACAAGGTCAACCACCAGTCATTAACCCCAGAATAATAAAACTTCTTGAACAACTAAACAGTAGGAACACCACCGTGGACACGACAAAGAATTTCAAAGTAACTAATCCTAGTCGCGGCTAAAACAGATAGCTGCGACAGATAAATCTGTAAATACTCTAGAACGTTGAGTAAAAATCTAGAAAATGGAACCCTAAAATTAGCAAACTCAAAAAGCGAGTGTAAACCCCTATGTTCCCTTCAGGAGCATTCTTAATAGATTGAGACCAGGAAGAGTGGGCTCAAGTGTAGCCGGAATATGATGTTTTTGGCAAAAGGCGTCTAGGTCTATTTGCTCAAGGTCACATTTGACGTTGTCTATGGTGTTCTTAGCCATCTAATGATTGTAAAAAAGTTAAAAGAAGATGAAGAATCTAACCCCGAAGATTAAAAGATTGATGATTGGTGAAAAAGAGGCGTTCTCAAAATCTCTCAGGGGTAATTGTGTGGCAACAGTTGAAAAACAAAGGCAAGTTATGAGTATTTTTATACCCACACGAGAGTACATTAACCATTAACATCGGACGGTCAAAAAGGGGGGCCACGTCCCCGGATAGGTATCCAACGGTCAAGAAGAAAGTAGATGAACCGTTGTGATGATAGCAGAAAATAAGAGGTTAGCAGCCAAAACGTCACACCAGTCAGAAAACACGCGGTCAGGAAATGGTTCGCGAATACCAAGGATAGGCTGTCATACTCATCCACTTGAGTAGTGGAAAGTCCAGTCAGCATAACTAGATCGCGGCACATCGTGCCGTGGACAAAATTTATGTCTAATTCTAGAATACTTGTTCCTAGTCCAACAAGTATACTAGACTAGGGGGGGACTTGATCACGTATAGTACCCCCGTACCCAAAACACCGGGTAGGACCAATTCCGCGTCAAAGGACTCAGATCCATGACCAGCTCAGTCTATACCACCAGCTCAGGATAGACGGGCCGCGGCATGCCTCATATCTGCGGAAGACCAATGAAGTCCGGAGTAGGTCCAAGGATCGGAACTACATATAAGCTAAAAGGGGCAAGAAATCTTGCCTAGGGTTGTGAGACTGACTCGCACAGACCCAGAAGGGGAAAACCGCAATTGTCGCCCAAAAACATCGCCATCACGGCAATAAGACAACCCTATGGTCTGACTTCAAGTTTTCCCACTCATAACTGTCACTCTCATGACCCGTGACCACAAGAACCCGACAAGAAGGTCCACCCTATAAATAGGGAGGCCTTCATTACTCTTAACAGTATCATCTTCATTCTCTCTCGAAATACTCTCTCTCTACAACCCACACTTACTCTCATGCCCAAGGGTGACCGCGAAATCCCCCTTCCGCAATGAGACTAACGGCCCTTTCTTTCTTAGCAGCTTAAGCCCAAGTTATCTTCACTTAGTCCAAGATCTGTTCAACCAAAGGTAAGCCTAAACTAATCTTTGCGGAGAAGAGCCCCAGATTTGCACCAACACTGTGAAGAATCAAAGTCAGCAGCCTATTTCTCTCCAAATACCCCAGAAACAAGTAAGCATGATCTTTGTTCGTTTTTGGATGATTATGGACCAACTTGTTATCTCGGTATGCCATCAATACATGGTCGAAACAAGAGTGAACTTTTTTCTTTCATTTTGGAACGAGTGCTCAACAAGATGCAAGGTTGGAAAAAAAAACTTCTTTCAGAATCAGGTCATGAGGTTCTAATCAAATCTGTTATCCAAGCTATCCCTTCATACGCTATGCAATGTTTTTTACTTCCGACAGGTTTTCTAAATAAACTTTTAAGTTATGTGAAACGCTTCTTTTGGGGTGGCGATGCTCACGGGAGTCATATTCATTGGGTTGCTGGGACCGCATGAAAAAGCCGAAGATGAGGGAGGCCTTGGGTTCAAAGATCTCAAAGCTTTCAATCTTGCTCTTCTCGCTAAACAAGGTTGGCGTCTCATCATTAATCCATATTCTTTTTGGGGCCGTGTTTTGAAAGGCATATACTTTCCAAGATCCAACTTTATTACTGCTCGAAAGGGATCTCACCCCTCATGGTTATGGCAGAGTTTATTACAGGGACGTGACTTATTGCTCCAGGGTATTCGATGGCAAGTCGGCAAGGGTTACATATCTATTTTTGGACACAAAAGTGGGTTCCTTATCTAGAAGATTTCTATGTTGAGCACTTAGGTGGACTTTTGATAATTCATCCCGTGTTTCTGACTTCATTGTTAATGGTTATTGGGATATGTCAAAGCTAACGGATCATCTATCGAACTAGGAAGCAAAATTCATTTACGAAATACCATCTCCCGTACAAATATTCGATAGGATTATATGGCACTATGGTCTAAGGTAATTACGAGTCAAGAATCAGGTTATCGGATTGCTATTAAGTGGCTCAATCTTTCGACCCATGAAACCGCATCATCTTCTTCATCTCCAAGGTAGATTCGGAAACAAGTTTGGAGTATTAAAGTTATTCTAAAATCAAATCCTTTTTGGTGGAGAGTTTGCTCTAATGCTATAGCCACTCGAGAAAATCTATTTAAATGAAATTGCTCTCCATCTCCTTTATGCCAAATTTGTAATTCTCAAGTTGAGATTGTCGAGCATTTACTATTTGAATGTCCTTGGACAAAACCAGTGTGGTTTGGATCAAATTTGGGGCTTCGGGTCAAATTGTTATCATTAATATTACTTCCGTATCTCCGACATCTTAAACATAACAAACTCAATTAGTCTGAGAAGTTACTCGCATCTATTGCCACCATCTCATGGAATATTTGGAAGTCTCGAAACAGATTCATTTTTGAGCATGCTCAACCTTACGTTGAGGTAATTTCGCTTCTAACATTATGATGCATAAACAGTTAACTCTTTCACACTTCTCGACTTCTAATCCTTTGGTTCTTCACGCTCCTCTCGAGAAAGTTCACGTAAGTGGGCCTTTACTTCTAACATTGTGAAGCTTAATTATGATGGAGCGTTTAAATTGAACCAAGGTGATGTTGGTATTAGCGACAATTGTGAAGGATCTTTGCTTTTATGTCTTGGAGAGATGGCGCTTCTTACAATTTGCTACCGAGCTTATAGCATTGTGTAGTGCATGCGGTCTTGCTGATAGCGAAAAGGTGGTAACGCGATCATCGAGTCACGATTCACGACTTGCTATCTCTCTTGCTTCATCAGAGTCCGACCCTCCGGGTCACTTGATGCTATTGTTGGTGACATTAAGGATTGGGCATCCCAACTAAATTTGTGTTTCTCTTGGATTCCCAGTCATTGTAAAGCGTTGCACGATGCTGGCACATGTAGCTTTCAATTACATTTGCAAATTTTATTTGGGATGTAAACTTTCTGTAGAAATTACCTGTGATGAGGGTGATCTTGAATAAATTTTTAGCGTGGCCTTTTTAGTTCAAAAACTTTCATGAGACTAACTTGAATAAATTGTTAAATCCGAGCAGGGGCGGTACCACAATGGGGGCAGTGTGGGCAACTGCCCCCGTAAAGTTACTCGAGTAATGTCGATTTTTTGAAGATGATCATTGATTTTTATTTTGCCCCCATAAATGGGTTATTAATATAATGGTGAAATTTTATAAAATGATTGCATCATAGTCAAGTGGTTAAGGACATTTGCACTTTCGTGAAAATATAATGTTCAATTCTTCTACTACTCTATAGATCTTCGTGAATTATTGTTATTAACTTTTTATATTTGCTTCAACTACTTGTGTTAATACCGATCAGAAAAAGTAATTATATGCTAAATAATGTGCGTATCATCACCAATTCTTAGTTTTGGTTCTCATGCAAACAAATACCAAAAAATTCACTTTCATTCAAAATAAAATCGATTTCATTATAACAACATAGGTCGCGTTACAAACATGACCCGACATGGCACCCACTTTTAACTTTTGCCCCCTCTTGAAATGATTTCTGGTACCGCCCCTGATTATCCGAGGAGACAATTCATCTTTCTATTGTCAAATTGTTTACCTATATGTGATTACACAACAGTATAGGCCTATAGGGTATCAAGTTATCGCATAAACAAGCATATCGTGGTGTTTAAAGTCAAGTAGACAGTAATAAAAAAAACATTCAAAAAAAAAGTTATAAAAAGAAACCTGAAATGAGCAAGATATTACACAGGTTGTGTGGGAAGATTTCCAGGATCGAATGATCATAACAACAAAATGCCAATCATCATATAAAATAAGAATCGAAAAAAGTGAAACAAGGAAGATTTGGTGAACCCATAATATTGATATTAATAATCTGAATTGGGTTGATTTGTTTGCAGAAACCTAAACCTATTTATACTAGATGAAAAGGTGTGATGAACCATTGTGATGGTTCACCAACAAACATGCCTTTTCCTACATAACTGTAAATAACTATAATAATAACTGTCAAGTGACAAGTCATCAATCCTATGTATTCAACCTCATTGGTCGAATTTTATGTCCGCTAATAATATTGTGCTGGATCTTGTGATGTTGGTGCAAATGCGGTCCAACGAAAAACATCTTGAACTTGATTTTGGATTATGTTTTCCAACATATTCCCCAAATCTATTAATATTGTTTCTTCAATCTCCTTGTTCCTTGATGCCTTCCTTCAATCTTGATGTCTTCTTTTGTAGTTTGTTGATACTTGTCATTAAAGATCTAAAAAAAATAAAATTCTCAATCTAAAGCATTCTTCTTTATTCGCTTATTCCATAGGGTTTGATCACAAGATCTTCTCGATCTTTATGGCATTCTTGCCTTGTGAAACATGTCCATCATTCCAAGTGTTGATCCCCTGCGGTTGCTATAATAGCAATTGAAGTCTTCCCTTAATTGATTGTAGCATGGTTTGATCTTCTGCCATGTTCTTATTGAGACCAAATATCTTCATTGAGAAATATCTTCATGGCTTTTGTTGGTAAAGAAAATAAAAATAACAAGCCTCTTCAAATACATCCATTATATCCATGGTTGCTCTCTTTTCTTAAAAAGCATCTCTACATATTGTAAGTGCCAACATATCCTTTATAGGGGTTGTGTAGATTAGGCCATTTGCTATCAGGATGTGAATGGTATTGTGACATTTGTGCATTGTTTTAGAGATAATATGCAGGAAATAGTATGCAAAATGACATATAAAAGGTATGGGAGGAAGGAGCAATTTGTATGGGAGGAAGGAGCAATATATGAAATAAAACTGTTTGTAACTGTCAAGACATGGCAGTTATGGTTCAAGATATGGCAGTTATGTTGTTAGGTCACTAAGTTTACAACACAAGCATCAATAGAAAGAGTATAGGGGAGAAGAGGTCGGTTGAACAACACACAAACACACTATGCTTAGAAACATAAAGAAAGGTTAAGCGTATGCAAGGTGAGAGAGAGTGAATTGAACAACCAACCCTCAAGTGAGGTTTATTACATGCTATTTATAGGAGAGGGAGCTAGGGCAACACTCCTAGTCCCTTCCTTTTTCCTTATTGGACTTGGTAGGCAGCTTATGGCCTTCTACATAAGCCTAAGGCTAATTACTAACATAAAGGCCATATTAAGCTAACTATTACATATGAATTACTAACACTTGAATTAAGGTTTAGGAGTGATTCCAACAATCTCCCCCTCAAGTGCTAGTGATGAGTGATAACGTTGTGGAATGGCGATGTAATAGTAGCTTTGGCGTCTTCGACATTCTTCTTTCTTGTGAGAAGAAATTGCCTTGATTTGAACAATCTCCCAGGTGTAGAGAAATTGTTTTCTTTAAAGCGACTCGCTTTGGCGTCATCTTTATCTTTGTTCTTTGATCATTGTTCTTTGTGATGGTATTGATAGTATGTTGTTGTTGCATCATCAAGCGCCTTAGAGTGCCTTGTGCCAGTGTCTCCGTCATTCTTCAACATGCTCACACACTCTTTGGCGTTGGATTCGATACGGGATGAAGTTCTTTAAGTCTTTAAACTTTGTAGATTCTATGTTAATGAAGAATCATTACAATTTGTGTTGCCTTGATTATGAGAACTTCCATAAATGATGTTGTTGGTATGAGCATGTGGAAGTCTACGATCGATCGCTCGAAGCTTCCATAAGAAGTAAACATAAGAAAGGTTAGTAATAGCGGATTCCGGCACTTAATTTGAACGGAGAGTGTTAACAGCATAGTGTGAAAACACAACTCTAATTCTCACAAAGGCGATCTCACATTGGGGTCCCTGAGGCGTGTAACTCACGGGGAGCTACTTAGAAGACCGACACACTAAGCATGAGACCTACGTTTGATGTTTTGACACGGCGAGATTTTCCGATCAATCACGAGGATGGTGAACCTCTCATAAATGTTCTCGACAAATTGCTAAGATTCTGAAGTACTGATAACGTACCGCGATGTTCTTATTGTTGAACAACAAGTGGTAAATGTCAAGATGTACCTAAGAGATCTTTTGATGAATCTGGCTCTAGATCAATAGTTTTGGTTTTCTGAGGTGGGAGAGGGTCTCTTCTTCAATACGGTAATCTCTACAAGAAAGCCGATAGTTCACGTAGGGTTCCACTATGAGAATAAGAAACAAAGCTTCGGTGAGAAACTTGAGTGGCTAAGAAAGGTTTAGTGCATCGCTCACCTAGGTCCATAGCGACTTTTAATCTTCAATACCGGTGTCATCTAGTGACAACCGTAGCATATGAATTGAACCGGTTATGCCCTAAGTTGAATAATCTGAGGCTATTTCTTTCTGCACCCCTTTGCATTTCTTTTTAATTCTTCAACTCCTTCTTTCTCGATTCTCATCTTCTCCTTTTTATATTCATACCTAAGGACTTCTAATTCTAACTATTGGTAGTGTCCTTGGGTAGATCCCTCCTTCTCTGGCGGATCATAGGGCAGTTATTTCCTAACCTTAATACCTTATAACTCCATTGCCATAAAACCATTTTCATGAAAATCTCTCGAACTATTTGTGAATGAAAAACATGTTTGAACACTTCAAGAGTTTTAGATTTTCATAATTACTCCCCCTCCACACTGCTTAAGAGTTTTCGAATCACTACACGGTGAGGAAGCAAGAGCGTACTTTTGAATTGATCGACACAAGATAGACAATTCATTAAGAGAGACGATTAAGTTGCATAGTTAAAGAGTTACATTGTCAGCTTTTAGGTGACAACTAGCTCTAATAACTACCTAGAAGATGTGGACAACACGAAGGTTGTCAAACCGATCAAAGTTCATCTAAAGAGTTTCTCGAATGGTACATTCTAATCGGACAAGTCCTTGGAGGCACGTTTACATCATAATGAACTAGCTTGAAATTATCTAGACAAAGTCTTTAGGTTACTAACATTTAAGATCTAGATCAATTAGTTGGTTAACACTAAGATTCATTTGCATTTCTACACACATATTTCATCTAGTGGTTTCTCCTCAAATGGCATATAAATGTTATTTTTGAAGAAATATTGAGAATAAATATGACCATTTTGAGTTTGTGGGAAGATTGCACAAAAAGAACATTTTTTGTGAACAAAGTGTTTAAGTCAAATACTCCTCCTCAACAAGTTGATATAAGCGGTTGAGGTTTTGAAAAAACATAAGGGGAAGTACTTGTTCTTTTTAGGTAAAACCTTTGAAAAATGAAAGGTTTGATAAGTTTTACTCAAAAGTAAAGAAGCTTTAAACTCTTTATAAGGTGTGGCACTGGCGTACCACGAGGTCCTATTTACAAGTGCGGGTTGTACAGCGTTATGTGTGCACAAGCCATATTCATTAATAATCACACATCAAATAAGTATGAAATTGAAGCTTTAAGGGGTACGGGGAATGTCGGTGGTTCCACAAGAACTCGAGGGAATCTTGGCTGTCGTTGATAGCCGTGAGATTAATGCGTTGACGACCACCTTTCTTTAATTGGTCCGCAAACAACCTTTCATCAATCATCTTGATGATTACAGAGGAACATCTCGTTGGTGACCCATGCCTTGTTGAACAGCCTTTAACCTATATGCTAGCCCATCACGACATGCTTCAATGTTGAATCTCCAAACTTATGAAGCTCATTACTGCGCATCAGCGGTTGCGATTGGAGTGCCTTTGTAGACTACTCCAAAGGGTTTGGGTGACAGTGAATTGAGAAGATGGTTGATGTCAGAAGTTCTAGCAGATGGGTGCAGTGATGTTGACCGGCGATCACTTCAACTGAAAGTTGCAAGTCTTCTTCACCGGATCACCGATGCTTATGATGAAGATGGCAAGGACTTGATGTATTACGTTGAATTTCGTAGGAATTGTCTCATGTCCTTGCTTTGCAAGATACGGATCTTCAATGTCGTTGAGAGACAGTTCGGAAAGTCCGCTTCACGAAAGCATAGTCCTTTTCGTCTTTCTTTTGACACGATGTTCTTTAGGAAGGTGTAGTCCCATTTAGGACGAAAGAGCAACATGCTTAAATGATCCACTTGATTCTTGTGCACTTCATGTTGAGATTTGAACTGGCACTTCTGAAGTAGATTCGTCCGCCAATGGTGAATCCCATACAGTGCATCGAGGTCACTCTTCCCTTCTCGTTGTTGAACATGTGAGTTAGCCTTTCTCGATGTCGCGGTTGGGTATATGGTTTGAGGGAGCAAGTGTCAGTGATGTAAGCGTATTTCTTTGACACATCGCTACCATGTAGAAGAAATTCGGATCGTTGTTGAAGTATCGAAATGGAATCGAGGTTGATCCGGTGGAACCAATCGTAGGTAGGGTTTGGTCCAATATGGTAGTATGGAGGCATTGTGATTTGGTGTAGTCGATGTTTGCCGAGTTGAGCCAATCAATGTTGTTAGACATGGCTCGTGTTATGTTTTCAAGGTGATATTCAACTTCAATAGCACTTTTAGTGTCTTGAGTATTTGAAAGGCTTCATTCTTGATTCGTTTCAACTCGATTTCGTCATCTTCTTTTCAGAACTTTTGCGGTAACTTTGCATGCTCCCGTGCTACCTTCTACCATATCTTGGTTGTCGGTTAAGGCGTAGCAGCAACAAGTGTGGAGAACCATCATACTCGGTTATCATCGTTAAGCCAGCGACATCGCCACTTAGTCGTCTTCTTCTTGTTCTTGGGCTTTGATGAGGGATTGGTTTTCTTTGTTTATCTTTGGAGATGGGTTGTTGTTGGGGTCGAGTTTCCTCATCGCCACCACCCATTATACTCAAAGTGATCACCGTTTTTGAGTGCGGGTGTGGTAACTCGAAATCGAGGTTTTTCAGAAGAAGGCGAGGAGGAGATCATGGTTGAGAGTCCTTGGGGTGGAGGTTGCATTGAAGAAGATTCACATTTCTTGGGCGTTTAGGTCATCCTTATCCTTATCCTTATCTTCATCTCGGCGTTTAGGTTGAGCTTCGATTCTTCATGAAGACTGAGTTGGTATTCTAGAGTGCTTCAAAAATTTACCTTCGGATCTGAAGTAAATGTTCCAGCTCGTTGAACATTTTGCACATTAACCAATTTAGCGAGATTATGGGATCAGGTCGGGTTGATGTTGGCATTGATCTATTTTGCTTGGCCAAATGTTTTGGGAGTTAGGTTTAATGGAAACATCTCCTTTGTAACCGAGGACGATGTCGAGAAGAAACTTGTGAGTGTAACCTTTGCCGTCATCTCGTTCAATTTCCCTGAAAGATCACGTTGCATGAACTTACGGATGTTTCCCTTAATCTTTTCATTCTCATCATGAAGATCGATTCGTGCGTGAGATTCAGCTTCTTGTAAAATCCTTTCTTACGTACTTGCTTGACACTTTAACGATCGTGTCTTTTGAGATCAAAGAGGTTGGCTTCTTCACGATTTGGATGTGGATCCGGTTGATCTTTTGGATGGTGGTGGTGAAGAATGAAAGGCGAGTGCGATGATCATAGGGCGTGAGGGGATTCGGGTCCTAGGAGGTTCGGAAGTTTTCTCCTTAGGAGCGAGTTGGTTGAGAAGAAAATCGTCATAGTAGTCATCTTGAGTTTAGCCTTTTCTTCATGCCCCTGAATCTAAGCTTCCTCTTCGCTTTCGCAGCCTCTTCATGGTTTTTCTTTCTCGAACTTCTCTTTTACGGTTTCTCTCAAAGTTGTTGGGCGTTTTGTTGTTGCTCAAGAGTGGTGGCACCAATTCCTTATCGGGTTGATTAACGTCGAGGCGGTGTAGATTGAATCCACCACTTGACCCTCGAGGGCCCCATTTGATCCTTTGCAAATGCTTGGCAAGATGTTTATGCGAGTTCCTTCAACTTCTTTTGATATTCCTTTTCTTATTATTTGGTTCTTCTCCGAACTCTCCTTATCATGTTCAATCAAGGAGTTTCCCTTTACCTTTGTCGGTGGATGGGAGGTTTAGCTCTTGATGGAGTAGTATCGTTCAGATTTCATAGTAGAAGACCTCCGTCGATTCGGTTTCCTCGAGCTTTAGTCCACGCTAGCTTTCTTGGCGGTTCAGGCTTAGATACGGAATAGGAACAACTTCTTTAGAAGGAACTTTCCTTTTGAGTGGAGGTTTCCTCTTGGGGAACTTCCTTTGACTTCTCGTGCGGCAACAATCCCTTGACGCCTGCTTGGTTTTCTGGTAGGTGTACGAGAAGACTTATCATCGAGAGAACCAACTTTACCTTCATCAACTGCTACCAGATACCTTTTGTATGAGTAAAGTTGTTTGATTTCATCAGAGAAGGTGATCGGCGGCCACGGCACCTTGTTTCTTTGTTGTTGATTCCTTCAATCGTGTTAGAGTGGGTTCGGACAACATGTCGTGATTGTTGGGGTCATTGATTCTTTTGGGGATATCGAGGTAAACGAAGTGCTCTTTGGATCAACGGTTTTGTATATAAATATAAGGGATCTTTGAGCCAAGCTTGAGGAATGTCATCATATGATCCCATATCGAGCTTCGACTTCAATGTGCTTCATGTTGACCAAAGACCAAAAGATTTGCAGTTCCATGAGCTTGGGATGCTCATAGCCACTGTCCATGACCGAAATTTGGTGATGATGATGTAGAGGTTCTCCAAGGTTGAGAATATTCTTAAGATCCACATGTGAATGCTTAGTAATTACTCCACGTAGCTTCGTCATAACCAATATTGATCAAGACTATAGAACGGATCTTCATTGGTGTGGCATTGAGTTCGGTTGGCTCGATGATCGGAATGAGAAAACGGCACGTAAGTCTGCGAAGTGTGATGATGACTTGTTTGTCATTGAGAGTCACCGTCCGCGACATTTTGTCCTTTGATATTTTGCATTGTAGTCGAACCGATGAATGTAGATCTGGAGCAGCAGTTGGAGAGCATGTTGATAAGGATGATTCTTGAGAATGTCCACAATTAAACAAGAGGACTCGAGGAGGTGAGAGTTTCAAAGTCAACACGGAGGTTGTTCTTTCCAATCTTCATCGGATAACCATTTGGGAAGATATCAGCAACGGTGAGAACATTTGATGCATCCACATTCATGGCGTCCATGTCGTGATAAAGATATTTAGTAAACAGAACCAACATATCGAAAGACATTATGTTAGTCAGCAGATGGTTTTATTGTCTACTTATTGAAGGTGATGTGTCAATAATTGTTCTGAGTCCAAAGTCACTAGTTTGTCCAATAGTCCAATGAAGTGCGTGATAAGTTTTCGTGAGTTAATTAACTTTAAGATTTAAAGTTCATGTTTCACTTATTTTCCACAACTTATTAAACATTTAAGCTCATTAGTGACATTATTGGTTTAAGTGGCATTATGATTTATTTATTTACAAGTTTGCACGCGTAACAATTCATAATAAAGATTAAACAAGGCTAAGGCGTAGAAATGGCAACTTATCGTTGAAAGCGGAGATGTATCTGCGTAGCCTGGGGCTTATGCGTGGGATCGACTTAACGTGTAAGAAATATTGGCGTAAAAGGGGATCTTATGCGTGGAGCTTACTGCGATAGCATAAAACGCTTACGCGTAAGGCTTACTCGTAAGAGTAGACCTTATCCGTAGAGTCCTTTTTACGCATATCCTTCCACGAGATAGCGTAGTCCCATATGTAGAACCTACAGCGGTACGCGTAAGATTCTTACATAACCTTCTGGCGTAAGGTGATCCTTATGCGATAGATTGCTAATAACCTTGATTCTGAATTTCACGTAATAAACACGAAATAAAGTTAATCATAGCACCAATATTAACACGTACATTCATTCTATAACAGATCAAGCAAAGAACTCATCAAACGATTCGCGTAAAACCCTTATCGTGAACCTAAACCCTAAGGTTTAATTTCTCGGCAGTAAGAGATTTAGCCATAGGAATTGCACCAAAATGATTCACGGTAAGTCTAAGTATATTAGAGTTGTTTATCAAGTTTTAACATCAAATAGGTCATGCCAATCAAAAATACCCAAACCGTTATGAACATAAACCCTAGTTTTTTTTATGAATCATTAGTGTTTTGGGTAATTTCTGGGCTAAATATGATCAATTCAACTTGAAAACAACCTCATACAACAATCTTTATTACCAAAAATGTTCACATATGAAAAACCCAAACTAGCATGAACCCTAATTCACAATATCAAGCAATTGCATTTCTGGGTGTGATATTGATGATAAAAATGGAATCATAGTGATTAAATGAACGTTTGACACCATCGGTTTAACCAAAACACCAAACACGATTATGTGTTCATACGCTTGTCGTAGAACACTTAAATCACTAAATCTCAAGTTTTAACCGTTGGATTTGTGAAAAATTCCAAACCATTGTTTAAGTACTTGTTATGAAATCACTTACAAATTGATGATCAAACTAGGATTTGAAGAATGATTTATAGGCGGGGATTTGTTTGGTGAAATAATAAATGTGATGAATTAAATGTGTTTGGTGGGTAGTTTTATTAAAAATAACTTTAAGATTTTGTGATTTAGCCCCTCCACCTTTTCCATTTTCATCCAATGCCTTTAACTTCCATTTTGGTTACAAACGGGAATATTTGGAAATCTTTGACACTCCCCCGACTTAGAAATAATAAAAGTTTATAAATTTTGGTCCGAAGTGTCGAAAACCGAAATGTGACCACCATTATTTAAAGAAACAGCGGGAATAGGATAACATGCAAGTACACGGTTGAAACGTTAGTGTTATTTTCTCCCCTCAACACTTGATCGGAAAAAATAAATTTTGAAAGATTTGAGTGTTGTGGAAGATTTTACTTGCAATGTTAAGAAAGAAATATAGATACAAGAATATTTTTGTTGTTTTATCTGATTTTATAATTTTGTATTTTGTTTTTGAAAAACTATTTAGAAAGAGGTTTGGTGTTTGACTGGTTTTAAGAATGTTTTAAGAGTTCATCCAGTTCCTCTTGAGTCAAACACCGCATGCCATCCGGTGGACCAACTCATTAAACCTAGCGGGGAGCTAAGGCTTTGGTGAGAAGATCTCGCAAATTGGTATTGCCTACACAATATAATTCAATTACCCATTCCACGTGGTCCTTGATGAAGTGATATCGAAGATCGATGTGCTTTGATTTTGAGTGTTGAACCGTTGCGAGATGCAATAGCACTCCGATTGTCGCAGATACATCGGGATTACATCAAACACGTAACCATAGTCCTTGAGTTGTTCTCATCCAAATGACTTGAGCACAACACGGACATGGCTACATATTACGCCGGTTGAGGATGTACAATCACTTCTTCGATGCCTTGCTGACACCGTTTGTCACCAAGAAATTTTAGTGCTCTGAAGTACTTTTCAGAGTCTAAGCATCTGCGTGATCGTGTCACGCTATTAGTTCAAAACCGAATCCCGGATACCGATCCCAAATTAATGGTTCCCTTGATGTATGGAGGATTCTTTTAGCCTCGAGAGGTGGGTTCGGACCGATACGGAGCAAGATAGGCGGCAAAGACAATATATCCCGAGGTCTGCGCTATTGATACATGAGACCCAATGATACTGCGGTATTTGGTAGGGTCCACCAATTTCCCATGTAAATCAGTCTAGATTTTTTTTTGTATGAGCCATTGGTGTAGCATAGGTGTCACGGTTTTGCATTCCAAATTTGTGTAACAATTCAAGGGCATATTTGGACTGACTCAAGAAAATACCACGGGATGATTGATGAACTTGCATTCCTAGGAAGAATGTGAGTTCACCCATCATTGACATTTCAAAATATTTTGTCATTAGTTTTGCAAAGCATTTGAATACTTTTAAATGTAGACCAAAATGATGTCATCCACTTAAATTTGAACAATTAAAATGTGTGCCCCGTGATATTGTATAAAAAGAGTGTAGTCGGACGAACCTTTGGTAAACTTATTGGCAATAAGGAAGGATGATAACTTATGCACACCATGAGGGGCTTGTTTGAGACCATAGAGAGCTTTCTTCAGTTTGTAGACATGATTAGGGAACTCTGATCAACGAATCCTTACGGCGGCTTACAAGCCGTTTCTTTCGGTTGTCCATTGAGAAAAGCAGTTTTGACATCCATTTGAAAGACGGTGATGTTCATGTGAGCATGAATGCGAGAAAAATCCGAACGACCTCAAGAGCGAACACGGAACAAATGATTATTCAAAGTCAATACCCTCTTCACGTCTATAACCCTTAGCCACCAGGCGTGACTTGTCTATTACGGTTCCTTCACATCCAATTTGTTCTTCCAAATCCATTTTAGACCAATGCGAACCGGGTCTTTCAACATTCTATACTTCAAGACGTTTGAATTGGTTGAGTTCTTCTTGCATGGATTCAATCCAGTTGTCCTTTGTCATTGGTCTTTAATGTTTTAGGCTGAATTGGCAGGTGAGTGCATACAATGTTCACCATCGTATGAAGACGTTGTCTTGTTACTTTGGTTGATTTGGGTTACCAATGATATTCTCAAAGAGATGGTCTTCGTCCAACGATGTGTGGAAGGTTGATGTTGATATACATTATGCGTCGAGGATTCAAATGGCTTGTAGATGATTCGCAACATCGGTGCTGATAGTCTCATTTGCAAGCGGGTTAAAGAATGCATGGATCAAAATAGCGGGTGGGGTACATCATTGAGAACATCATCATTGTCAGCGTCGTTGGAAGCGGTTTGTTCAAGTTGTTGTAGAGTCAACGGTGGTGCTTCTTCAACGGTGGTTGTTGTAGCGGTGTATCGGGTATAAGTGTATTATCGAGGTTGAGCGGCGGAAACATCGGATACACCTAGAGCACGATCATCAATATCGTCCTGTTACGAGGAGCAAATAGTCTTTCCATTTGTTGACGAGTAAGTTGAGGGCTTAGTCGGTGATGATGGGGTTTGAGGGAAGTTTAAGCGGTTGTGACCGGGTTCCAAGCTGTTATGCTCAGAAGCCATTTCTGTAAGCTCATCAAAATTATGAATCGTTCCATAACTTGCTTTGTACGGCGATTCTAGATCCGGTAACCTTTAGAATTCTCACAATATCATAAAGACTCCAATGTCGAGCTTTGGCTTTGAGCTTTCCAAAGTCATCCGATCATTATTCAGATAGCAAGGGATCCAAATACATGAAAGTGTTTAAATTTGGTTTTCGGTTGTGGATAAGCTCAAATGGTGTTTTGTTGTGGCGTTTAGTAATCATTGAGCGAGTCTGAGTGTAGCATGCGGTTAGGCAGACTTGGCCCACAAGTAATCACGGAAATTTAGCATTGATTAACATCGTCTGGCGGCTTCCACTAACGTCACGGTTTGATCTTTCAACAACTCCGTTTTGTTACGGTGTCGGGCAATAGATGTTTGATGCTCAAATTCCCTTTCTCATAATATTCGAAGAGTTTGATTTACAAATTGAGTTCCTTTGTGCAACATTAGAATTTGCTCGAGACGGTGTTCGGGGCTGAGTTTGAATTTTCAGTGAGAAAGGTGATGATCATCTGTGGAGCTTGGTCTTTACTTCGAAGAAAATAGACCCAAGTCCATCTTGAGTAGTCATCAACAATTACCAAGATGTAGCATTTGCCATTAATCGTCTCACTGCATCGGGCACACAAGTCCATGTGAAGAAGATGAAGCACACACGTGTTTCCACCTTTGAAGGAAAATGGCCGGTGCTTTCCTTCTGTTCACAAGTGAGCATAGGTGATCTTTAGAATACCGATCGCGGAGACCTTCACAAGTTTGTGTCGAGCAAGGTTGGTTATGGTTTGAAAGTTTAGATGTGAGAGCAACGATTGCCATAGCCAAGATTTGTACATGTTGCCTTTGAGAGTAGACATATGGGAGATGAAGCAATCATGTCTTGCATGGAGATAGTGTATTTGGAGAGCGGACATAAGATCATTTCCTTGTAGATCAAGAATGAAACAAGTTTTCTCCCAAAAGCGACTTCCAAATCCATCACAAAATTGACCAAAGAAAAAGATTGTGACGAGGCCTTCCACATAATAAACCACTTAATTTGATGTTTCCATTGATGTAATCTCCGTAGCCCATGATAGGCTGCCGAAGTGATCATTCCAATCGGCAGTGCCAATGAACTTTGCAACAAAGTTTGATAACGATTTAAGGTTACTGTCATGTGCGGGAACATCCGTTATCAACAATCCAAGGATGATCTGTATCACCTGCATTACACCTGACGACACGGATATGGAATAGAAGTAGACGTGGAACTTAGAAAGTTAGGGTTCCTCGAAGGCTTATAGTAGAAATACACACATCAATGATTTTAAGCATCCATTTAAATCCTAGTGTATTATGTAACCATTTTCGCCATCTCCAACTAGTCTTTGCTTTAGTCTTAGTGAATGCACTAGGTGGTACTACATTCCATGGAGGTGATACTGGAGCTGAGGACATCATTTCGTTTCTTAGAATCTAAAAGGCGGTTTACCTAGCACGGACTTAGAAGCATGAGTGGGCCTAGAGGTATTCGGTCTTAGGATTCTTAAACGAACAAGATAGCCTTAGCAACATTTATCATGACAATGAAAGCATACTTTACGACAAATAACACAAACATCGGTTTAATATCAAAGTACTTAAGGTTCAACATGATTACAACACTTTTCCATTACATTTGCGGGCCTTATGACTATCACAAAGTGGGTGCAAGCGGAGTCTTATTCAAGTCTAGGTGTTCTTCTACCAGCATTCTTTATTTGTCTTTTCTTAGATGCGACTTCCTATTCTTCCTTTATTGCTCTGGGGTTCGTGAGATGCTGGGGCGTTTGGAAAGAGGCAACTTATTCGTTTACAGGTGGGGGAAGCACATTGGTAACTGTGTTTTGTCATTAGGCATTCTAGATTCCGCGTTTACTAGAATTATTGGTGCAATTCTCTTTAATGATGCTGGAATGAACTTGTTCATTACTCTTAATTTCATCCCGTAACTTGTTTTGAGGTGTACTTCTTGATTTTCAGCGAAGATTTCGACAAAATTCATGACTTCTTTAGTGTGCGTACAAGATATGCAATGATCAAGTTCGTTTGATGCTTCATCACGGGTCTGTTTGAGTAAATCAAATATGACACCATATTCCTGTTTAACTTTTGCAAGTTCTTGTTCATATTTTTAGATTTGAAACTTAAAGGACGTTTTGATCATCAGTTGCTCAAGTTTTGGATTAGGAGTTTTGCCAACTGGGCGATTTTGTTTTTGAAAAGCAAGTTGTTGATCGTGAATATCTTTTTGACACAATTAAGGCGACATGTTGCATTTAAGCTTCGTTTGACAATCGTTCATTTTCAACTTTTAAAGACTGGCCCGAAGCATTATCCGTATTTTCAACAATTTCAACAGAATCAACGATATCGGCCAGATATAGAATCGGTGCATATGGCAAAGATGCAATAACACAACATTATAGATATCGGCTGAAATAACATCTTCCAAGTCGATCAACATCTTTTCTCAGTAGTTTCTTTTTACGTTTAGTATTTGAAATCGATGTTTCTGTTTTCTCGAAAAATGTTTGTTAATACAAATATCGTCATTAAACGTTATTTATATTTTTGATCTTTACCTAAGTTTTGTTAACGACAAAAGTAAATTTAATTTGTATAAAAGCTTAAAGCTTGTCAAGTTTAATAGATATTAAAACAAGCTTTTTCAAACAATATATTCATCATTCAAGCATTTACATTTTTGATTAGTAACATCTTGATATGACTCTAATCATTATGTATGATAGTAGATTTTAGAATGTGTTAGGTTCTTAAAACCAAACACTACTTATGTACTTGCATATTTCTAAAAATAGAAATACAACATATGACATCATGTAATGCATCATGGAAATCATTGGAAGATTTCATTAGATATTTTGTGTGGATTTGTACTCTTCATATCTTGCACAATCTCACTTAGATAGAGTTGACTTTAGCAAAGATTTTGATATCTTGACTATGTCGGACGGTACCAAAATGGTACAAGGCGGAACCCTTTAGGTTCAGCGGTCGTCAGGCAGCTCATCCACTTTGGCTATAAATAGCAATGCCAAGCCAAGTAGTTTTTCATCCCTTTCTAACATACTCTCATACTAACTTCGGTTTCATATCATATTAGTGATCTCTTTTGTAGCAAAGAAGATCAAGTCACATTCAAGCTTCAAAAGCGAAGTTGGAAGTCTTGTTTGTTTAGTGTTGTATGATCTTGTGTTGATTCATACTTCATTGTTGTATTAAACCATCATAATCTTGTGAGTGTGAGTGGTTAGTATTTTAGTCCTCAAAATACATTGTGTGTAGGGAGTGGTTGTACCCCCAGTGTGGCGGGAAATAGTGTAGCGAAGTGTAAAGGTTTTCTCCGCCGGTGAAAGGAGCTTGTTGACTAGTGAAGTTAAACTCTCGAGTGTGAGACTCGAGGAGTGGAGTAGGGCAAGGAAAAGAGTCCTTGTAGACCGAACCACTATAAACAACTTGTTGTGGTTTGATCATTTCTTTCTTTATTTACTTCTTACATATTGCTTGCATATTTCATTAACATATCTAAGATCAATATCAATTGATCTTTTACAATAAGTTTCAAAACAAAGTTTTAATTGGTAAACTATTCAACCCCCCTTCTAGTTTTCTACAATTGGTAACAGAGCCTCGTTGCTCAAGAATTTCTAAAATAACTTGTATTTTATAAACTTGAAACGATCCATGGATTCTGAAAACTTTAAAGAAGGGCAATCTATGCAAAGACCACCACTCTTTGAAACCAATGGATTTATCTATTGGAAAAAACGTTTTGAAACATATGTAAAATCAAAAGATATAGATCTTTGGTTTATTATTGTTAAAGGGATTTTAGTTCTACAACAAAGGATATTTCCGTTGATGAACAAAAGAAACTAGTTGCTAAAAATAATGAAGCTAAAATGATGCTTTATAATGCTTTACCTAGAAAAGAATATGAAAGAATTTTTATGTGTGAAACGCCAAAGATATTTGGGAATCTTTAATTGTTACACATCAAGGTAATTCTCAAGTCAAGGATAACAAAATTGATCTTCTTGTTCAACAATATGAACAATTTGTTATTCTTGAAGATGAAACCATTGATTGTGGCTTTGCTTTCTTTTAAACACTATTATTACATCACTTAAAGCACTTGATGAATCTTTTCGTAGTAAGAACTTTGTCTGGAAATTTCTTAGAGCACTCCATCCCAAATGGAGAGCTAAAGTGACCGGCATTGAGGAATCAAAAGATCTCTCAATAATGTCACTAGACGAGTTGATCGGTAACCTCAAAGTACACGAAATGGTGATGGAGAAAGATTCGGAGATCATCAAAGGAAAAAGGAAGATCAAATCCGTTGCTCTAAAAGCAAAAGCGGATCAAGTGATGGCGAATCTTGCTCGATAGTGAAGATGAGGAATATGCCATGGCCGTTAGAGATTTTAAGAAGTTCTTTAGAAGAAGAGGAAAGTTCGTAAGATAACCTCGAGAAGAAAAACCATTCGAAAGATCGGGATGACAAGAGGGTAAAGGTGAAAGATGTTTTAGATGTGGTGATGCAAGTCACCTCATAGGAGAATGTCCCAAGCCACCTAAAAGCAAAACTCAACGAGCTTTTGTAAGTGGTGCTTGGAGTGATAGTGAGGACGATGAAGAATCAAGCAAGGAAGAGATCGCTCTAATGGCACATGAGTCAAATGAGGTGCTTTCCGACTCTTCTTCTTATTGATGATGACACTTTGCAAAAACAATATAATCAATTGTGTGAGCTAAGTCTAAAAATCATAACTAAAATAAATTTTAAAACCAAAATTTTGGAAAATGAAGTTTATGAGTTAAAAGAAAAAGCAAAACGACTAGAAAAAGGAAAAGCAAATGACGAGGATTGTAAATCATGTCAAGAGCTTAAACTTGAAATAGAAAAACTAAAGCTCACACAAGATGTTTTAATCGAAAACAATTCTAAATTTAAAAGGTTTAACAAGAACATCGCTCTTGCCGATGAAATAGTTAAAATTCATAAAACACCAGGAGACATGAATGGGCTAGGTTTTAATGAAGTATTAATTCCAAAGAGTCAAAATAAAACGGCCGAAAAAGACGAACATTCTGTCAAAACTGCTGCAATACAGCACGGACCAGACGGAACCAAAATAAGGGTTCCGTCCGTTGTGCAAAATGGTGCCGTGGGTACTTCGCGAAACGAGAATGTTATATCTGGACCATCTTGAATGTTAAAATAACAAAAAACCAATAATAGTATTAAACTAAAACCGCCGATTCTTAGGAGTAGGACTTGTCAAAAATGAATTTAGATCAATAACTACTCAACAACGATATAAAACTCCTTTGCCAAGCCCTTTCCTAAGAGCAACCACAACATACAACCCAACTACCAACACAATGGTTGGAATCAAAACTTTCCTAGACCATATCAAACTCCGGATTACATGCCATGGAACTCTTACCCATCATTTCCATACATGAATCAAATAAATGGTATGTGTAACCCAAATGGACCCATGAGATATTGGGGACCAAATGCTTGAGTTATTTGCTGCTTAGGTATGCTTGAAAGTTGGATTGGAACCTGATGAATGGATAAAAGATAGTGGTTGCTCTCGACACATGACGGGCAACAAAAGTCTCTTCTCATCATACCAAGAGTATGACGGAGGTAATGTCACCTTCGGTAGCAATCTCAAAAGCAAAATTATTGGCAAAGTACGATCGCTCATAACTCCCTAACTATTGAAAATGTTGCTCATGTGGATAGGTTAGGATTTAATCTACTTAGTATTAGCCAACTATGTGATAAAAAGTATAAAGTGCTATTTGATGAAAATGGTAGTAAAATACTAAAAGATGGTATCACCATAGCTAAAGGAGTTAGGAAAAATAACATATATGTCATGAAAATAGATAAAACATATAATGACAAACTTTGCCTAACAACATTAGACGATAGCTCATCTCTTTGGCATAGACGTTTAGGTCACGCTAATATGAGACTTATACAAAACCTATCTTCAAAAGAATTGGTTAGGAATTTACCAAAAATTAAATATGACCAACTTTCTGCGGCAGCTTGCAAAATTGGTAAACAAACACATAGTAGTCACAAATCTAAAAATATGGTGTCCACATCTAAGTGTCTAGAATTATTACATATGGACTTGTTTGGACCATCCGCTATAAGAAGCTATGGAGGCAACTTATACACTTTGGTCATAGTAGATGATTATTCAAGGTTTACTTGGACGTTGTTTTGAAAACCAAAAATGAAGCTTTTGATAAATTTGAAATACTTAGCAAGAAAATTCAAAATCTTCTAGGTGTCAAAATTGTGTCGATCCTAACGGATCATGGTCGTTTGACAACGAAACTCAATTTGGAAACTTTTGTGATACAAATGGTATAACACATAACTTTTCGGCTCCACGAACACCTCAATCAAATGGAGTAGTAGAACGTAAAATAGAACAATTCAAGAAATGAGTAGAACAATGCTTAATGAACAAAACATTCCTCAAAAGTTTTGGTGTAACGCCGTTGACACTTCTACATATATTTTGAATAGAGTCTTAATACGTCCTTTCTTAAACAAAACAACATATGAACTCTATAAAGGTAAAAAGCCAACGTTAGGATATTTTAGAGTCTTTAGTTGTAAATGCTTTATTCTTAATACTAAGGATTATCTCACCAAGTTTGACCCAAAGTCTTATGAAGGTGTATTTCTTGGTTACTCTCAACTAGTAAAGCTTACATTGTCCTAAACAAAGAAACAATGATAGTCGAGGAATCGTTGAACATAACATTCGACGAAAGTCCACCTCCTCTAAGACATCACCTTTGGTAGATGATGACTTAGTTGAAAGTCAAATGATAGAAGGTCAACAAATAATTAATAATAACAAGGAAGATGAACCATTAAATAAAGAAATTGTCAACATCAAAGAATCTAAAAGTCATCCTTTAGAAAAAGTCATAGGACAACTGAATCAAAGAACCTTAAGGTCACAAGCCCAAAATCAAAGTAATTATTTTTGTTTTGTATCCACCATTGAACCAAAAACATAAATGAAGCAATAAAAGATGAATCATGGGTTATTGCCATGCAAGAAGAATTAAACCAAATCGTTAGAAATGATGTTTGGAAATTAGTTCCAAAACCTAAAGATCAAACTATAATTGGAACAAAATGGGTTTTTAGAAATAAAATGGATGAAAATGGGATAGTATCTAGAAACAAAGCTAGGCTTGTAGCACAAGGTTATAATCAACAAGAGAATTGATTATGATGAAACTTATGCACAGGTAGCTAGGCTTGAGTCTATTAGAATATTGCTTGCTTATGCATGTGCCTATGATTTTAAATGTGCTCAACCTCGAGTTTCACCGACTTTGAGAACCACATGTCTTCAAACTCAAAAAAGCATTGTATGGTCTTAAGCAAGCACCAAAAGCTTGGTACGACCGACTTAAGACTTTTCTTATTGATAACAAATATACTATGGGATTAGTAGATAATACTCTTTTACCAAGAAAAAGGAATCACATATTATCATTGTTCAAATATACGTTGATGACATTTTATTCGGATCAACTTGTCAAGAATTATGTGATGATTTCTCTAAAATCATGCCCGACGAGTTTGAAATGAGTATGATGGGTGAGTTAAATTTCTTTCTAGGACTTCAAATAAAACAACTAGAAGATGGCATATTTTTTAACCAATCTAAATATATAAAAGACATGCTTAAGAAATTTGGTCTTGAAGATTCCAAACCAACTAAAACTCCCATGTCCTCGGACACTAAACTAACCAAGGATGAGGAAGGTGAATCCGTAGATAACACTAAATATAGAGGAATGATTGGTAGCCTACTCTATCTTACGGCTAGTAGACCCGACATTATGTTTAGTGTTTGTCTATGCTTTCAAGAAAACCCAAAGGCATCACACTTAGAAGCCTTTAAAAGGATTTTTAGATACATTAAGGGAACAACGTGTTTAGGATTATGGTATCCCAAAGGAACGGGTGTAGAAACCGTAGTGTATGCCGACTGGATCATGCCGGTGACTATGTCGATAGAAAAAGTACAAGTGGTATTTGCACTTTTGTTGGACATTGTCTCACCTCATGGTTTGCAAAGAAGCAAACGGCCTTGGCCATTTCAACTACTGGCCGACACGTCTCGGCCCGAAAAGGCATGTCAACAAGCTCTTTGGATGAAGCAAGCTCTAGTAGATTATGGAATTCATCTCAACGACATTGTGATACTTTGCGACAACAATGGAGCCATCGATCTCGACAGAATCCCGTTCAACATGCTCATACAAAACATATTGAAATCCGCCATCACTTTCTTCGCGACAATGTTCAAAAGGAAACATTTCAATCGAGAAAGTATCCTCCAAAGACAACATTGCCGACATCTTAACTAAGCCTCTTAAGCGAGAACCTTTTAATCTTCTTAGACTTGGTTTAGGGTTAATGGAACCAAACATGTAGGATAAACATAGCCCAAAACATTAGAATAGTCAAAACAAAATAAATTTGTCTTGTACACACTCGTATCCACGACACCAACGATAACAAAGACGGAACCAAATTTGGTGCCGTGCGGTCCGTGGTGTCTCTGACAGAAACAAAACTGCTATATACAAATCATCCTCTTCCTCAAAACCCACTTTACCAAAACGTGTATAACTTAAACCAAGCTCATTATTGTCATCTTCCAACTCACTAATCACTGAAGATAACATCATTGTAAGTATCCTAACTACATTTCATCTCTTAATTCTAAGTCTAGGATTCTTATTTATGCACAAAACTATCACAAATCATTACATGGGGTTCTATGTATGCTTTTATACCAAATATGAATTCAATTGGCAAATTGCATAACTAGTCATTGAAATTAGGTACTACATTATCATATTGCATAAACAAATCATGCTTCCACTAATTGATAGATAATGAATATAAGGCCCTATTCAAACAACCAAACACCCCATGTCAAAAGTTTTGAAAAGCTTCTCACTTGTAGGAAAACAATTTTTCATTGCTAATACAAATAGAAACGTTAAATTTTCATCACTTGCATGCTCTTGAATACTAAAGGTATTGCATAACTAATATGCATTCTCGGGTATATTCAAATGAAGCCACATTGAATTAGGAGCATTTGGGTTATCTCATGGTATTTGCCAAACACCCCACTAAAACCATCTTTGTGCATAAAATGAGTCGAGATAACCGCAACTCCAAATTGTTTTCATATAGGTACACACTAGAACCAAAAACGTTAAAACTTATTCTCATTTTTAACATATTAACTCTTGTCCTTAGGAATAACCATGGTAGCCCAAGATTTATGATCACAAAGACACCCTTAACTACATTCCCAAACACCACAAAACCAAAGGACTTACCAAAGAACAAGTAGAAATATTTAGGGGTCTAGAATCAAGGTATTTCCATGAGGGTAGAACCATTCACTCATCCTTCCTTGAAAACACCAACTTTCGTGAAGAACTAGCGCCATTCAATTCGATTGTCTTCTTGACATCGATGAACCAATTTGTCCTAGGTTTGTGTTAGAATTCTATGCTAGTGTGACAGGCTTTAGTGATGAAGACGATGATGAATTTTGTCTTAGGTTTAGAATTAATCAAAGCGACTACACCATCACCTTAGCCAACTTTGCTCAAGTGCTAGGAATTCCCAACCTAGGAACTTGTCTCTACTCGGATAAATGGTCACTCACCGCTCTTGATGCTATCAATGACCGCTCTCTACTCTACCAAACCCGTTTGGCCGACAAGGATGTCATCCGTGAACACCTTTTTTAACCCAAAAGTGACCAACCCGAGTTACCGAAAGGGAAAAAAGTAAACCGAGATCCATATGGAATGGAGCTAAATGAACTTAAGCCCGAAATTTAAGAAATGGGAGGAGCTACTTAGAGCCAACGTCATTAGCACCATAGGAAATAGGGATCACATTAACACTTGCCTTTGTCATATGCTCTACAACTTGTCCACCCGTCAACCATTCAATTTAGCCTACTACATAGCTAGGAGAATGATTGATATTCCAACTCAAGGTTCGGTTGCTCTTCCATACGGGATGCTTCTCACCCGTCTCTATAGAAACTTAATTCCCACCAACACAAAGGGATGCACCTTCACTATGAGCTCATCCCTCACATCTTTGTACCTTTGAGTGATGCATGAGTTGCTAAGACAAAAGGCAAGAGCAAAACCTCCAACTCCATCATCATCATCATCAAATAGCTCCGAGGATGGTCTTCCAAGCTCTCGTCTTCCGCCTCATGAGTATTATTCGTCTCTTCCCGAAATAGAGAATGAATCAGCGGAGTTCAAGCAAACTAAGAGGATGTTCAAGTGCCTTGGTAGGATGATGAACAAGATATACAAGAAATTGGACAAATAAGGTACTTTTAGGAGCGTTTGGAACAATACATTATCATTAATGTTTGATAAAATTTTGTTGTTTTTATTATGTAGGATGATAATATAACCTGAAACAATGGTGAATGCTAACAATTTCATGCGGGGGATAGCAAGTTTGCTATCAAATTTTATCCATTTTCACTATAATGTGAAAATCAATAAGCCTTGCTCAAAATACATGTTCCACTATGTTTATATATATATTATCTGCTTTTCCTAACTAGAAATGTTTAGTATAACATGTTTTGAGAAAAATTTGGGTTTCGGAAAAGTCCCGACACCTAAAAACGAACTCTGTCCATTTTACGCACTTCACGGATCGAGACGGCACCATAATTTTGGTACCGTCCGTTATGTAAATGGTATCGCCGTGCATGCAGGCGGACGAGGCGGCACCCTTAGGGTTCGTAGGTATTATGATTTTGGTGCCGTGGATCCTCGGTAACTTTAAATTCGACTATTTCGTGATTCCAAATTACCATCCAATGCTTATAAATCAATCTAACTGCTTATATCCTTATTAGAACTAGTATAATTCACTTAAGTATATAAGAAATCCATTTCCCACCAAAATTCAAAATTTGAAAAATCCACCCAAGGAGCCCTTTTGCATAAAGGAAGGAACCAAATTTTTGGTACCTTCAATCCGTGGTGATCTGAATATTAGGAAATTCCACTCACTAGAACACATTTATTGCAAATCTTTTCTTATTCACTCCATCTCTCGAATGAATTGACTTGGGTGATATGACTAGCATTCAACCCACTTCCAAATCATTAGGAACCTCATCTCTTCAATGGCTTAACATCAAATCAAACACATTTCTCCATGATTTATCACTTCTATAAATTGAGAGGTTTTACCATGATCATCCTCACACCCTCTTCATTCTTACTATCATCTAGCAAAGACAAACCAAAGTCAAAAATGACAAAATCATCTCCAAAACCTTGCAAGAAGACCGCTAGAATTAGTGTGAGGCCTTGTTGCTTCGTTAACCTTAGCTCTCATCCGAGTCTTCTCCACTAACAATCTCATCTCCCATCCGAGATGATACAAATACGCCCAGCCTAATCAATCCACATTGTGATCACCACTCCACCACCAACAAAAACACCAACTTCACCTCCACAGGCACCCATCCAAACATCCAAAACACCCTCACCACCTTCACCAAGGTCTCCACTCTCATTCCCCGGAGTTGTTTTCCACCTACCAACCTCCCGAATCCTTTCTTGGAGGACTTGGATGACTTGCCTCTAGGCCAATCATCCACCACCATTGCCATCCTTTGGCTTTTGACGGATGGCTCATAAGTCACCTCGGTCATCTCTTGAACCAAACGCCCCATTAGGGCCTAAACCTCTTCTCTTCCACCCCATTCACAAAGACATTCATGGTCCTTTGTAGGGGGATCATTCCTCCCATCAATGTCACCCATCTTGAGGACATTGAGGAGTGTATATGGGATGCCAATCCCACTAGAGAGGAGATTCAAACGGAACTCCACAACCTCCACCAATTCCAAGGCATGGTGGACTCTCACTTGAGTGAGACAATGCAAATGCAAAGTGCTTGGCTTGCTTCCATCATACTTTGAAACATTTCCACCAACAACCATCTACCATTACCACCACAACCTCCCCAAACTTACTACTCCCAAGGCATTGTTGCTCACTTGTGAGCAAACGGCTAGCAAATTGATAGGACGGGTTATGGTCCTTAACTCAGAAGAAATGAGGTTCATCCTCCAATCCGCTTCTCGGCGTCTCAGCGTAACTTCATCATACATCAATTAGGATGGTTATAGTTTGCTTTCTAGTTTTCTTTCTTAGGATTATTTTCTTTTTCTTTTCTTAGCATACTAAAGCATGTTAGGAATTAGAAATTCCAGGTATTAAAGAGTCGGTCACCTCAAGTATATGTAATCGTTAGAAAGCTCGTAGTAGTAGTACTTTTATGTTAAGTAGTATTTAGTTAAGTAACACCGTGAGGATGAGTCTTTACCCACGTATGCTATCACGAGCCGTTGTGTGGCGTTTTATTGTAAGACTATAAATACTCTCTACCTTCCAAGGTATAGAGTTGGAGCTCATAATAAGATTTTTCTTTCTCTCACTAAGTTCCCTAAACCTCTAACTGTCTCTCTCTAGAATTCACTTGCTTATCGCTTTGTGTTATGGATTGATGTGTATGTGAAATCAATATCTAAATTGGTATCAAGAGCCATGGTTAGATCATATCTTACATATCTTTGGATTTCTAGTGGTTTTTAGGTGGTTTTGAGTTTGAAAAAGTTTAGTGGTTTGTGCATCATTTGGTTGATTTCTAGTGTTAAAGTTTCGATTTTGGTAGTACTTTTGTGTTTAGAATCATCACAAGTGTTTAGGTTTTGATTTGGTAAGCTTGAATCATAGTGGTTGGGTTGTTTTTGGATTGAAAAGTGGTGATATCATGTGTTTTTTTCATGCTAGCGACTTGAGCTGGTTTTTCTTAGTAGCGACTTGCTTTATTTTGTAGCGAGTTGCGAGTTGTCTGGAAAGCGACAGGCTAAAACTTGTACAAGTAGTGGATTCTCCTACGGTAGCTTGACGGTGTTAGCGACTTGGTAAGTAGCGAGTTGCTATTTAGCGATTGATTAGCGACTTGGTGCTTAGCAATTTTTACCAAAATTTTGCTAGCGACTTGGATTGTAGCGAGTTGTTATATAGCGACTTGAGACTTATGAGTTTATTGCGACTTGACTTTAGCGAGTTGGGTGTGTTAGCGTAGAGATGCGAGTTGTGTGTTTAGCGACTTGATTTAGACCTTTTCTTCTTTTCTTCTTACGGTTTTCTTTTGGTTTAGTAAAATCCGTGAAAGAATCTATTTCGGTTTAATCAAGAGTATAAAATCCCGTTTGAAACATGTCTACAAACGTTCCTACTATCATCTCCATTGTTCGAGGATGTTCAAGCAGGGTTCGGATACTCGTCCACCCATGCTTGTGAAGCTGACTCGATTCTTGGGCTCAACGAATCAGATTGTACTATCTTGGAAAGGAAAATGGTGTCAACATTCTCAAATCCATTGATGAAGGACCGTATCGAGTTGAGACGACTATAGATGTACTTGATACGAAGATGGAACTCGATTTGGAATGGATGAGACCAAAGATGTATGATGAGCTTGATGATAAGGAGAAAAGAGATTCGATCTTATCGGGCTTCTAACATTGTTCTTCAAGGTCTTCCTAAAGACATCTACAAGCTGATCAATCACAACACAAGCAAAGGTATGGGATAATGTCAAGATGCTTCTCGGTTCGAATTAACTATGGAAGACAGAGAATCACAACTCTATGACGAATTTGAACACTTCAAGATGAAACCGGATGAGAGTCTATATGAGTACTATGTGAGATTTCATAAGTTGGTGAATGACATGAGGAACATCAGAATGACTATGCCTAACATTCATTTGAACTCAAAATTTGTGAACAACATGAATCCGAATGGTTTGTCACCTCGTGAAGCTCACTAAAGGATTGAAGAATACAAACTATGAGCAACTCTATGCCTTCCTCCTTTAGAATGAGAGACATGCTATGTTTGAAAAATTGGTTCTTAATCAGTTCAAAACCAACGAGGGAGAGACAAGCTCGTCTAATGACTCAAGCGCCTTCTAAAACATCGAATCACAACAAAGCCTCACAAGTCATACCCATGGAAATGGTAATCACAAACTATTCCTGATCCTGTTCAAACAAGGCGATGTGATGCACCGTGGGTAATTTCATTAATCAACTAGTTCTTCTGATTAGTCAAAACATGAATTCTCTCCCACACAATAACAACCTCGAACGACATCTAACACAAATCAAGCTCTTGTTAAAGATGGGAGGATCGTGGTGCAACCAGATTCAGGAAAGACGATTATGATCGGGAAGAGGTGGAGCTGGTAGAGGTTATGTTGGTATCAATCGAGGAGGAATGGTAATCAAGGTCAAGCTAAGCTGATCAAATGTTATAATTGTGGTGGTGAGGGAACACACAAGCGCATCTCCAGCGTCCACGAATCTGATTACTTGAGAGATAAATCTTTGCTTGTACAAGCTCGAGGATAATGGTGCTTTGCTTGGATGAAGAGGAATTGTTGTTTCTTCTGAGAGGCAATGCCAAGACCTATGATGAGATGTGGATGAGCGACCTATTAGAATAGGTCACTCAATCATAATGCCTTTCAAGTCGCATTGTTGATGCATACGACTCGATGATGATGGACCTACGCACACACAACATGGCTAGCATTTCTCAAATGGGTTCTTCTTCCAAGTTGGCCCATCCAAAGACAAACTCATCTCGAGGTACTAAAACTATACGATGATTGTAAAAGATGCATGACAAAGTACTATCAATGAAACTTTTGTATCAAATATTGAAAATATGGGTAATATCAATGTTGTCCCATATGATCAATATGTGAAACAAAGTGAAAGTGAAGTTGTACCAAGTGATGCATCTCCTGCGGTCAACAATGACTATATTTTTGATGAATACACCTTTTGTGCCCACGATGATTCGTAATCTCGAACTTAATGCCTATAAAGAAGCGTGTTGCTATTTATGAACAACGTGCTAAATTTGAGTTGACCACTCGTGAGCGGGAAATGGATGACCAAATGCGTACAACTATTAGAAAAGTTTTTAGAAAGTATTAAAAACAAGAGTTAAATTCCTTGCAAGAAGCTTTCTAAACGCTAAGCAAAAACAAGAACTTCAAGAAAATGTTAAAATGCTTAAGCAAGAATTTAATGCTAAGGAATCAAAACTTTTGAATGATTTTTCTAATCTAAAACCTTGAAAAACAAGCTTGAAAATAAGTTGTACATACAAGGGAAACACCATTAGATTTGCTCACATGATCACTAAGCATAGAGTCTAGCGATAAGCATAGTGTTCCCCATTGAGGAACCAAATCAGAGGTCATTAAAAAGGCTAGAAATGCTCAAAAGTGATCTTTATGATGGCAATGAAATTCCTAAACCTAGAGCGAAACCTAGTTGTGAGTGCGAGAAGATAAGAAAGATGAAATCACTAGGAAAAAAACAAGAAACTAGATGATCCAAATGTAAAAGAAAAGAAATATCATCACACCCCATGATTACAAAAAGGAAAATGGATTGCCTTAAACATGTTTAAGCCTCGGACATTAACTCCCGAACAAGTGTTTTGGAAAATGGATTTAGATAAGCGAGAAAAATATTGTTGAAACAAACCCCTCCCTTGGAAAATGCCTGAAGCAACTGTGTATCCTCCAATACACCAATGCATCTAGTTCCTAGAACAATTGCCACTAAAAGCAAGACCTTAATCAGTCAATATGTTATCTTTCAACTATTTGTTGATTTTGAGAAAACTTGCAAGAAAAGGATCACACCACTGGTATAACTGAAGGAGAAAGAGGTTTTGAGCAAACTAAAGAATGTTATTTAACGAAGTCATGCCTTTAAACAACTAAAAGATCACTTTGAGAGTCTTAAAAAGGGGAGAAAATGATATTAAGAAATGGAAAGGAATTTGATGCAATGATAGTTGAGGTTAGTGACTATGAGCGAGCATTAAAATATAATAAAATTGAGAGGAAGAACATACACTTGAATGAGAATCTTATCTACGAATGTATTGCTCAAGATGTGTTTTTCATTGCTACAAATTGTTCCATTAATGCTTCCCAATTTCATGAATTATCGGTTGCCCTGAAAGTCTCCCATGATCGAGTCATTGAGCTTGAAAAACTTAATTCTAAACTTAAATGAGAAAATTGAACGGATGATCACGACAATTTGGGTAAACATTTTTCTAAACTAGAAGTTGAGCATTTTAATTTACAACTAAAATATCAACATCTTAAAGAAAATGTTAAAACTTAAAATATCAAGACATCCTGGATGCTCGAATTTGATCACGGTTTTCAAATTAACAAACGTGATGAACAGATTCAAGCTCATTGTAACACGATCAAAAAGTTGAAAGCCCAAATCTCTCAATTAAAGGGTGAAAAGAACAATGTGAATGGATCCCAAATGCCTCCTCCTTTAGATTCTCAGTATTCTCAAACTTTTCATCTTCAAAACTTAGTTGATGCCTTACAAAAGGAGAACGAGAGTTTTCTAGAAGAAAATGAAAAAGTTAAGCGACATTTTAAAGAGTTATATGATTCAATGAAAGTCACCCGTGACCAAAACAACGAAAAATAACGTCTTTACAAAAGGAAATGAGAATCAGAGGGGAAATGGAAAGCGCCACTTGTTTTCAATAAGAATGTTGTCTCAAAGTCACCCTTAGACCAAATACAACGCAGTTAAATATATTCCTCCTCATCTTAGGAATAATGAACATGCTTTTCATGACTATTGTGCTCACCTTAAGGATAGTCTAGAATGTCTCCGTGAGATTGTTCGAAGGATTTCATTAAACCTCTTGATAGAAATTAGGTTTGCTTGCCTCGGTAAACGATCTCAAGAGCGCTAGAATGTGTAATTGCAACATGTCCAAACCTTAGGTGAAAAGGCAAGGCGTGAAGCCTTGTTCTATGCCTAGTGCCAAGCGGAATCCGTTCTATGCCCGAGTCTTAAGAAAGGAAACACTAATGTGCCTTCAAGTAGTTCGATTCGGATATGTTAGTGCTAAGAAAGTGAACTTTAGTGTGCCAAAAAGCAAAATCAGTCTTAAGAAAGTATACACTAATGTGCCTTCTAGTACTTAGATCCTTGCATCAAGTTAGGGAATGCAAAAATTAGATCAACCAACTAATGTTCCCATTCCTCTACAGGAATCGGTGACTTTAAAGCGGCGAGTCAAAGTCTCAAGACAATACAAGGAATGATAGGACCTTGCAAGCTAAGAATGTGCATTGGAAGAGAGTAGAAGACCAATCTAGGAACTTTAAGCTTGAGTTGAATAAAACGAATTGTTTTGATTCTAGTATTAGGTCTTGTAATTAATTAATTCGATACTATTTGCAAACCTTGTAATGATGTGCTGAATTCATTTGCTAATCATGAATGTGGTGTGAATGCTTTGTCTAATCTTTGTCAAATGCCGATTAAAGTTAATGCTAATAATCGTGCAAATAAGGCAAAAAGCAGCGAAAGATTGTTAGAAAACGTTGGAAACCCACAGGGAAGAACTTTTATAAAGATAGGTTATTATTGGATACCTTTTGGCCATAAGAATAATCAGTTTTGCTCTCAACCTATTAAGATTATGCCCACTTGGATGCTAGGTAGAACTATTCCCTTAAGAAGTGAACATACTTTGAATAGGTCAAATACGACACCGCATTGCATCTATTCCCAATGATTCCATTGCTTACTTCGATATGGATGTTTCTATTTCGATGTGGGTGTTCCATTCTTGTTACTAACCAAGTGGAACCCATTCTTGCATGGGGATCCCAATTATCGATTATCCATTCTTGTGCGTGTTCAATGCAGATCGTTCAAATCGTTCGTGGTACACGGACTCGGTTTGTTCCAACATATACTACCGGTCGCGGCTCATGAACCGTGAGCAAATTCATCGGAGAGATAGATTCGGTAATGATCATTTCGGTGCAATTATGGGTTATGGTGATTATGTTGTTGGTGATAGTGTTATCTAGAGTATACTATGTGGAAGGTCTTGGTCATAACTGTTCTCATCGGTCAATTCGTGATTCGATCTAGAAGTAGCCTTGGAAAACATACTTGTTTTGTTAGAGAACTTGATGGTAAGGAACTTTAAGAGGAACTCGTGGTTCAAATCTTTACATCTCTCGATGATATGATGAAGTCTTCTCCAATCTGCTTGTTGTCAAAGGCTTCTAAAACAAAGTCATGGTTATGGCATCGACGTCTCAATCACTTGAACTTCTGCACCATCAATGATCTCTCCAGAAAGGACTTAGTTGTAGGTTTACCTCGACTAAAGTATGAAAAGGATCATCTTTGTTCAGCATGTCAATTGGGAAAAAGCAAGAAGTATGCCCATAAACCCAAACCTACTAACTCTGTCAGAGAAGTTCTTCATACAATTCATATGGATTTATGTGGACCAATGAGAGTGCAGAATATCTTTGGGAAGAAATATGTGTTAGTTATAGTTGATGTTTACTCTAGATTCACCTGGGTCAAGTTCTTAAGGACAAAGGATGAAACTCGATATCATCATCAAACTCATCAGCAGTGCGAGTTCGACTTAACAAAACGTCGGAATTATCGGACGGACAATGGAACTGAGTTTGTTAACAAACAACTTAGTGAATTCTATGAAAGCATTGGAATCAGCCATCAAAGAAGTGTTCCACGAACTCCTCAACATAACGGTGTAGTTGAAGAGCAATCGAACTCTTGTAGAAGCCGCTAGAACAATGCGATTTACTCAAAGTTCCAATGTTTCTCGGGTGAAGCTATTGCCACTGCATGCTACACACAAAATCGTTCGATTCTTGTTCATGGAAAAGACACCATATGAACTTGTCCACAACCGAAAACCTAATCTCTCTTTCCTTCGTGTGTTTGGAGCATTGTGCTATCCAACTAATGAGGATCAAGACTTAGGCAAACTTAGAGCTAAAGCGGACATTGGAGTATTTGTAGGGTATGCACCAAACAAAAAGGGATACCGAATCTACAACAAAAGAACCCGAAATATCATGGAAACAATTCCGCGTTACGTTTGATGAGTCGGTCAAACGGCTCTGGACAATTGTTGAGGAGCACTTCAAATCAAATTGGTTCATCCCTTGTTCCAAACTCTTCTCAAGAAACTCCATATGTACCTCCATCGAAAGATGATTTAAGAAATTGTTTGATCCTATGTTTGATGAACTTTATGATCAAGTACTAATGTTGATCCTACAACAGAAACGCTCATATTCCTGTGAATGAAGTCAATCCCTCAGTCTCAATATCTTTAAGTCAAGAAGCACCCTGTGATCCTTATCTCATCAACAAATCATCATTCTTCAAATGTACATCATGGAAATTTACGGCATCAATGATGAAGTTAATCCCTTTGCTACTCACGAAGATGCTCCATTTGATAACATATTTGCTCCTGAATCTTCATGAAACCATCTCTTCGAGGACATCGACTCTGCTACTTCATTCCTCAACAACTACCATGAACACCTCGGAAAATGGACTCACGATCATCCATTAGACAACATCATTGGAAATCCTCTCGTCCTGTATCAACACGGAAACAACTTGCAACCGATGCCTTATGGTGCTTCTTCAACTCGTACTCTCTAATCGAACCAAAAGATGTTAAAACCGCCATGAATGAAGATAGTTGGTTCAATGCTATGCAAGATGAAATTCATGAGTTTGATCGACTTGATGTATGGGAGTTAGTACTGCTCAGATGTGCTATGATTATTGCTCTAAAATGGATCTTCAAAGTGAAACTTGATGAGCATGGTGATGTGTTGAAGAACAAGGCTCGATTAGTTGCTAAAGGATACCGTCAAGAGGAGGGTATTGACTTTGAGGAATCTTTTGCTCTTGCTTTATTCGAGGCAATCGGAATCTTTTGGCTAATCGCAGTAAGAACATGGTAGTCTATCGATGGACGTGAAGCGGCATTCTGAACGGAGATCTTAAAGAAGTCGTCTACGTCCGCCAACCTGAAGGATTTGTAAATCAAGAGCATCCTACTCACGTTTATCGTTTGAAGAAGGCCCTTTACGGTTTAAAGCAAGCTCAAAGGGCATGGTATGATACCTTCAAAGTTTCTTCTATCAACGGATTCACAAAGGAGCAGTTGATCCAACATTGTTCACCAGAAAGTCGGGCAAACATTTAATTCATGTTCAAATTTATGTTGATGATATTATTTTTGCCTCGCCAGACCCAATGGAATGTGATCGTTTTCTAATGAAATGAGTTCAAAATTTCAAATGTCAATGATGGGACAAATGTCATTTTTCTTGGGATTACAAATTTCACAAAGTCCCGGAGGCATTTTCATAAATCAATCTAAATATGCCACTGAGATCTTAAAGAAATTTGGATTTGATTCAAGTGACCCTGTTGACACTCCATGATTGATCGAACCAAACTAGATGAGGACCACTCCGGGATCATGATTGACCAAACAAAATATCGTAGTATGATTGGATCCCTGATGTACCTCGCTGCTAGTAGACCAGATCTTGTTTGTTTGCATGTGTGCTAGATACCAGGCTAAGCCTACTAAAAAGCACCTTGAAGCGGTTAAGCGGGTCTTTCGGTATCTCCAAGGTACCATCAATATGGGACTTTGACCGAAGGACACGGTATGTTACTAACGACCTATGCGAATCTTGATCATGCAGGTGTCAAGATACTCGTCGAAATACATCCGGAGGTGCTCGATTTTGGGTGATAAGCTTGTGAGTTGGTCTTCAAAAGCAAATGAGTACTACTTCCTCTCTGGCTGAATACATAGCCATGTCATCTTGTTGTGCTCAAGTCTTATGGATGAGATCTCAATTATCTGACTATGGCTTTATATTCAACAAAATCCTCGTCTTGTGATAATAAAAGTGCTATTGCTCTCTCATGCAACAACGTTCAACACTCAAGAGCAAAGCATATCGACATTCGACATCATTTCATCGGGGAACAAGTGGAAAAAGGTGTGGTGGAACTCTATTTTGTGAGGTCGAATATCGGTTAGCGGAACATCTTCACCAAAGCTCTTCAAGAGAACGTTTTGAGTTTATACTTCCGTCTTGGCTTGAAAAGTCTTCAACCGAAACACTCAAACGTCTTCGGGGAGAGACGAGTAAAGGTCTATCTCATCTATCTCTTGTATATATCTTTCGAAAAACAAAATACATAAAATCATCCGAAAAATTCGAAAAATCTTCAAAAAATATTGTCAATTTGTCATGCTTTTTTCGGTTCGATCAATATCGGTCTTTGTCTTTCATTCAAAAATGACGGGACTTTAGATGTTGTTGAACTCTTATAAAAATTATTTTTGGGAAAAGAGAAAACAATGGTTTATTGTCATTTTGAGTGATAACCGCAAAGAAAGAGAGCCATGTTTATCATGTTTTCAAATTCCATGCTCGATTCTTTAAACATTTATCTGGCGAAAATAACTGCTTTGAAAAATAACTCAGTCTCTATTTTTGATAATCATCTGGACTTATTTGTCAAAATATCAATCTCTCAATCAACAACCTATGTCATTGATTGAGGGAGAGAATGATTTCAATTAAATTAAAAGTTATTTGGCATTCAATTGTTTTCAAAAGATATTCAGGCATGTTTAATCAATGGAGTTTAAAGTCTCTAATCCGATCATTATCGGTTAAACGCTTTCATAATCAAGTCACAATTCTCTTCTAAAGCTTTCAAAATCAATTTAAATCTATAAGAGATCACAAATCTCAAATGATTTGATAATTGTGATCGGGGAAGAATGTGTGATTTAAATGGATTTAAACGATAATTCGGTAAATGGTTTTATAAGGTTGTACAAGCTCTCCTTCCCACATGTGACAAACGATTTCAAATTTTCCATGCACATGTTGAGGGGAGCATCTATCTTAAACCACAATGATTTGAAACGTGATAACTTATCTCAATGTGCAGGTTCCCTCTAGTATGTGCAAAACTCTTTTCAAATCTCGAGGCACATATTGAGGGGAGCAAAATCATGAAAACCTCATCCTTCCCCAAAATGCTTTATCTACTTGATTCGATTAGGGAAGTGATGTTGATATTTTTGAAAATGGTAATCAAAGAAGTTAATTCTTTCTCTTGCCTCCGTGTGGAAAACGATTTCAAATACTTGATTCACATGTTGAGGGGAGCTCTTAAAAATATCAAAACAATTAGTACAAAATGCTTTGATAAAATATCATAAGTATCTGGATTGATTTTCAAATGGTTTTCAATTGGTTCCTATGGTAGATGAACAATACCAAATAACTTTACTTTATGCGGTGATATAAGGACGATAAGGTTAGGTATGTGTTCCCATGATCCGCCAGAACGGGAGGATCTACCGGGGACTATCCACTAGTTAGTGTAGAGTTCTTAGGTATGATGATAAAAGGAGAAAAAAAAGATATGGGAAGAGTCTTGGACTAAAGCTAGTATCTGGAATAAACCCAACAAGGTTCTAGCTATGAAGTCTCGGTAAGCATGAAGGGGTTGAATGAAAAAGAATTGAATGAGAAAAGGGTGAAAACAAATAGCCCTCCATATATTCAACCTTAAGCGCGCGGGTTCAATTCATATGCTCTTGATGGTAACATCGGTATTGAAGACAAGCGTCATGGACCCGTGGACGACACTTCAACTTCCAAACCACTCAAGTTCCTCTTAAAAGGACTTGTTTCATTCTCACGGGGAAGCGACATTATCTATCGACTTTCTCTTAGAGATTGTTGATATTGAAGGAGGAGACCCTCTCCCTAGTCTCCGATATAAGATCCAAATATGCACAAATTGAGTCTAGTGCCACGAGATCATCAATAAATCTCATTAGGACACTTTCAATGAAGACTCTCTGTTTCACACAATGTGGAAAGTGAGATTATATCTTAAGAGTCCTACACATTTTCCTTGTGGTATTGCGGAACATCAAGTGATGTGTTTACATATTCACGAAGATGGAAAGCCTTCGGAGCCAACATCTAACAAGCTCACGGTAGGTGGCATGTGAGATCTATTATCTGATCAACCATGTGACAACTGAGCGAAACAATGGGGAGAGATTCAATCTTTTGAATCAATCAGTTCAGTTATGGATGATGGATACCTTTGAAAACGGTCTTTGTGCTTAAAAACTCTTTTCATTGCACGTCGTGCCTAATTTTTCAAATCAAAAGGTGTTTATGATTGATAATTGATTTTCATTAAAACCTTCGTTATATTGCAAAAACAATTTCTATTGAGCAATACACGATTGTTTTTCAAAAATCTTTTCATCAATCGGTGTAAATTCTTTGGTTCACTCACTCCGTGTTGTCTTCTTTGAGACGTTCGGTTTGAGAAACATTCTGCGAAAACCTGTCAAGGAAATTCTTAGAATTATACGATCACACGAGCGTGCTGTAACGATCGAGAACCGTGGGCGTGTACCTCAATTCAACGAAAGTGATCAAAGACACTTTCGCGTGTTTTATTGCTAATTATCTTATGCGAGGTACACGACGCGGCTGATCGAATGGAGCGTCAATCCATAGCCGCATGCTCACACACAACATTCATATCAAAGAAATCATGATTGGTGCATCAATGACTCGATATTTTAACTCCTTTTTACGCGCTCGCTATCTGCCAATATCATGAATCGCTACTCACTGATGAGAAGATATCATGATCCAGAATGTGAGCATGTCGATCTGAAAGTCACAACATCACATAATACCAACACCACAATGGATGTCTCGAGATTTTCTATATAGTAGATGATCTCTCAAAAGGCGGCTCAACATTATTATCACGTGGATCAGTAAAAGACCTCCACTTGGATTAACCAAACATGCAATGAATGAAATCAATGACTACGACTTGACAAGTACTACATCAAGAATGCAAGATCAATTGTTAATGTAATATCTGATTGTATTCAATGTCATTTTAGTATATGTTTGAGGTGACCTCCCTTAGGGGGAGATTGTTAGGAATTAGAAATTCCAGGTATTAAAGAGTCGGTCACCTCAAGTATATGTAATCGTTAGAAAGCTCGTAGTCATAGTACTTTTATGTTAAGTAGTATTTAGTTGTAACACCGTGGAGGACGGACGGGTATTTACCCACTGTATGCGATCCACGACCGTTGTGGCGTTTTATTGTAAGACTATAAATACTCTCTACCTTCCAAGGTAGAGAGTTGGAGCTCATAATAATATTTTTTCTTACTCTCACTAAGTTCCCTAAACCTCTAACTTTCTCTCTCTAGAATTCCCTTATCGCCCACTTTGTGTTATGATTGATGTGTATGTGAAATCCAATATCCTACACCATAAAACCCATATAGGATTCATAAGCCAAGAAAATCCGTATGGCCTCAAATCTTGCCACAGGTGCAAACACTTCATCATAATCAATCCCCTCCTCTTGTCTATAACCCTGAGCAACCAATCTTGATTTGTTTTTAATTACAACACCCCTTTCATCTCTCTTATTCTTCAGAATCCATTTAGTCCCAATTGCATACTTGCCATCAGGTAGTGGTACCAATATCCAAACTTGCTGATTTTGAAATTGTTGCATCTCTTCTTGCATTGTCTCAAGCCAACTTGAGTCTGAGCTGAGTAACCTGGTTGGTTCCACTTGAGAAAGAAAACAAGCAATGAGACAATGTTCATAATGCGTGTGATTGTCCTTTCTTGATTTGAGACATAAGAGATAAAAGCCACTTGACCATATTTAGAACTTGCCACAGTACCCTTGTTCTAACAGGTGCATTAGGATCACCAATAATATTGGACTGTGGATGAGTATTGTGAATCCTTTTTGTAGCAATGGTGTTGACTTCAATGGAAGAATCAAGATTAGTAACAGTTAGTTTCAAAATCGTATCATAGGAAGGTGAGGTGAAGACTCCAGCTTTGGGTTGATGATTACCAAGATCTGAGGGTCTTGGAAATCGAGTATAAGGATCTCAAAGTTGGTGGACACTCTAGTAGAAATGGGAGTAGAAACGACATAGCCTTCGCAGAATTGGTGAGAAAGAATCACATTAAGCATTGATGTTTCCAGCGATTGCTTCACTGGCACTCTCCTCAGCATTCCTTCACTTCTATAATAGCTGCATACTCTTGCGTCTTTAGCCTAGCAAGGTCCTCTGCATAATTGGACTCGTCTTCACTCTTGATCAGTAACTTTGGAAGTGTCACCTGTAAAATTGTGAGGGGAGAAAGAAGGCACTACAATGGGTTGTTCATCATCTTCAAACTCCTTTGTCGAGTCGGCATCCAGGGTATGCCTTTGTTAGTTGGAGACTCTTGAGTACTTGCATTTTGATTAGCCATATGTCTAGAATAACAAATAATCCGGTTAAGTAATCAAGATCAAAAGACCAAACATGACCCTGTCCTTGAACATTAGGCTTATCTTCTAGAAACCTCAGGTTCAATGTCTCCTCAATCTTCTTGGTAGATAAATTGTACTTTAAACTCTGTCGCCTACTATGACAGAATATCCCACAATATAACCATCATCAGTTTTTTCATCAAATTTGCCCAATGGATCACTCGTATTCAGAATGGTCACTTGACATCCAAAAGGTTTAAGGTAATTAATAGCAGGAACTTTCCGTAGAAGTTCATATGGTGTTTTGAAGTGTGGTCTAGTAATGGATTCCCTATTCAGTACATAACAATTTGTGCCAACAGCTTCATCCAAAACATGGTGGGTAGCTTAGAGTCTGCGGCATGATCTTCAGCCTCTATTAAGGTCCTATTTTCTTTCGCCACCCCATTTTGTTGTGGGGTTCTTGGAGTGCTATAGTCCCTTTTGATTCCTTTAGACCTGCAGAGTTCTATAAGTATAGCATTCTTGAACTCTGTCCCATTATCACAACGAATTCCTTTAACCTTTTTGTTCAACTGATTCTCAATAAGGGTAATGAACTCTTTCAGCACTGGTGATGTTTCATCTTTGGTCCTTAGAAAGAATACCCAACAAAATTTTCTATAACCATCAGTGATAACCAGACAAAAATACTTTTGATCAATGCTTCTAACTTGAGTTGGACCAACAGATCCATATGAAGCAACTGAAGAGGTTCAGAAATAATGCTCACAGCAGTCACAGCTTTGTATGAGGCTCGTGTTTGCTTTCCCTTGTTGCACAACAGTTATGATCATTTGTGAAGACTTTGGAAGGAAGACCTTCAACAAGACCCAGTTTATAGAGCTTGTTTATGGTCTTGAAGTTGACATGGGCCATTCTCCTATGCCATTTGGTAGAATCATCCAAGGATGCTTTAGCCACCAAACAAGTTAAATCACCTTCTGGTTTAACATCAGTTAAGTTGAATGTGTAAAGATTGTGATTCGAGGAACTTTGGCAGATGAAGTGTCTTCGGGAGTTTGAAGTCTTTAGACAGAACAAGACATTCATCCTCTGTGAAGAGTACTTTGTTCTTGGTGTCACAAATTTGTGAGACTGAGAACAAGTTGAAGTGTTGGAGTTCCTTGACATAGTATACATTCTCAAAGTCCAGTTGAGGTGTTATGATGGTCCCTTTCCATGTAATCTTCCATCACTTCCTCCAAAGGTTACATTGCCTCCTCCTTCAATTGATACAAAGTGATGCATCATATCCCTTGTTTCCGACATACTTCTTGAACAACCACTATCAACAATGCCAACATCTTTATGCTTAAGAGGATGATTCTACAACAACAAAATATACAAAATATTAGTACACTATGGAGGCTCAAGTCATTGCTGACTTGAACTTGCCTTGTGGATCATATGAATTATGCCATGCAGATGTATAGCATCCACTATTGTTCTTGGGTTTCCATTGAAATTTAGGTCCCTTTTATTCCAAGAACAACCTGCTGAGGACTTGACCAGTGATATCCATTACCCTTTCCATCAGTCATTAGAATCAACATATCCAGGCCAATGACCATTCTTAAAATATGAACTTGTTGGTTGTACATATGGTCTTGCAACTGGTCTTCTCCAAGGAAAAGGAGAATTAGTATAAGTTGCTTGTGGAACATAAGGTGGTATAGCATTAACATTGGTCCACATTGGTCTAGATGTCCTAGAATCACCACACCTATCCATCCTTTGCTCATGCAAATCACAATCCTTAATTAAATGAAATTTACTTCTACACACAAAAACGTCTTCGTTTTAGAAGATTTATTCAAACCAAAAGATGTTCTATTACAAGTAGAAGTATTCAAACCAAAACCATGAAAAGAATTGTTTTTAACAGAATTATTATGCAAAAATTAAAGGCAAGTCTTCAGAGGCTGTCTTGGAAGAGGATTCCTTGGCAGCAACTCGACATGCTTATGGTAGTCTTGGTGCAGGCAGGGGTGTAGACTTGGGAAGGTCAGACTTGTCATTTGAATCACTCTCTGTAGACCCTTTCGGAGGACTTCCTTTGTTAACACAAGAGACAAAGTCATTAGAAGAAGTATAGAGTGCGGCAAGTCATTTGACTTTTGCCATAGAGATGATGTGATCCATCAAAGTCAACAGAAATGGAAAGGTCAATGGGCATGTGCTTACCTCTAATAGGTCCACGTCTGACATGTAGGGCACCTTCTTTCACAAATTAGCTAGGCACTGCTGGTGTAGATTTGTGTGAGTCATCTAGCTTCTAACCCTACATACTTCTTAAAGCCTAATCCTATAGAAGTATTTGGAGTTTGACTAGCATAGATGTGACTAGCTAACTTATTACCATTTAACAACCATTCATTATGCCTAGCAATTTCCTCATCTAGTTTCACCGGCTCTAGATTTTCGACACTACATACGCTCTTAACTTCTCAGAATATTTTAACTCATATTTAGCATTAGTAAGATCTCTTTCTAACACACTTATTTTCTCATCATAAGCTATTTGATTCTTTTGAAACCAGACCTTTTGTCTTTCTAGTGTTTTTAAAGCCTGTTTATAAGCTTCCACTTCTACAAAGCATTCATTATATTTAGGTTTCAAAATATCATAAGCTTCTTTGAGTTCATTATAACGCTCACTACAACCAAACAAACAGTTTTGTACCTAAGAGATGCCCATCAAGGCAATCTGATCATGCCTATCCTCTGAAGTCGCGACTCAATCAAACCAACATTATCAGGACCATCATTATCCTACTCATGATGCTTCCAGTCCACATTGCTGTCAAGAGTGACCAAAGGCTGCGATCCCTTTGAAGTTCCAGACTCGGATCTGCTGATAAGTAGAGTATCTCGTCTCATCACCAGCTTTCCTATCCTTGCACTCTCTGGAGAAGTGACCCATCTGTTGACATGTGAAGCGTTGACCTTCCTTTTGTCAAACCTGCTGGATCTCTTCCTTGGAAGCCAAACCTTCTGCCAGCTTTGCGCTCAAAATTCTTGATATCCATAGACAGCATAGCCACTGCCGCCATTCATCTCTTCCATCACCCGATGGATCCACCTTATATCCTAAGTTCTGGCGAGGATCATAATCAGCAAGAAGGATCCAAGCACATCTTCTATTATACCTCAGTTGAGAACTTGATGGAGTGGTAGTGTAAGATGATGATAAATTTGGACTTAGACCATGACTCATCTTAGGGGTAGAAGCTCCAACAATCTTTGTGTGACTAGCTGATAGATGATGATCTATAAGGACTTCTTACATCATGTTCAAGAGCTTTAAGTTTGTTGTACAGCTCATCCAAAGTAAGCATATCCAAACCACCTTTTGCTTTTAAAGCAATGCTCACTTGTAGCTAGGATTGAGGTAAAGACCTCAAGAACTTAGAATTACAATCATCATTATCGCTTTGCTGCGTGATTCTGACTTAAAATCTTGTGAAACTTGTCATATCCCTTATGAATTCCTTCCTCTTGATGTTTGAAAGTCTTGAAACTGTTGTCTAAGCATGGACTTTCTCATTCTTCTAGACTCCTCATTCCCACCGAACTTAGCCTTAATTGCTAACCATATGTCCTTGGCATCTTGCATGAAGTGAAAATCACTCAAGTGATCCTCAGGAATAGCTTGAAGAATGATTGTTTTAACCTTGGTTTCTCTCTGAACCGCCCGGTAACTCTTGGCAGTTTTGGGAGGAACATAAGTCATCTTTCAGCAGACATCTACAGTAGTTTTCTTCAAACTGTTTCCCTTCAATACTATCTCCCATAGATTCCAATCAATGTTGGAGATCCAGTTTTGCATCTTCATCGCCCAAAGATCATACTCTTCCTTTTTCAGTAAGGAAACTTAGCATTGCTATTAAAGAGACTTAGTTGTTGCAGATGGGTGGAGTTTTGGTTGTTGGTGAGTTCAACATCAACGTCTGAACCAGGCATGATGAGTTTGGTTTTGGTTGTATGGGTGTTTAGAAAAACCTGGCTTTGATACCACTTGTTGAAAACTATAAGACCTTGATAGATCTTGAGCTTCGTAGATCGTTAGTATCGCTTGTGTAATCACAAACAAACTAAAAGAAAATCTCTACAACTTGTATTCTTTAGCGGAATATAAATACAAGTATAAAACACAGATAACTAAGAACTCTTTGATCCTCTATGGATCGTTATATTAAATAAATTGATTAAGCGCACGTTCATAATACATTCTATTGAGTTCCTTTTATAGACAAGGAACCCTAACTTCTTTTCTAAGAAACGTATAACTATGAAACTAAATAAGATATACACAATCACTTCCTAATAAAGCTCATGTATATCTAACTAATTCTAGAATATACGAAATACTATTTCCGCAGAAACAAACTACGACTAATATAACTTCAGCATAATCATGTCTTGTGAATTATTACACTTATTGAGAATCCATCAGTAGTAATATCAGCATGATTCATACTTCACATAATTCCCAACACAAATTCTGGATCAAACATAGAATCATTTTGTTCAACGTGAGTCTCAACATGGTCATTATTTAGATCCTCAAGTATAACCACGGAGTCAACTTGATCATCAATGGTAACCATAAGGTCATCTTGATCATCAAATGTAACTACGGGGTGTAGTTGATGATCATCGAATGAATGTAGAAGGCTCATGTTGTACTACGATCGTGTCAGATGCAGAAGGAGGTGGAGAATAATAGATCATTAATGATAATTGTTTGTTCCGCGTACAAGACAAGCGTCATGTCCCTGGGGGCCGTGTCACTCATGTGTAGAGCTTGCATTTGTGCCATCAACATAAGCTGTTGCATTGCACGCAAGTCTCATATCATCATCTGATGCATAGCCGCCAAAGCTCGTTCCTTGTTGGAGAGAGTTCACCGACTTCATCCTTAAGAGCCAAGGCATAGCCTCTTTGAAATAAACCTGCCTCTTGTCCTCGGCTTAGGACATGCATTAGCCAGATGACCCTTCTCATTACAGTTATAACAAAGAAGACCATTAACCCCATTCTGAGCATTCCCCTGTTCAACCACTTGAGCTCCTGTTGTTGTGGAGCACCACGGTTATTCCGCCCATAGTATTAAACCCTTGACCACCTCCCATCTGACGACCATAACCGATTAGAACTTCCACGCGTCCATTGTTCACAACAGCACGATTTCTAGTGTTTGATGAGACGAGATGCGATTGTTGGATCTGTTTGTATCCGGCGAAGGCTTTAGCAATCATAGAAAATCCTTGTTGCAATTCATCAAAAGCATCAGAGTCCTCATCAGCTTCACTGTAAAGTGCTTGATCATTGTTGTTGTTGTATGGAACTCTCACACCCCCAAAATATCGTAGCGGAACGATAGTGTCTTTGGGGTATGACGTCATAGCACAAAGTATGGATACAGAAAACGACCTCTATAATGAGACGTTTTGAAAAGTTTACCATTCGATTAAATAGAGTTAAAGTTTTAAAACATGAGATCCCAAAAGTTTGATAATACATAAAGGGTTACAAAACATGTGAATGGTAATTGATAAAAACCAAGACTTCCAATGTATGCCATGTGACCCAGCTCCATGAAATGCAATCGCCTACGACTGAGATAAACATGCTAAAAGTGTCAACACAATGGTTGGTGAGTTCATAAGTTTATTGAAAATGATTTGAAATTTTCTTAAAGAATGTTGATCAGCAAAGGCATTGTAAATCCATTAGGTTCAGTTCGCCCATACAAAATACTTAACCTATGTGTTCACAACCCATTGCCTAAATAAATTGTCAATATTGTTTGTAAGTAGGACATATGTGCAAACGATATATACATGTACTTAATGCAAAGAATCACAGCCAACTGAACCTCTTGACAAGTCTACATTGTTTGTTGTATCTTATTGAATAACAGTTATATTCACCAGGTCAAGTCATCAGGGACCCAAGGGTGGGGGTCGTCAGCAAGATAGTACTATCAATACCTCTCCGCCGGCTCCCGCAGAGTTAACCATTGCTAATGTATGTATGTTGAAGCATAATTGAAAACAAGTTTAGCACATTAAGGCACATATCACAATAAACCACACATAATGTCCAAAGAGTATAAGAAGTATAGTGTAACACAATTGTATAAATGGTTTTAGTATTCGCAAGAGTAAACAAGTATTTAAGCATGTATCTCCCCCAAAGTCTGTAAGAATTTAAACGAGTAAGCGGGGTATGAACTCACCTGTATGATTGATATGCTAACAAAATGAAGTGCGAAAATGAGGCGGAAACTATCGCGACCTAAAATATGAATGTCATGACAGGTTACTGATATGTTGTTGTAAATGAATGCATGATACAATGTCGTGCATGCAAATCCATATGTAATCTATACCACTTATACGTTTTTGAAAATAGAATTTATCGTTGAAATATATTTTTATGACATCTCGTCATGTTTATAAAATACTTTACAAGTATATACGTTGAATCAACATCTTACGATAATCGTTTTGTGATTTATTATGAAATTATAACTTTTCGTCGTAAAATAGTGTGGTTTGAAAAATTTTCATGAAAGTGAATATACGGCCTCGAAAAGCTAGTCATAAAATGGTGCACGTCGAGTGTCAAGAAACAAACTCAACGGTTTTGGGAAGCTTGTATCATTATCTCAAAGTTTTAGCATTTAAGTTTTCATCCTAGAGGTCTCGATCATGGAGAAACAATATAGGTTAAGTATGGTACTTGTGTCCAAAATATTGTTTAAGGGTGGTTTCCGGCAAAGTTTAAGTGACCGTATTTTTATTCGTTACAACTCCGCTTGACGAACGGTTGGACATTTTGGAAAATATGCTAGGCGAACTTACCTTTACTAGAAGACATCACGTTATAAAAAGTATTACATCCTTGTTAAAAACGACCCTCAACATGGTCACTTGTTGCCGTAAGGTTTGTCTAATAGAAATATATTAGTTTTTCTTATATAATAAAGTTATGACAACTTTGTGTAAACGTGTATAATTTAATCGTTACAAGTCCGTTATCTACGTTTTCTACATCCTTAGATTCGTATTAAAGTATACTAATATATTTTTGATAAGTAAGTACATTTAATAACGCTTAAGCCTCATTTTGACTAAATGAAAGTGACATTTTCATGCTGAATTTCGAAATTATTAGTTTTCGTCGTCAAACTTCAAAATAGCATAACTTTTTCGTTATAGCTCCGTTTTAACCTGTTCAAGCGGCCACGTTTTCATTTTAAAGTATATTTTCCAAATATCTAGCCCAAAATATTTAACCAACTGTCGATTTTACCTTTTAAATATGGATGGACCCTAATTAACTTGTCGAAATGAGTTTTTTCACGCGCGCATAACCTATTCTAACCAATTCAAAACAACTTTGAAGCTATTCTAATCCTACCATACACCTTCTTAGGGTGTCATGGGTTCCTAACATCACCAAAGTGATATGTTTAAGGAGTAATTATAGGATGACATAAATATATATAACTCTCTTAAAAACAATTAAAAAGTGGTATAAACATCCATAAGACTTGCATGTTTTTCTCAAATATGATGAAATGAACATAATGTGAATATGAAAGATGATGATGAGTATGAAATTCTTACTAGTTAACTTGATGAGTTAATGATAAGGTTTTCCTAATCACCCAAGGTTTTTATTGCAAAACAGTAAAAGTGATACTAGAGTGAATAAAACTTGTCTTGAAAATTTTGGTGATCTTCTCTTGAACCTCCTATGGTGGCCGGTTTGTGTAGAGAAGAGAGAAGAGGAAACTTTTGATTTTTCACCTTGATATTATTGACTTGTATGTGTTTAATAAAGAGTATAATACAATATATGCATATCTTAGGTAGATATTTTGCAAGTCTTATGTGACTTACCCTTGTGGGTCGGCAAACACAACAAAAAAAAAGACTTGTAGTTTGTTGTAGTTAATTACTTGTATGTATAAGTAAATGTGTAGTTATATTTAAAATTATTAGTAACTTGTATATATATTTAAGCATTTAGGGTAGCGTTAACTAAAAATAAATTTTAACGGGTCAAAATAAAACATATTGAAGTCATAAAATTATAAAAATACATTTCTTGAAAGATTTGAGTGAATAAATATTTATCGGGTTGAATTTTTGAAAACCGTCGTAATTATATAAACTTAACAATTTATATACAAAATAAATTAAAAACATCGGGTAAACTCATAATATTATTTTTATAAACTTAATATGATTACGAAAATATATCGGGATAATTTTTGGAAGTATCGGATCAATTGTTCAAAATAATTAATTCGCTTGATAGCGTTTATTTAATAAATTATCGTTTAATGTAAATGCAAAACCATGCATGAACTAATATGATGAATATTGAGTTTGAGAAATGACCAAAAATTGAGAATTGTGACATTCTTCCCATGTCAGAGGAATCATGTATCGTGATTCAATTAATGATAACTATAGGTTACCCTTAGGTTTTCGTCAGGGTGTATGGTCAAAGTGCTTATGCAAAACTTACGCGTCTAGGTTTCTTATCTATGAGGCTCAGATGAATAATATGGTGGATCACTTAATGGTCTAGGGAAAACGTACCATTACGCATACTTGTGCCTCGATCCCTAAATAGAATGCTCGATCTCGGGGTGGACTGATATTGAGTACATGGTTTGGATTGTTTCCGTCAATTGCTAAAGCTAGGTGTTGGTTACCCTGTAGTTGCCTCTGCGTTCCATTCAACTTAGGACAATTATTCCGGAAGTGATTCGGGTTGTTACATTCAAAGCAAGTCCTTTGGTTATTCCTCATGTTGCCCACATTAGCGGTGTTACACGTGTTTACACTGCTCCTTAAGATGGCGTATCGATTGCAATTTGTACAGCGGCCGGGCTTGATCTTGATGATGATAAGCACATTTAGCACATTTGGGATGTGTACCGCATTACTCTCTTGTTCATGCAGTTGCCCCAAAACTCTTGCCCTTTTTTATGCCGCTACCCGCTTCCATGCCTATTGACCCTTCGCTTCCTTCCTCTTATCACTGCTTCTTCAAAGTACCATTTCTAACCATCTCGTCTGCCGAGGGTTCCGCCCTCGATTGCACTTTTGTATGATAGACGGCTCGGTCATTTCCTATTCCACGGATTTCAACAAGACCATATATGTACCTGCGATTCTCTTGGATTGGGGTAACCATATGAGGAACTAGTCTGGCTAATTCATGGAAGCGATCACTGTAGGCTTTGCGTGACCAGCTCTATCATAGAGTGATGATAAAGTTCATGTTCCGGTTGCATTTCATTGTCAGGCATACTCTTCTTGCAATACGCCTTAAATTCGGCCATGTCATACCTATAGCGCTTCTCTTCGCCTCTAGGCTGTGTGTTCCACCATGTCAATGCCTTCCCGATAGCAAGCAAGCGGCATACTTCACCCCTCGATGTCTGGCACAATTGCGATGTCGATCAGCGACTCTGTCTTCTCACCCATCAGTATACGCCAAAGCACCACCTATACCATCAAACTCCACGGTTTGCATACACGAAAATTCCTTATACGTGCATCCATTCATTTGTTGTTGTTGGTGGTGGTGGTGGTGTATTAGTGTTGTTATTGCCACGCCAACTACATTGTTGGTGTCGACATTCCCGTTCCGTGGTTTCCCGAGTTATTCATATGGTTTCCAACTTGTGTGACAATAGTAGGAAGCAGATTTGAGATTGTTGGCGATGATGGCGGCCGTCAGGGTTTCCGTGGGCGGGCGATGCGCGTTTGGTGGTTTGGACATGGTGGGACAATTCTCAATTGCCTCATTTCCTGCGTGTATTACACATACCTAACGCCGTAATACCGGCGTTATTTATTCTTGAAATAGGTATCCATTCTATCATCCGATTCTAAACGGTGGAGGAGGAATTTAGGGTCTAGGGAGAGTCGCACTTGGTGTATAGGAAATTCCTTTAGGTGCTAAAATCGCTACTTATGAGGTTTGGTCGCCCGGCAGATTCCCAAAGTATCCTCAAGAGAACTCCCATCCTCGGACAAAATCATCAAATCTATACAGCTATATAGTAACACTTATTTAGCTCGATCTCGTGTCTCATCAAACAAGAACTGTCACGAGATCAAGTTAGATAAGTGCTCATTACTGAGCTCCATATTTTTGATGACTTGACTAGATTTTGGGACTCTCCTATCGGTACAAAAACCACGTTATCCAATGAGGTGGGTCTAGAAGAAATTTTAAAGAAAACATATGCGCCGCGAAAAGTGTGTAAGGCGATAGGAAAAGAAAGGATCAACGTGAAAGCGGTTATAGTCTAGGAACTAAAATGCAACCTAGTTCTCTATAACCAAGGCTCACGATACTGTCATGCTTTCCCCAAAATATATCTAAATGGCGGAACGATCTTTGTCTTTGAGGTATGTCATAGCACAAAGTATATGGATCAGAAAACGACCTCTATAATGAGACATTTTGAAAAGTTTACCATTCGATTAAATAGAGTTAAAGTTTACAAAACATGAGATCCCATAGTTTGATAATACATAAAGGGTTACAAAACATAGAATGGTAATTGATAAAACACAAGACTCCAATGTGCCATGTGACCCGAAACCATGAAAGTAAATGCGCCTTTTGACCTGAGATAAACATGCTAAAAGTGTCAACACAATGGTTGGTGAGCTCTCATAGTTTGTTGAAAATGATTTGAAATTTTCTTAAAGAATGTTGATGCACGAAAGGCATTGTAAATCCATTAGTTCGAGTTCGCCCATACAAAAATGCAAACCTATGTGTTCACAACCCATTGCCTAAAATAGAATTGTCAATATTGTTTGTAAGTAGGACATATGTGCAAACGATATATACATGTACTTAATGCAAAGAATCCTGACCAACTGAACCTCTTGACAAGTCTACATTGTTTGTTGTGTCTTATTGAATAATAGATTATATTCACCCCAAGTCAAGTCATCAGGGACACAAGGGTGGAAGCGTCAGCCGATAGTACTATCAATACCTCTCCATGACTCCTTGGAGTACCATTGCTAATGTATGTATGTTGAAGCATAATTGAAAACAAGTTTAGCACATTAAGGCACATATCGCAATAAACCACACATAATGTCCAAGAGTATAAGAATAATTGCTACAATTGTATAAATGGTTTGAGTATTACAAGAAGTAAAACAAGTATTTAAGCATGTATCTCCCCCAAAGGTTTGTAAGAATTTAAACAGTAAGCGAGGGTATGAACTCACTGGTATGATTGATATGCTAACAAAATGAAGTGCAGAAAGGGCTCGGAAACTATCCGCGACCTAAAATGATATCATGACTTGAGTTATGATATAATTTATGTGAATGCATGATACAATGTCGTGCATGCAAATCATATATTAATCTATACCACTTGTACGTTTTTGAAAATAGAAATTATCGTTGAAATATATGTTTATGACATCTCGTCATGTTTATAAAATACTTTACAAGTATATATACGTTGAATCAACATTCTACGATAATCGTTTTGTGATTTATTATGAAATTATAACTTTTCGTCGTAAAATAGTGTCGTTGAAATTTTCATGAAAGTGAATATACGGCTTCGAAAAGCTAGTCATGTAGAATGGTGCGTCGGTGTCAGGAAACAAACTCAACGGTTTTGGGAAGCTTGTATCATTATCTCAAAGTTTTAGCATTTAAGTTTTCATCCTAGAGGTCTCGATCATGGAGAAAAAATATAGGTTAAGTATGGTACTTGTGTCCAAAATATTGTTTTAGGGTGGTTTCCGGCAAAGTTTAAGTGAACGTATTTTATTCGTTACAACTCCGTTGACGAAACGGTTGGACATTTTGGAAAATATGCTAGGCGAACTTACTTTTACTAGAAGACATCTCGTTATAAAAAGTATTACATCCTTGTTAAAAACGACCCTCAACATGGTCACTTGTTGCCGTAAGGTTTGTCTAATAGAAATATATTAGTTTTACTTATATAATAAAGTTTACGCAACTTTGTTAAACGTGTATATTTAATCGTTACAAGTCCGTTATCTACGTTTTCTACATCCTTAGATTCGTATTAAAGTATGCTAATATATTTTTGATAATTGACACATTAATACGCTTAAGCCTCATTTTTGACTCGTAAAAGTGACATTTTCATGCTGAATTTCTGAAATTAGTTTTAGATGTGCGTCAAACTTCAAAAATAGCATAACTTTTTCGTTATAGCTCGTTTAACCCGTTCAATGCCCGTTTTTCGTTTAAAGTATTTTTCAAATATCTAGCCCAAAATATTTTACCAACTGTGTAATTTTCCCAGATTTAAAATATGGACAGACCCTTAATTAGACTTGTCGAAATGAGTTTTTCTTGCGCAAAACCTATTCCAACCAATTCAAAACAACTTGGCTATTCTAATCCTACCATACACCTTCTTAGGGTGTCATGGGTTCCTATGCATCACCAAAAGTGATATGTTTCAAGGAGTAATTATAGGATGACATAAATATATATATCAATCATATAAACATCCATAAGACTTGCATGTTTTTCTCAAATATGATGAAATGAACATAAGTGAATATGAAGATGATAGTATGAAATGCTTTAGTTAACTTGATGAGGTTAATGAATAAAGGTTTTTCCCTAATCACCCAAGGTTTTATTACACAATAATCAAGAGTGATACTAGAGTGAATAAAACTTGTCTTGAAAATTTTGGTGATCTCCTCTTGAACCTCTATGGTGGCGGTTTGTGTAGAGAAGAGAGAAACTTTGATTTTTTCACCTTGATATTATTGACTTGTATGTGTTTAATAAAAGAGTATAATAATATATATGCATCTTAGGTAGATATTTTGCAAGTCTTATGTGACTCACCCGTGAATCGGCAAACACAACAAAAAAGACTTGTGTAGTTTGTTGTAGTTAATTACTTGTATGTATAAGTAAATGTGTAGTTATGTTAAGAATTATTAGTAACTTGTATATATATTTAAGCATTTAGGGTAGCGTTAACTAAAAATAAATTTTAACGGGTCAAAATAAAACATATTGAAGTCATAAAAATTATAAAAATACATTTCTTGAAAGATTTAGTGAATAAATATTTATCGGGTTGAATTCTGGAACCGTCATAATTATATAAACTTAACAATTTATATACAAAATAAATTAAAAACATCGGGTAAACTCATAATATTATTTTATAAACTTAATATGAGTACTGAAAATATATCGGATAATTTTTGGAAGTAATGGATCAATTGTTCAAAATAATTAATTACGCGATAGCGTTTATTTAATAGAAATTATGCGTTTAATGTAAAATGCAAAACCATGCATGAACTAATATGATGAATATTGAGTTTGAGAAATGACCAAAATTTGAAATTGTATGAACCAATTGAGTTGTTGAGTTGTTGATGTTGACGGATCATATGGTGTGATAGTTACTTGATTGGTTGAGGAGTGGGTTGAGGAGGAACACTAGTTTGAGCCCACAAAGCAAGTTGTTGATTGTCCGGAAGTGACTGTGGAGCCGGGAGTCCACGGATAGCCCTTTCTTTGTCAACTTATTTTTTGTGAGGCTTCAAATAATGCATACAACAATCCGTATGTAGCATGATGAAAGATTTTAGCTTGAGGAGAAAAATGAAATACTTCTCCCATTCGGACCAAGACTACTTAGGAACTTAGTGTTGTGACAATTCGTGGAATGATGATATTGTGTTTGTCCAAATCATTGATGATGTCTGAAAATCGATGATGATATGACTCTAATGTCTCACCTGGTTCAATCATGAAGTGTTCATAAGCCAAGTAGATTTTGGATTGCATGTCTTCTACGATTGAGCGATGTGCCTTCCATAAGAAGATGAATATGTTCCCATTGCTTTAGCATCTTTTGAGCATCAACACTTCGAAGGATCGGTTGGGTAATCCCAAAGGATGTATTGCATGCTAGTTCATGGACTTCAAAATGTAGAAGTTCATCACTGTGAGGTCTAAGGCAGTTGCAATATTGGTGACAGCATCTCTTGGTGGATTGGTAGCTTGGATCTGCGGATTGTATTGATAATAGGCATTTGAAATGGACCTTCCATAATGACCTTCTTTAAAAACTTTTCATGTGGCTTCTTTAGATCACAAAACCTAAAGAACCTTATCAACCATTGATCATAATTCAGTGAGCATTGGAGGTCTATCAAGTGAGCCATCTTCATGAATTGATTGTTGGCTACTTAAGGCTTCACATCTTATGAAACCATGTTGGTTCCTTCATAGTACTCCCGGATGGATGTTGATTGTAGAAGTTTGTGTAAGGTTGTACTTGAAGACTTGGTGGTGGTTGAACCATTTGAGGTTGTGGGATTGCTGCAAGTTGTGGAGGATGTTGTTGATTAAATTGTTGTAGATAAATTTGTTGTTGTTGATTAAATTGTTGATGTTGTGGACTTATTTGTTGTTGTTGTTGTTGTTGATTATAAGTGTAAGGAAAATAATTGAGTATGGTGGACATGTTGATTGTGTTGTTAAATGGATCTTAATAGTGAATGAACCTTTGTTGATGAATTATCCTTAGGCGTAGAAATCACAATAAAGTCAAGTAACACTTATGCGTAAAAAACACCAAAGTTACGCGCGTAACAGATAAAAGTTAGCGTAGGTTTAGCTTCGTACGTAAGGAAAAACTCTAAAGTTATGTATAATAGAGTTTGGCATAGAAAACAGGCGTGGGATTACCTTATCGTAAGACAAAGCTTAAGCGTAAATGAATCTTATGCGTAATGGGTTATCGGCGTAAATTGAAGCTTATGCGTAAGTTTAGGGTTTTCCCAAATGATCTTTTACACTATCACAGTGCAAAAGATATCCAAAGTCGACTTATTTTTAGGCTTATCCAGAAGAAGAAACGGAGTAAACATAAAACAGAAGATCAAACCAAGGACAAGTTAGCGTAGTTTAGGGTTTTGTTACGCATAGAACTCCTCCTAAATTGATTTTTGCCCAAAGATGTTTCTAAACCAGATTTTTGTGATGAGATATCTTCAATATCACCAAAATAACACAAAAATGTGAAACTTGATGATGCAAGCTTATAATACGGTTATGCGTTAGAATGATACCCTCGTAAACAAGCTAGAAAATGATGATCCTACGTAAGGTTGAAACTTTTTGCCCAAAACAGATATTTTAACACCTAAAAACGTTGAAAGGACAAGAATCTTGGTTTAAAAAGTGTAAAAATCGGAGTTTTAAGCATGACCAAGTTGGAACCGTTGTTACGCGTAAGACCAAAACTCACTTTAACAACAAACGATTCACCCAACTAGTTGGCGATTGATACCACTTTTAGGTCACTAAGTTTACAACACAAGCATCAATAGAAAGAGTAGAGGGGAGAAGATGCGGTTGAACAACACACAAACACTATTGCGTAGAAACATAAAGAAAGGTTAGCGTATGCAAGGTGAGAGAGAGTTAATTGAACAACCAACCTCAAGTGAGGGTTATTACATGGTTATTTATAGGAGAGAGCTGGGGCAACACTCCTAATCCCTTCCTTTCCTTATTGGACTTGGGCCTAGAAGCATGGGCCTACATAAGCCTAAGGCTAATTACTAACATAAAGGCCATATTAAGCTAACTATTACATATGAATTACTAACACTTGAATTAAGGTTTAGGAGTGATTCCAACATATGTTTGTAACTGTTTGTTAACTGCTATTGGCAGTTATTTCCAGCGAGTTGACTTTTTCATGTTGACTTTGACTTTCGTTGACCGGGTCATTTTAGGTTTGATATGGGTCGATTTGTGATTAACCCATATTCTCCCATAATCTGTCGGCTATGACGAATCTTTAAGTCTTTGTAGTCGTCTCACATACTCCATTTTTCTTCCTTTAACATTTGTTGCAACATTGTCGAATTTAGAGATCTTCGCACTCCTTTGCTATCTTCGCATTCTACATTTGTTTGCATTCTCTGCTTTGTCTCTGCACTCTCTGCGATTCACTCTACTGCGGTTGCACTCTCTGTTGTTTCTTGCATTCTTTGTTGTTTTAGCACTCTCTGTTGTTTCTGCAATCTCTGTTGTTTTACGCAATCTCTGCTGTTACTGCAATCTTTGATGTTTATGCAATCACTGCGGTTTATGCAGTCACTGCGGAGAAGGCAGGGTTGTGCCTTTCCCATCTTTGATCATGACTCGAATTAGGATAGGCCATAATTCTGTTGTGCAGTTGTTATGCAGTGCAAATGATGTGCACTAAGTATGCAAATAAGATATGGGAGGAAGGAGCAAATATAAGGATATAACATATATGGAGGGAATTTTAAGTATAAATAACTTTGTAAATTGATTAAATTGTGTTTTTAGATCCCATAGGCTCTGATACCAATTATTACACAGGTTGTGTGGGAAGATTTCCAGGATCGAATGATCATAACAAAAACATGACAATCATCATATAAAATAAGAATCGAAAAAAGTGAAACAAGGAAGATTTGGTGAACCCATAATATTGATATTAATAATCTGAATTGGGTTGATTTGTTTACAGAAACCTAAACCTATTTATACTAGATGAAAAGGTGTGATGAACCATTGTGATGGTTCACCAACAAACATGCCTTTTCCTACATAACTGTAAATAACTATAATAATAACTGTCAAGTGACAAGTCATCAATCCTATGTATTCAACCTCATTGGTCGAATTTTATGTCCGCTAATAATATTTCTGCGTGATCTTGTGATGTTGGTGCAAATTGCAGTCTAACGAAAAACATGCAGACCTGATTTTGAGAAATAAAGATTAATGGATTATGTTTTCCAACACAAGAGTAACTGTACAAACCTGAATTTTAGCAACATCATGAAAGTCTGACCAACCTAGCTTATAGCTTACAGGTTGCTGAAGTTGTGCCCATAGCTGCAAAATACATGTGACATGATAGGGACTATTTGCTCATTGATAATATAGGATGGGTTATGTTATCAAGCACCCCAAAGGGCTATGGAGTGTTTGGCAAGTGAAAATATAAGGTATTTGCTAATCATTGGCAATCATTGGGGGAATGTTTTTCGATTCCGGTCCAAAATATAAAAATTTTGAGGGATTAGGGTGCTTTGGTTTTGCACACTTAAAATAAAAGTAATACAAGTTTTAGTTTTGTACAAGTTTTTACAAGTTTTATTTTTTTGTATTACAAGTTTTTTAAGTTTTGTACAAGTTTTTAAGTTTGGATTTTACAAGCTTTTAAGTTTTGTACAAGTTTTTTATTTTTGTTTAGCTTTTTAGTTTTTCAGGCTGACTATTTAGTTTTTACAAGTTTTTTGTTTATAACTTTTTTAAAAAAACTTAGTCAGAAAATTTTTGAGGCTCGAGTTTGAAAGTTGCAAAGTTGATTTTTATTTCCTTTACCGTCCATTCGATTATCATCATCGCCTCGGAAAAAATTTTAAGGCTCCAAAATCAACATCGCCTCCGAAAAAATTTTAAGGCTCAAAAATCATCATCGCCTCGGAATTTTTTTGAAAAAGGCTCAAGTCACAACAGGTCTCAAAACTGCATAAGTGCACAAGTTCACAACAGCAGTCTAGCCAAACTGCACAAGTTCACAACAAGATCTATTTGCACAAGTCACCCCATGTCTCAAAGCGCACCACATGTCTCAAAACTACACAAGTCACAAAGGTCAAAAACGCACAAGTCTAACCATGTCACAGAGAAAGTGATATATAGGTGCTGTGTAGAGGATGCCCATGACGAAATACCTATATTTTCACTTGCCAAGCACCCCATAGCCCTTTGGGGTGCACATAGCACCATGTCTCAAAGCGCACAACATGTCTCAAAACACACTTCAAGTCACAACAACTGCACAAGTCTAACCAAGCACAAACCGTTTTCATTGTGCAAGAGTACGATTCCTTCTTTTGCAAAGTTCACAAGAAAGTAAAAGGATGCGAGGCATTCAACCTTATAAGCAATGATGCCGAAACATCACCAAGAAAGCAACAACACAACTAGCAATATCTCCAAAAACCACAACAAACAAGTGTCACAGTCCACCCCAAAACATCACCAAGAAAGCAACAACACAACTTGCATCTCCAAAAACCACAACAAACAAGTATCACGATCCTACAACAAGCAACTATTGATAGGACCACAAGTGTCACAGTTTATCCTGACAAACAGCAATTTGCACAAGCAACAGCACCACAAGCAACAACCATGTCTAGTTCTCCATTTGACACACAAGAGGTAAACTTATCGAATAGGCTCAGATTACTAGCTTTTTAGCTCATGTCGAACACCGGTCCGGTTTTGCCATGCCAAAACTCTTAAGTTTTTTTTAAAAAAAACCATCATTGCCTTTTTTTAGCTCAAGTTTTTTTCATTAAAGTTGCAAAGTGATCTAAAAATGATCACTTTACCATCCAGTAATGAAAATCACTCAAGTTTTTTTCATTAAAGTTGCAAAGTAAGCTAAAAATGATCACTTTACTATCTAGTAATAAAACGGCATTACCAAACAAGACCAAATGGGGTGCTTGGCCTGTGATGGGTCATGCTATTGAGGCACCCTATAACATATTGGATTTCACATACACATCAAATCACTAACAAAGTAGGCGTATAATATGAGTTTTAGATAGAGAAAGTTAGAGGTTTGGGAACTTTAGTGAGAGAAAGAAAAATCTTATTATGAGCTCCAACTCTCTACCTTGGGAGGTAGAGAGTATTTATAATCATTACATAAAACGCCACCTGACGGGCTATGGATGTGGCATACAGTGGGTAAGACCCGTCCGTCCTCCACGGTGTTACAAAGCTAAATACTACTTAACATTAAATAATTACGACTACGAGCTTTCCGATTAAATATACTTGAGGTGACCGACACTTTAACTAAGTTTTCCAAATCCTAACAATCTCCCCCTAAGGGAGGTCACCTCAAACACACATTAAATTACATAGAAAACAAATAGATATTACATTGAGATTGTTCTTGGATTCTTGTTACGTAGCTGTATCTTAGATTCTTCATTTTCGCATGTTAGGATAATCACAGTGGAGGTCTTTATGATCCGTGATATAATGAGATTATGAGCGACTTTGGGATCATCAGTCACATTAATCTCTGACTCATCCATTGTGGTGTTGGTATTATGTGATGTTGTGATTTTTGGACCGACATGCTCACATTCTGGATCATGATATCTTCTTATCAGAGTAGCGGAAGCTTTAGTTGATTCATGATATTGGCGGCAGCGTAGCGAGCATGGAGTGAAAATATCGAGTCATTGATGCACTAATAATGATTTCTTTAGATATATTGTGTGTTGTGTGAGCATGCGGCTATGGATTGACCGCTCCATTCGTCGGCTACAAGCGTGGGTGTACGCATAAAACGATTAGCAATAAAGCGCGAAAGTGTCTTTGATCATTTTGATGAATTGAGGTACACGGCCCACGGTTCCCGTTATTGTCATTACAGAAATGCGCACGTGATGATATAATTCGAAGAATTCCTTGATGAGGGTTTCTTGGTACTCTAAATGTTCTCAAAGCTGAACGTCTCAAAGAAGACAACACGAGTAGTGAATCAGTAGTGAGTTCGATTGATGAAAGAGATTTGAAAAATAATCATGTGCTTGCTCAATAGAATTGTTTTTCAATTACAAGGTTTTAATGAAAATAAATTATCAATCATAAACTTTTATTTTGAGAAATAAGTACCACGATTGATATGCTAAAGAAAGAGTTTTTAAGCACAACGACCGGTTTTTCAAAGGTATTCGTCAATCCATAACTTGAACCAGGATTGATTCAAAATATTGAATCGCTCCATTGTTTACATCGGTTGTCACATGGTTGATCTATTGGATAGATCTCACATGCCACCTACCGAGAACTTGTTTGATGTTGGCTCTAGAAGGCTTTCCATCTTCATCATGAATATGTATGCATATCACTTAGATGTTCTGGCAATACCATAAGATATAATCTCTTTCCACATTGTGTGAAACAGAGAGTCTTCATTGAAAGTGTCCTAAATAGATTTATATGATGATGATCTGCGTGGCTCTAGACTCAATTGTGCATATTTGGTTCCTATGTCGGAGACTAGGGAGAGGGTCTCCTACTTCAATATCAACAATCTCTAAGAGAAAGTCGATAGATTATGTGGGTTCCCGTGAGAATGAAACAAGCCCTTTTAAAGAACTTGAGTGGTTTGGAAATTTGATGCAGTCGTCCTTTGGGTCCATGACGTCTTGTCTTCAATACGATGTTACCTTGGTAACCACCACGATGTATATAATTGAACCGGTTTACGCCTAAGGTTGAATAAATGGAGGGCTATTTCTTTTCACCCTTTTCACATCAAATTCTTTTTCATTCTTCAACCCCTTGATTGCTTACAGACTTCATTACTAGAACCTTGTTGGGTTTATTCGATTACTAGCTCGTCTCAGTCCGCACTCTTCCCATATCTCACTTTTCTCCTTTTTCATCATACCTAAGGACTTCTACACTATCTAGTGGATTGTCACTGGGTAGATCCCTCGATTCTGGCGGATCATGGGACCTTAATCTAACCTTATCATCCTTATATCACCATGCATAAAGTAGAGTTGGTCGGCCTTTTGGTATAGTTCTTCTACTTGAAACCAATTGAAAACCATTTGAAAATCAATCAAGATACTTGTGATATAGAATCAAAGCATTTTGTATCTTAATTGTTTTGATATTTTAGAATGCTCCCCACCAACATATGCATAAAATTCAATTTGTTTAGCACATGGAGGCAAGAGATCTTTGAAATCGTTAGATTAAGAATGAAAGGTCCAATCTTTTGATTAACATTTTCTAAAATGATCATCATCACTTCCCAATCAATTTGAGTAGATAAAACATTTTGAGGAAGGATGAGGTTTTCACAAATTTGCTCCCCCTCAATATGTGCCTCGAATTTTGAAAGAGTTTTGCACATATTGAGGGAAAAGCTACTTAAGAACAATTCAATCCGTTTCAATAATTTGAGGTTTAAAATAGATGCTCCCCTCAACATGTGCATGGAAAATTTGAAATCGTTTGTCACTTGCGGGGAGGAAAACATGCTAAACACTTATGAAACCATTTATCGAATTATCGGTTTAAATCAATTTAAATCACAAATTCTCCCTCGATCACAATTATCAAATCATTTGAGATTTGTGATCTCAGTAGATTTAAATTGATTTTTGAAAGCTTTTAAGGAGAATTGTGACTTGATTATGAAAGCGTTTTAACTTATAAGGATTGGATTTTGAGACTTTAAACTCCATTGATTAAACATGCATAATTATCTTTTGAAAACATAATAATAACCAAGGTCCGGAACCAATTGTGTAACATTTTGTAAAACATTTAGAGTAGACCTTACTCATTTAAGTGCAAATTGTTTGAAAAGAACACTTTTGATTTAATTGAAAAATCATTCTCCCCCTCAATCAATGACGAAAGTCGTTGATTGATGAATGAAGATTTTGACACTTGATAAGTTCTTTTGATTTTCAAAAATAGAGTCCGAAGTGTTTTCAAAATAATTGAGTTTTCATAAGATTGCAAATATTTTTCAGAAGAATCATTAGAAGGAAAAATATTTGAAATTAAACATTTGTCTTGTTAATTGCAGACATTTGTTTTAGAATCGAGCATTAGGTTTGAAACATGAGATAAAGCATGGCTCTGTTCTTTCTTTAGCGGTTCTTGCTGAAATGACAATAAACCATTGTTTTACTTTCTCCCAAAAAATTATTTTTATTTATTTTATTTTTTAAAACATTGAACAACATCTAAAGTCTCGTGTCACTCTTTGTGTGGACAGCAAAGGCCGTAGATATATATCGAATCAAGAAGAAAAGACAAAAGGACAATATTTTGAGATTTTTCGAGATTTTGATTTTATGGTTTTTGAAAGTTTTAATTTTCTATTTGCTTTTAGAATAAATATATACAAAATATAGATGAAGGAAAGACCTTTACTCCTCGTCTTCCTCCTGAAGACGTTTGAGTGTTTCTAGTTGAAGGCTTTCACCAGCCAGTTGAAGAATAAACTCAAAAGCGTTCTCTCGGAAGAGCTTTGGTGAAGATACGCTAACTGGTATTCGACTTCACAAAATAGAGTTCCACCACACCGTTTTCCACTTGCTCCCTGATGAAATGATGTGGGATGTCAATGTGCTTTGCTCTTGAGTGTTGTACGTTGTTGCATGAGAGAGCAATAGCACTTTATTATCACAGTACAGAGGGATTTTGTTGAATTCAAAGCCATAGTCCGATAATTGGGATCTCATCCAAAGGATTTGAGCACAACAAGATGACATGGCTATGTATTCAGCCTCTGTAGAGAAATAGAAGTACTCGTTTGCTTCTTTGAAGACCAGCTCACAAGCTTATCACCTAAAAAGCGAGGCACCTCCGGACGTGCCGGCGTGTATCTTGACATCTGCGCATGATCAACATGCATAGAACATTAGTGACATACCGGTGTCCTTTGGGTACCATAGTCCCATATTGATGGTTCCTTGGAGATACTGAAAGACCCGTTTAACCGCTTCAAGGTGCTTTTTAATAGGCTTAGCACGATATCTAGCACACATGCACACAGCGAACAAGATGTGCAGTGCAGCTGGTAGGTACATCAGGATCAATCATACTCGATATTTCGTTTGATCTACCATGATCCACAGTTGTCCTCATCCGCTTATGCGTTCAATCATGGGAGTGTAAGGGTGTCACATGATACAAATCCAAATTTCTTTAAAATCTCATTTGTATATTTAGATTGATTTATAAAAATGCCTTCGGGACTTTGTGATATTTGTAATCCCAAGAAAAATGACATTTGTCCCATCATTGACATTTGAAATTTGGAACCCATTTCATTTGAAAAAAGATCACATTCATTGGGGTCAGTCGAGGCAAAAATAATATCATCAACATAAATTTGGACATGAATTAAATGTTTGCACTGACTTTCACGGTGAACAATGTCGGATCAACTGCTCCTTTCTTGAATCCAGAAGATAGTAGAAACCTAGATAGCGTATCGTACCATGCTCTAGGAGCTTGCTTCAAATCGTAGGGCCTTTTTCAGCGATAGACATGAGTAGGATGCTCTGGATTCACAAAACCTCTGGTGGTAGCGTAAACCACCTCTTTTAAATCTCCATTCATAAAGCGGTTTTAACATCCATCGATACACAACCATATTCTTACTAGCAGCATTAGCCAAGAAGATTACGATTGCTTCAATACGAGCAACTGGAGTAAATGATTCTTCAAAGTCAATACCCTTCTCTTGACGGTATCCTTTAAGCCCAATGAGCCTTGTTCTTTAAGACATCACCATGCTCATCAAGTTTTACTTTGAAGAACCACTTTAGAGCAATGATGCATAGTCTGGGCGGTACTAATTCCCATACATCAAGTCGATCAAACTCATGAATTTCTTCTTGCATGGCATTGAACGAGCAATCTTCATTCATGGCGGTTTTAATGTCTTTTGGTTCGACCTTAGAGTACGGAGAGTTGAAGAAGCACCATAAGGCATCGGTTGCAAGTTGTGTGGATCTCGGCGAAGAAGGGTTTCCAATGATGTTATCCAATGGGTGATCATGTGTCTATTTTCTAAGGTGTTCATGTGGTTGTTGTTGTGGGCTGATAGCGAGATTTGATGTCTCGATGAAGATGGTTAGGATGATGATTCAGAGAGCAAATATATTTTCAAATGGAGCATCTTTGGGAGTAGCAAAGGGATTAACTTCTTCATTGATGCCAGAAACACTTCCATGATGTACATTTGATGATTGATGATTTGTTGATGAGACTGAGTGATCAGCAGCAGGCGCTTCTTGACTTAATGATACTGAAACTGAAGGGTTCACTATTCACGGGGATAGAGCACCTCTGTTGATGGAATTGACATTTCATCAGCATTCGGTTCATAGTGTTCATCAAACATTGGATCAAAAAATTTCTTTAAATCATCTTTTGATGGAGGTACATATGGAGTTGCTGGAGATGAGTTTGGTACAAGTGATGAACCAATGGTACTGTTTTGAAGTGCTTGGTCCAAAGCTGGATTGTCGGGAGCCATTTGATGGTCGGCTCATCGAACGTAACGTGAATTGTTTCCATGATATTTCGGGTTCTCTTGTTGTAGATTGCGCCCTTCTTGTTTGGTGCATAACCAACAAAAACTCAATATCGCCTTTGCTCTTAATTTGTCTGACGTCATTTGTTGGATAGCACAAAGCACCAAACACGAAGGTAGGAGAGATCGAGGTTTTCGTTTATGAACAAGTTCATATGGAGTTTTTCATAAGAGGTGTGTATAAAGGAGCGATTTTGGGTGTAGCCAGGCAGTGGCAATGGCTTGACCCATAGAAACACTTGGAACAGCGAATAAATAAGCATTGTTCTTGCGGCTTCCACAAGAGTTCAATTTTGTCTTTCAACTACACCGTTACATTGAGGAGTTAGGTGGAACACTATTTGATGACTGATTCCAACATTTTTCATAAAATGAATTAAGTCTTTGTTAACAAACTCGTGCCATTGTCTGTTCGAACAATTATTTGTATTTTTGAGTTGAACTGAAGGCTGTTTGATTAGTTTATGATGACATCACGGAGTTTCATCCTTTGTCCTCAAAAACTTTACCCAAGTAAATCGAGAGTAGTCAGCAACAACTACTAGAATGTATTTCTTCCCATTTATCGTTTGCACTCTCATTGGTCCGCACAGATCCATATGAAGGGTATGAAGAACTTCCATTACTGAATTTGTGGGTTTCGGTTTGTGGGCATATTTCGTGCTTTTACCAAATTGGCACAGGTCCATATGTCACAGGTCCTGACTACAAACTAGGGTTTATGTTTACATGACCTTTATACTCAAATCGTTATGAGACACGATTCACAAACCATTAGGGTTTGGCATACCTTATTCGGTTTACATATCAAACTAGGGTTTATGTTTACATGACCTTTACTTTCGTTTAATACATTTCAAAAAACTCCATATGTGGTTGGTTCAATCTAGGGTTTTAGGCTAATAGGTTATTACTTTGCAAGTCTTAACTCATATCATACTTAACTCATTCAAGTTATCATGTTTTACACTTTATCGAATGATATGCATGGTTAGGTCCTTATACAACTTTCGACATAATACATGACCCGATTCAATAATACATATTGCATTACATAGCTCTTTAATACTTATAAGGTTTAATCATTATGGTTTGCCTTGTTTTGGTTCTATTAAACCGACACAAAGAAAAGAAAACACAAGTCGACCAAGCGAAACAAAAGTTACAATACAATAACATAAGGTACATCAAAGGAAAACAAGAATAGGTTATACCTTAACTTGGTTGAAGCAAAAATCTCGACACCAATGGTGTATAGTATTGACGAATGGAAAGAAAAAGAGGCAACAATAAACTAGGGTTTCACTTTTGTGATTATGTATTGTATATATAGTAGTGATATTTTCGGTTAGGGCTTAGGAAGGTCTTGGGTTCGGCTAGTCCAACCGGTACACACAAAAACCAGCCCATGTGGGCCGGCTCTTGACCCACACGACACAAAACAAGCGCCCTTGGGCTCTTGAATTCGGCTTGGCACAAAAGAAGGTCCATCAAACAAACGAACGGCCCAACATATTAGCGAAGCGTTAAATCTTATGCGTACCAAAATCGATTACGTAATATATTAGATTAAGTTTTATTATTCGTAAGTTAAGTTTTTAAATTTGTTAAATGATATAAATGTATTTTCGTATTTTATAAATTCGATTCCAAGGGTATTTTAGTCTTTAATCGATTTTAGATTTTAGGTTTTACAATTCTTCCCTCTAGAGAAAATTTTCGTCCTCGAAAATTGAAATGAACAACGCGAAAATGAAATGAGCATACCAAACTATTCAAAGAAATGAGGATAACTAGCTCGCATCGACTCTTCAATTTCCCAAGTAGCCTCCGTTCGGATGATTTTTCCAAAGAATATTATGACGGAATGACTTTATTTCTCATAACTCTTTCTTGTCTTTCTAAAATAGCTTCGGTTCTTGAGATAAAGACATATCGGATTGAATTTGGTCAAGCGGATAAGAAGCAACATGTAGCGGATGATAGTTGTATCCCGAGGTGATACATGGAAAACGTCATGAACATCACGATAAGCGAGGCGGAAGTGCTAATCGATCGAAACTTCTCCTATCGTTCTAGAATTTCAAACGGTCCGATAAATCGAGGACTGAGCTTGCCCTTGATTCCAAAGCGTTCACACCTCTAAGCGGAAACTTTCAAAATACCGCGATCTCAACCCGAAATTCTAAATCACGACGATGCTTGTCGGCATAACTTTTACGGCGAGACCTAGCTTCCTTCAACTTTTCTCTAGCAACGGCTACTTTCTCATTAGTGATCTCGATCATTTCCGGACCTTCAATCAAGCGTTCACCTACTTCATCCCAGCAAATAGGTGCTCTACATTTCCTTCCATAAAGAAGTTCAAACGGTTATGCGCCTTAATGCTAGCATGCCAACTTGTTGTAGCATGCAAACTCTACTAAACATAAATATTCATCCCAACTGCCAGTCCATTCTAAAGCACAAGCCATGAGCATATCCTCTAGATGCGTATAGTCCTCTCTGACGACCATCTGTTTGAGGATGAAATGCCGTACTAAAAATTAAGTCGAGTACCCCAAGCTTTTGCAAACCCTTCCAGAAATGAGAAGTAAACGCGGATCATCGGACACAATAGATGCGGGTACCATGAAGTCTAACGATCTCTTGTTGAAAAATCTCCGCCAATTTACCAATACCAAAATCCTTTCTGATTGGCAAGAAATGAGCTGATTTGGTTAGTCGATCAACAACTACCCAAATCGCATCATGCTTCTTCTTAGTAAGAGGTAGTCCAGTCACAAAATCCATAGATATCTTATCCCACTTCCATGTTGGAATATCCAATGGCTGTAACAATCCACTAGCCCTTAGATGTTCGATCTTAACTGTGACAAAATCATACACTTTGACACAAAGCGTCATACATCTTGCTTCATGCCATTCCACCAACTTGCTTCAAATCCTATATACATCTTGGTAGAACCGGGATGGATAGTGAAAAGAAGAACTATGAGCTTTAGTCATAACTTTCTCACGAAGTACCCGATCATTGGGAACACAAAGCCTATCTCCATACCATACAATACCGTCATTATCAACCATAAACTCCGTCTGCTTACCTTCTTCAACATTTTGCACGGCCCACATTCGCCCGTCATCTTTCTGAGCTTCTTAATTTGCGATAAGGTTCGACTCCACCTTCATTCTAGCCCGGTATCCATCAAAATCGTACACACAACTCAACATCCAAACTCTCTAAGTTACGCAAAATCCTAGACTCAATCTTGATACTACGCAGAATGCTGATTTCCGGCTAAGTGCGTCGGCAACTCGTTAGCCTTACCGGATGGTGCTTGAATGTTGGTGTCATAATCCTTAAGAAGTTCTAACCATCTTCTTTGTCTCATGTTAAGTTCATACGGTGAAAATATACTTGAGACTCTTATGATCAGTGAATATATCACACGTCTCTCCATACAAGTAATGTCTCTAGATCTTCAACGCGAACACCACTGCTGCTAACTCAAGGTCATGAGTTGGGTAATTCTCCTCATAAGGTTTTAGCTGCCTCGAAGCATAAGCTATTACCTTTCCATGTTGCATCAAAACACAGCCTAATCCTTTCTTAGATGCATCACTGTAAATTTGAAATCCTCCCGAACCAGTTGGAAGAGTCAAAATAGGAGCTGACACCAATCTCCGTTTCAACTCTTCAAAACTCTTTTCTCGTTCATCCGTCCATACAAACTTTTCACCTTTCCTCATCAGTTGGGTTAGAGGTAGAGCTAAGCGAGAGAAACCTTCAACAAAGCGTCTGTGTAGTAACCAGCAAGTCCAAGAAAACTCGACCCTCGATCCTGTCGTGAGTCTTGGCCATTTGGTGATAGCCTCAACTTTAAACGGATCCATGGTGATACCATCAGCTGATACAATATGACCAAGGCGACTTGTCTAACCAAATTCGCGCCGAAAATTTGGCGTACAACTTCTTCTTCCCAAAATCTCTAAAACTATCGAAGATGTTCTTCATGCTCTTCTTCGGACTTGGAGTAAACTAAAATGTCGTCGATGAAAACAATAACGAACTTGTCGAGAAACTCATGGAAAACACGATTCAGCAGGTCCATAAACACAGCGGCGTGAGGGTCAAACCAAAAGGCATAACGAGGAATCGTAATGACCATATCTGGTACGAAACGCGGTCTTAGGAACATCTTGCTCCTGCACACGTAACTGATGATGATAACGGACCTCGGGTCAATCTTGAAAAGAACTTAGCTCCTTGCAATTGATCAAACAATTCATCAATACGCGGCAAAGGATAACGGTTACGGTATTATCACGATTAAGTTCCGGTAGTCAATACATAAGCGCATGCTTCCATCCTTCTTCTTCACAAACAAAACAGGTGCACCCCATGGAGAAACAAGGGGAATAAATCCATTTTCTATCATCTCTTGCAGTGTTCCTTCAACTCCTTGAGTTCTATAGGTGCCATGCGATACGGGCCTTCGAAATCGGTTCGCACCGAGGAATTAACTCAATGCTAAACTCAACTTCTCTAGCTGGGGGAAGACCAGGGAGTTCATCGGGAAAAACATCGGTAAATTCACAAACAACCGAAAGATTTTCAATGTTAGGACTCTCCAAAGATGTGTCCTTAACAGATGCTAGAAAACCTTGGCAACCATGAGCAATCATGGTCCGTGCCTTCATAGCGGAAATGAGTTTAACAGATTTTAGAGGTTGAGAACCATGATAAACGAATTCGGGATGTTTTACGTCTCCAAAGATCACCGTTCTAGCATGGCAGTCAATTGAAGCTCTATGATAAGCCAACCAATCCATGCCTAGAATGATATCAAAATCGACCATATCGAGAGGATACAGATTTGCAAAGAAGTACGATCATCAAAGCGAAGAGGACACTTAACGTATTTATGATCAATGATCACGTGGTTCTTCATAGGTGTAGAAATCGATAAGTGATTTGTTAACGGTTTGGGCTTCATATTAAGTTTCTTAGCAAATGTGATAGATAAAATGGAGTGTGTGGCACCGGTATCAAATAAAGCGAAGACAGCATAATCATCAATGAAAAGAGTGCCCGTAATGGTACCTGAAGTGCGCTCCGCCTGGTTATGAGTAGTAGCATAGACCGTCCGAGTAGTAGTCGGCTTGATGTAGTTTCCAGAATCACGGGTTCTTCTTAGGACAATCTTTAATCTTGTGGCGGGGGAGCCACAAGCAAAACAACCACCGGTGGCCTGAAACACCCGGGATGAGCCTTTCCACAAGTAGTACAAATAGGTGGGAGGCAAAACCCGGTGTCCTCTGTTGACTAGAAGATCTGGAGCGACCACGATTTGATCCTCGGCCGACCGATCCTTTTGTAACGCTGGTTATTGTTACCTTGGTTTACGATGATCACTTCCATTCTTACCAGCATTTCTATTATCTTGACCCTCGTCTCGAGGCGTCCAGGTGTCAACATTCCTTCCTGACCGCAGTGATCATAACTCATATCTACTTGACTTCTCGATCATAACTCCTACGAGTTTCCTTATAGTCATTGCCTTGAGTCCTACCTTGAATCCGATCACCATCAGCGATTCACGCTTGTTGGAACCCGAAACCTCATGAAAGATCTCAATGTTACGAGTGCGTCATTGCGGGCCGACACATTCTCATACTCAATATTAAGCGATTCGGTCCACACCCACTTCTTCATCCCACTTGAAGTGCTTAGCTTGACGCCTACCATCTCCACAATAGCTCCACAAAACTCACCACCTCATAAACCTACTCATATGTACTCATTGGAATTCTCATAATCAAAGCTGGTAGATTGCACGATAATCCCTCTCATACCTTCTTTTCGGCATCAGGGAAGTAACGGTTATAGAAGATAGTCGAAACTTCAGTCCGGTACAAGTAACAGACAAAAGCATCTCCTCCTCTTGCTTGTTTGAGTGCCTTCCACCAATTTAAAGCACCACCTTCCAATTTGAATCGACCAAACGAGTCTTAAACTCGTCTCCACAACCAGTACTTCAAAGCGGCTTCTCAATATGAGTGATCCGTCCTCGGCCTCGGTAGGAGTAGCGCAGTGCTAAGCGAAAGAGAGCGAGCTTACCGGCCTCGAGCCAAGTGTGAATACCGACGGGTTGATTTCCTCCACCATTACCCGAAGCACCATTCCGATTCGAATGTTCTGATCACACATTCCATCATCTCAGTGTAGTAAGACCCGGGAAAAGAGAGTTGAGAGCATTCGCAATCGCAGTATCCATGATAATAGCATCATCGTCTCCATCCGCTGCGTGCGACGAGTTTGAACCATCGAGCGATATTCAACGATTAGCAAAATGAACAATGGTGAGATACGAAATGGAAGTGCGAAGGAATCCTAAAAGTCTACCCAAATCCTCACAGGTCAAATCCTAAGCTCTAAGGTCTCAAAACTTAGGCTCCATATGTCGCATGAGTCGACTACAAGTCGTAAACACAGGCTCACGATGCCATAAATTGTAACGCCCCGACCCGACAAGGGTTAAGGAATCACAAGTAATGGTGTCATATCAAAGCAAACATAAATATCCAAAAGAAATCTCAACATAATATTGAAATAATCCAAGTCAAAATGACTTCAATACATAGGTCCCAGCGGAAAAATAAACTCGAATGAAAAGTCTAAAAATAAAGTCTTAATGGCATCATAAGATCAAAGCTAAAATCTCTAAGTTAAGTCCACACAGCACTCATCCCAAAGCAATACCCAGCTCCAATGCTTAGATACCTGCCGGAAAAAGAAGTCTTGGTGAGCTTCAAGCAGGTGAACAGATATACAAACAAAACGAATCACAGCTTGAGAGCGAATCTGAAATAAAGTGAAAGAAAGATAGCAAAATCATAATCATTTCAAAAGATAAATCGGGATAATCGAATAAGTTTTATAGCTAACTACCTCGAGCCCAAATACATATGCCATATCATAAACAAAATCATATTCACATAAGGCAACATTTGTAGGGGAGACCTACGGAGTTATGAAGGGCGTGCATGCACGCAGACATCAATCATCGAGATAACATATAGCATATAACATATATAATATATAACATATAACAGATCTAGGATGCACCCATACATGAAAACATACATTGATAATATAATATAACTTGAGCTCATAACAAATGACAGATAAGGGCGTGTGAACTTCACTCTACTGCCCTAGAGTCATGTCAGAAGTGCATTACTGACACGGACATGGAACCCCCATGACTAGTTAATAATGGGCTCGGGTGTCAAACTATCTTAGGTCAAATAGAATGTCATAACCGACATAGATCATATTTTATCAAATGTTTAATCATGTTTTCAAAATCAAAGTCTTCATATCATATAGTTCAAAATCAATGTTTTATGCTTCAAAAATCAAAGTTGAATAAACAGCGGCTCAAATAGACACATTAGGGTTCATAGCAAAGGCTTAGGAAATCCTAATGTAAAAGTTAACGAAAAGAAAATGTTATAAGAAACCTTCTTGAAAAGGTCGAATATACGTACCTTATTCCAAAGAAAATGATCGAAAAGAAGAAACGAGGAAAAGCAAAGGATTACTCCTTCTTCACGAGAACCTATACACATAGCGATTAGGTACATGTTATTTATGATTCCATAATCGTCGAAATGATCTTTTAATATTTGGCTTTCATACTTAGTATATTTAATGATCTTAATACTTTAGGGTTTTATAATTAAATGAGACTTAAGTGTTTTATAATTAATATAGTAGATTAGGGTTCATTATGTCATTAATTAAAGTTTAGGGTTAAATGTGAAAATAGTTTAACGTCATAACTCACACATAAAATAGCGAATTATATACTTAGCTTCAAACCCTAATCGACTCTCATTTATGTTCTAGGGTTTTCTCATTCTTTAATATCTCATTAATATGCATTTACTTACATGTTACATCTTTTAATGACTCGTTACTTAACCTAACACGTCATAAAACAATCTTTCCTTTTATGTTTCACCATACACGTTTATGATTTTATGTGACATATAAGTTACTTATTACTCGATTAATTACAGTTTACACATTTACAAGTTCACTTGACTTATAATTACACACATATGAGACGATTCACAAACCATTAGGGTTTGGCATACCTTATTCGGTTTACATATCAAACTAGGGTTTATGTTTACATGACCTTTACTCGTTTAATACATGTTCAAAAACTCATATGTGCCGGTTCAATCTAGGGTTTCGGCTAATAGGATTTTACATAAGTCTTAACTCATATACGTACTTAACTCATTCAAGTTATCATGTTTTACACTTTAGCCGAATGATATGCATGGTTCGGTCTTATACAACTTCGACATAGCCATGACCCGATTCAATAATACAATGCATTACATAGCTCTTTAATACTTAGGTTTAATCATTATGGTTTGCCTTGTTTTGGTTCTATTGGCTCGGACACAAAGAAAAGAAAACACAAATTCGACCAAAGCGAAACAAGTTACAATACAATAACAAAAGGTACATCAAGGAAAACGAGAATAGGTTATACCTTAACTTGGTTGAAGCAAAAAATCTTGACACCAATGGTGTATAGTATTCGGCCGAATGGAAAGAAAAAGAGGCAACAATAAACTAGGGTTTCACTTTTGTGATTATGTGTTGTATATATAGTAGTGATATTTTTAGGTTAGGGCTTTAGGAAAGGTCTTGGGTTCGGCCTAGTCAACCGAGCACACAAAACCGCCCATGTGGGGCCGATCTTGACCCTGACACAAAACAGCGCCCGCGGGCTCTTGAATTCGGCAGCACAAAGAAATGAGTCCATCGGAAACAAGCGAGCGGCCCAACATATTAGTGAAGCGTTAAATCTTCGTTAGTACCAAAATCGATCCGCGTAATATATTTTAGTTAGGTTTTATTATTCGCAAGTTAAGTTTTAAATTCGTTAAATGATATAAATGTATTTTACGTATTTTATAAATTTCGATTCCAAAGGTATTTTAGTCTTTAATCAGGTTTTAGATTTTCTAGGTTTTACAAAAACTTTGGCATGGAGTACTTCCATATGGTTCCACAATTTGTAGCACAAAATTGTAGCTAATTGCTGCACAAACTTATAGCTAATATATTCCCTTTGTTAATTACAGTAATTCTTTTATTTGTTTTCCACATATTAAGTTAGAAAGGAATAAAATAAATTTAATGCCACATAGGAGATTCAATATATTAATCCGATGATGTTTTCCATAATAACACATCACCAATAAGTTTTGTTGGATATTTGGTAATAAAAAAGCAAGAGGCTCATTTCGATATAAAATGAATAGTATGTTGGTGTTTTATAACTTTTCACTCTTGTGTTATTTTTGTTAGCTCCGGTTCTAGAGAGAGAACCAAAGTGATTAGTGTATCTTTAAAGAGAGTTTTGTTTATATAGTTGTTGCATTGTGTGTTCTTGGTGTTTGGTAGGTTTATATCGTTTGGAACTAGTTTTAGCCGAAAAGCGGGATAAAAGTAATTAACTCTTGTCACGTCAAACATTTCATATAACGATGCCTATAATAGGAAGATTAAGGAACGTTTTGATTTTCTTAGGAAAATTAAAAATTAAATGGTTAAAATAACAAAAATGTTAAGTGAAATACATTTTTAGACCATTAGCCTAGATATTTCTAAAGGGATAAAAAACATTTGCAAAATGCTAAATTGAGAACTTTTGCTATTTAGTTTATAGGCAGTGGGCTTAAAAGCAAGCCGCGAAACTCTCTTTTAGCCTATAAAAGCTGTTGATATATGTTGAACCTCCTCGGCTATCATAAACTTCATAATCGACATAAACCACGTGTCATCCACACCCATGATCCACATGTCTTCCAAGTCATCTTCCGCCACCATTTCCACCTTGTTCTCCTTCACTTCTTCAACTTCTTTAATATCTCCGGGGGGCATAAGACTCAACAACGTCTCAGGCCCATTATAGCCCATCCCTAAGCTGCTATACCTTTTTCGACCACAGGTCCCTTTGGTAGAGAGTCAATAGACACATGTCAATGAATAGCGTTTGGTAATGCTTGTAATACGAATTTCAAAATTCACAAAAAGACCAAAATACCCTATAATCAAAAAGTATGAATAATTAATTTAAGAGGGTACCAAGTAAGCTATAAATTGAGAGAATTTTTGAAATATCCACATGATCTAAATAAATATTAAACTTTGTAAGGTAATTTTTATAGTTTATGATTTTATAAAAATTAGTTTTGTATTTTACATATTAGTAGAAAATATTTAATTAGTTTTATAAAAGAAATTACTTAATAAATACCCAATATAAATTTATAAAAATTAAGAGTCCATTTATATTAAGTCCAATGCATTATAAAGCCCACAATAAAAATTATAAATCCTATATAAATACATTATTCGGTTCTAAATAATCCCTAATTGCCGATTACACCAAACCGACCTCCAAAACCCTTCACAAATCGATTTCCAGTTTCCAGAGCTTGAAACCATTTTTCTTGGAGAAGATTGAAGGTAAAGAAGGTGGGAAAATAGTGTTGAGTCCTAAGTTCTTTGTGGTGAGTCGTGGTGAGTTTTGAGTGAATTAGGGTTTTAAACGAGTGCTAGTTTGGTTTCTTTTGTTCTAACGATTCAAGCTCATCAAGGGTATGTTTCTAATGTTGAATTCAGTCCTATAAGTCGTATATAACACATAAAAATTGGCCATGCATGTTTAATATGTCGTATGAAATTATTTGGTCGAAAACCTAAAAAGTGTATACAATTAACGAATGAGCTTATAATATTTTTAGAGATCATGAATTGATTTTTCCAGAAGTTGTTACATGTTATAAGACCTGTATAAAATACATGATTGAGAATTCGAAGCTTGTGTGAATTGTCTTGAGTTTTATTGTTCGATAAAGCATGGAAAAAGGAAAGAATTATAAAGGGGCGATTAGGGTTTGCATGAACTAGGGTTTTCTTGTTATCATTAAGGGTAATAAATGCAGTGGTAATGATGAATTAATGATGGGTTACATCTAGGTTTAGGGCTTGTACTTGAATTATACATTATTCGGTTCTAAATAAAAGGTTTGGGTTGGTTTTGTAAATTTTGAAACTTAAAGGTTATTTTTGTAAAACAGTAAAAGACATGTACTAAGCATTATAAAATAAGTGTGGGGTTTAAGCGTGTGATTTTGGATATTTAGAGGGCTATTGAATTGTATTTAACTTAAAGGGGTATGTTTTGTAAATTCTAAAACCTTTGGGCTAAAAGTGTAAATCGATAATATAAGGTTAGGTCGTATAATTAAATATGTTAAAGGTGCAACATGTAATTTTGGGTAATTATGGGTCAACATGTGTAAATGAATTTCGTAAGGACATGCATAAGTTAAGTTAAAATTCGTTTGAGTTTTATCGTTCTAGGTCAAAGTATAAATCATTAAAAGAGGTAACATGTAAATTAAATGCGTATTAAGTGATATTGAAAGTATGGAAACCCTAGCACATAAATAGGAAGCTGATTAGGGTTAAAAGCTAAGTGTGTAATTTCGTTATTATCATATACGTTATAAAAGATTTTGTAAACTATTTTGAAAGAGAGTCTTAAAATCCGTTATTGACATTTGTAAACCCTATGCTTTGAATAATGATCATATAAGCTCTTAAATAAGATAATTATCATATTAAACCCTTAAGTTACTATTTGTCATTTGCAACCCATAAGATTGTAAATTAATGATTAATACCCTAAAACGTTGTAATTCCGTCCGTCACTAAGAATGAGAATATTAGACAACTCTAAAGTATTAATGAGATTTATCGTTATACTAATAAGTATTAAATAAATCATAATCCGTGTAGATTCGTTGGAGGGGCCAGCGACGTTACATCTTAAATATTAGTTCATTCGTTTGCTTTCTTTTCATTTGCTTTAAAGGTACGGATATTACGTCTTTACTTTAAGATACTTATGTTATCGTACATGAGTTCGACCTTTTAGTAGAGGTCCTCATGTTTTCCTTCTTAGATCATATCTCTTATGTTTTTGGATTTCCGATGCCATTGCTATGAACCCTTTAGAATGTTGATCTACATTTACTTATCGGATTATGTTCTAGTGAACTATGCAATATCTGATGTGAACTTATGTTAGGAAGACTTTGTTATATACATTTGTTGAACCCTGCTATATCTGGTTATGAACTACGTTTATGAATATATGATAGGCCTTTATGATATGAACTTATGATATCTGATTATCTGAATATGGACTTTATATTGATATGAACTATGCGATATGATTCGTGACCTTATGATTTCTATGATCTATGCTATATCGAAAATACGTTTTGACTTAAGTTGGTTGATAATAACCAAATATTTCACTAGTCATGGGGTTCCATGTCGTATCAGATGATGCACCTCATTATGACTCTAGAGGCAGATGAGTGATGTTACATACGTCTCGGATGGTGAAGCATATTTTTGAATATGTAGGAAGGCGTATGGATGCATCCTAGATCGATCTGTTATCGATATGTTTTTACGGTGAATGATGTAGGTGTGCAATACGCGTCTTCACAAAAATGCAGAGCTAGCTACTCCGTTGGTTACTTGAGGTCTCCCCTCATATATATATGGTATTCGAGGTCACCCCTCCGAATAAAATGGTTACTTATGATATGTATGTTACGATATGTTTACGGGCTAAATTGGTAGTTAACTAAATCTTTATCTGTTATACGTGTTTAAGTATTACGTATGATTGATTATTTGGTGTTTATATTATGTATTGATATGATATGTTTAGTTAGTAATGCTTATGACATATTTGTTCAAATGATTACTAGTTGCCATGCTAGGATACGATTAATATGTTTAAATATGATTGCATCTTTTGCCATCGATTGTGCGGTAACTTATTGTTATGTGAACTTTGATCTGAGTGTGACTTCGTTAGTGATATCAATGATTACGAAAGTTTAGTAAGTATAATTGTTCCGTTAATCTGGTAAACTTTACTTATACGTTAGGGTATCTATCACATTTATGATTGGGTTACGCCATGATTGTTTTTGTTTAAAATTGCTACAATATTGAATTAAGTGCTTTAAATGTTGATTAATTGATTTGTATGAATGCCATGTTTATTTGTTTAGAAGTGTTTTCAGTTAGTCTCTATACATTTCGTTTGGCTTCGTATCTGTTATTTTTGGTATGCAATGTGTTTGGTTGTTGATATGTTAGGTGTTGGTGCCATTGATGTGCTCTGTGATGTTAAAGCGTTATGTGGTTGTTTGGATTTACGTATATTTGTGCTTCCTTGAGAATCCTAAGATCTCTCATTATTTTATTTTGATTTTAAGTTATTAGTATATTTGTTTGTTTAGCTTTGTTTTGGTTATATCCGTTCCTTTGGGCTTTGTAGCTCAGTACTTTCTTTTCTATGGGTATTTAGCATTAGAATGAGCTTATGGGATGGTGATGCAGGTTGAGATTAGAGTGAGAGCAAGACTTGACCTTTAGAGATCTTAGATTTATTTTGAAGCTTAACTATTTATGTTTTCTTTTTGAATATTTTGTAAAGGCCTTAGCTATTGTATAGTATTTAAAGTTACGATATGAAACCCGTATGTGATATCTTTACCTTATTAGAGTTACGAGGTGTTACAATTTATGGTATCGAGCTCTAGGTTTAGGACCATAGAGCTTAGGCTATGACTTTGTGAGAAGTGGGTAGACATTAGGTTTCGATGCATTGGAATATCTTTCGATTCCTTTTGATGGTGGATTGATTTGACTTAGATATCCTTTTGCCTTCGAATTGGGCCCCTTTGTTGCATCGAATTTTGTTATTTGTTTTAAATTTCGTCCGTTTGTCGATCGTTAGATGGAACTACCCGTGGAGCCAAAGAAGATGGTGCCGACCACCTGCGTTCTTTGCGGCGGTTCTGTCTTTGAAGTTAGTGAAGCGGAAGCCTTTCGGCTTCTTGCGTCTTTGTCGGTTATCTGGATTGTTGGAGGAAGTTGGATGGACCAACCAAAGAAACTAAGAGGCGAACAAAGATTCAACGGTGGGCGAAAGATTCATCTACTTCATATGATTTGGGGCGACTTATGTCCTCCCGATCGTTTGTCATGCGTTTCAAGGCGGTTTGATATTACGATAAATGATTACGATTTGTATTGCTTTTCTCGATTTGTTGAACCGGTGTGAATCGTGAAGTTTTTATCGTTTGACATTACGGTATATCCGGCTTTTCTTTTCGGATCGTTAGTAATAAGTCATGAGGAAGAATCAGAGTGGATTGGTTGGAGTCTCTGACTACTAGTAGGTTCAATCGACCGCAAGAAGAAATAGGAATTTAGATTTACGATTAGTTACTCTCCTTATGAGAATTCGACATTTGATTTTTGAGTTAGGTTCTTACATTTTCATTTGACGTTTGAATCTGGGATTATTAAGTTTCATTTGAAATTCATCTTATGTCGACTTGCAAAATTTTGTTTTGATGGATGGAAATAAAACAAAATTTTGAAAGTATAATTCTGTCTGTTGTTGTTTTCTTTTGATAGATTAAGTTAAGTTTCCGTTAGTCCTCATAAGTTTTGTCATATTATTTTCTCCATGATGTTGTTTAATTAAGCTTGAATGAAGTATGACCATCATGATGGTATATAATGTGTTGTCACACCCAATTACATTTTTCTTGCGGATGGAATTCACGGGGATTGACTGTCATAGCATCACAATCTTGATTTATATTGAGCGACCTAAAGTTATCGATTTGAAAAGAACATCGTTTGATTTAATAAAACAATCAGAGTTTACAAAGTAGGTCCCAAATGAAAAATCAACTTGTGCGGAAAATAAGTTTAGTACATCAAAGCGATGTTTTAAAGAATATAAATCCAAGAAAGGCAGTGTCCCACGACTCCATGAGGTGTCCAAATGCATGCCATGAAGTGAATACCTTGGTAATTGAGATAAAAACATGCTAAAAGTGTCAACACAAGGTTGAGTGAGTTCATAGAGTTTGTGTTGAAATGTAAAGCCTTTCAAAAAATCGTTTATGCACAAGCGGCATTGTAAATCGTTGAAATGTAAAGACTTTCAAAATCGTATATGTAGTAAAGGCATTGTAAATCCCTTTCATTCCAAGTCCGCCCATACAAAACTTGCAACTTTGTGTGTTCACAACCACTTGCGGAATGTGTAGTTTATGTTCCAAACATATGATGTCAAATTAATTCACAAAAATAGTACATGACTCAATGTATGAAATCGTTTATGCGGCAAGGCATTGTAAATCCACTCGATTCCAAGTCCGCCCATACAAAACTTGCAACTTTGTGTGTTCAATCACTTTACTTGAGAATATGTATAGTTTATGTTCAAACATATGATTTCAAATGAATTCACCATAGTACCTAACTTCGACGTGAAACGATAGCTTTAAATCAATAGCACTTAACTCGACGTAGAACAATAGCACATAATCCATAGTACTTAACTCAATTTATCATTAGTCAAGCTGATTTAGAGCGTTATCGACGTGATACCATATACATAAACAAGAACAATTTATATAGTATAACCTTTGATTTAGAAACAATGGAAATCATGATAAATTTAAAGAAGTACTTATGAGCATAAATGAAAGCAGTTTGAGCATGTATCTCCCAAAGCGATTATGAAAACAAGTAAAGTAGAGACTCTGTGAACTCACTTGGTAAACTGCGAGATGACAAGGTGAGTACACTGAGGTATAATGAGATGCGTTATCCGGACCTATGACGAATGATATGATATGTCATGAGTTGCAATGTAATGTTATGCATGCACTTGATATGTTATTTATACCATTTACGGGTTTTTGAAAATATTACTCGTTAGATGAAAAATATATCTTTTGGCGTTTAGACCAATCAAAAATGACTTTACATGTTTTTACGTCAAAATGTCATCCTATAATGGTTTTAAAATGATTTTTGGTGAAATTACCATTTTTAAATCGGTAAAACAATGTCGTCGGAATTTTCATGAAATCAACAAAAGCGGCTCCGGAAAATAGTCGTTAAAATGATGTACGTCGATCGTTAGAGGCGAACTTCACGGTTTTGGAAAGTTTGTATCGATATCTACAAGTTTCAGTTCAGGTTTTAGTCCAAAAAGGTCTCGATCATAAAGATATTAAGGGTTAAAGTTGTGGTTTTGGCCAATTGGTGCGGAAAATTAGTTACGGCAAGTTTAAGAAAAAGTGCATATCTTTGTGCGTTTCAAATCCGTTTTTCGTTTATATGTCCTTAGCCCATTATTGAAGTAAACTAATATATTTTTGAGAAGTGAAAATAATTTGTGAAGCTTAAGGCTCGTTTTGACCAAAACTAAAAACATGTTGCTGAAATTTCTGAAAATAATATATTTATTAAGTCCAAACTTGTAAAATCCATAACTTCTTCGTTATAAGTCCGTTTTTATCCGTTCAAGCGGCCGCGGATTCGTTTTAAAGTATATTTTCTAAAAATCAAGGCCAAAGTTTCGTACCATCTGCTGATTTTTCCAGAAATTCGATTTAAGGACAGAATACAAAATATAGTTTACGAAAATAGTTTTCCACGGACAAAACCTATTCTAATCCCTTCAAATCAACTCCGAAACTAATCTAATCCTACCACACTTCTTAGGGGTCATGGGGGTTCCTAATCACCATCAAGACCAAAGAATACCATGGGAATAATTATAGGATGACCATAAATATATATAAGTTCTAAAATCATGAAATAAATGGTATAAATCACATAACATGCATATAAGCTCCAAAAATGAAAAGAATCATATGAAAATGAAAAGGAAACATGAGGATGAAAAAAATATGCTTACAAGTGATAGTGATGAGGTGAAAGTAACAAGGATTATCCTAAATACTCTTGGTTTTTATTTCAAAACCATATAAAGAGTATGTACTAGATTGTAATAACACTTGTGCTTGAACTTGATAAAAATCTTTGATCCCTTGGTGAAACCCTCTTGTGGCCGGTTTTATGGAGCAAGAACAAAGGAGAGAAACTTTTGTTTTACACCTAGAGTTATATGTTTGTATGTGTAAGTAAAGCAAATGCATCTATTAAATATGTGCAAGTGGACTTGAATGAAATCAAGATTTTCAACAAAAATATCAAGGGGAGGGTCTCGTGATTTTGGGGAAAAGGGGAAAGGTATGAAGTAATTAATTTTCTTGTCCCATGAATTTAAAGTATTTTAAAATGCATATATATATATTGGTATAATAATAATAATATAGGTATTGAGGTAACTATGAATAAATCTTAGTGGAATAAAATAAAGTGTAATGAAGTCATAAAAATTATAAAAATGCATTCCTTGTAAAATTTGAGTGATAAAATTAATTATCGTTACAATTTTAAGAAAAACGCGTAATAATTAAACTTTAACAATTTATGTACCAAATAAATTTGAAACACTAGGAAAACTAAAAATATAGTTTTATGAACTAAATGTAAGTTTAAAAATACCTCGGATCATTTTTGAAAGTGCGGGTTAAATATTCAAAATAAAAACTCACGCGATAAGATTATTAAATAAAATTACGTAAAATATGAAATGAAATGTCGTGAATGAACTAATGAGATGCACATGATGTCAATGTAATGTAGACTAATCATAGTCCATATGAAATGTACGTGATGTCATGATCATGAATTCGCCGCTAAACCATTAAGGTTACTTGAATTTGGAACAAGTAAACCAAGTTTACTAAAATGTGGAAATAATGAGACATGAATGCGTGTCGAGAAATGACACGAAAGTACGGGTTGTCATTAAGCCCATCAAAGGAATTGATCCACGAATTCAATTCGTGTTAATCTATGGTTTTAGGGTTTGATGTGGCAGCTTCCCATTCGAGAGCAAAACCCTCAAAAGACTTTTTGGTAACCGATTTTACTTAATCTCACAACTCATCAAACAAGAACTGTCATGAGATTAGGCTAAATTGGTTTAGGTAACAACTTGTTTCTAGCTCGATCTTTGCAACTCATCAAACAGAGAACATCGCGGATCAAAGCTGGAAACAAGTGGTTTGAAGAAAATCTTTTGAAAATTTGGCTCGATTTCGGAATTGCTTACACATATAAGCCTACTACTCCCTTCATTGCATGATTCTTTCTGAATTAGACATAGGTGATCAGGCTATGTATAATTTAGGAGTAACTATGCAATGCTTGGACTAATCAACTCATATGTTGTTTGGTGTTGAGTCAACTGATGCTAAAATTGTGATGAACATGAGGAGGAAGACATGGAGAATGTCGCTAAAATGATAGCTAAAGTAAAAAGAATTAAAATCCTCGTAAATGATAACAAATCGGAGAGAAAATAAAGTACGATAGATAAGAATATTTTACAATGAGTGGTTTAGAAAAAGTAGTACATCTTAGGTTATAAAGATTCGGGTACGATGGAAAACATAAACTTAGTACAACATAGTACATAAGGAGAAATAAGTGTTAGTTTCGAACTTCTTCAGTCTTCATGCGTTGATACCTTGACGAGCTCCTTCTAACATATATACATTTCCATGAGCACCTTCGACTTGTTGACCTTGGTTTTGAGGACATTGACTTCGATAGTGTCCTTGTTCCCCACATCGAAACACGTAACTATGGTCTTGCCCTACAGTCCTTAGCAAGGTGTCTACTTTGTGACTAAAACATATACCATGGACCATTATGATGTAGCGTGCATTGGTGGCATCGCGGTAAGTGTCCTGCATAAGCTCTTCCCTTGTTGGTGCACGAACATAGACCACGGCGACTTCTTGTCTTCTATTATGTTGTTGGTGATGGTTAGTGTTATGGTTTTGGGTGTCGTTATCATAACCTTCTGGTCATTTCCCACTTTCTCTTTGTTGTTGTTGGTTTGGTTATCGTTGTTGTTGTTGTTTGGTTATTGTTGTAATTGGTGTAGTTGTTGGGGTTGTTGTTGTTTTGGTTGGTGTTGGTGTACTTGCCTCTCTTCACTACTTGGGCCATGAGCTTTTGAGTCAATCGAATAGCTTCCTCAATCGTTTCGGGTCGAGAAGAAGTCACATCGCCTTGAATAATCTCGGGAAGTCCGTCAATGAAAGCCTCCAGTAGCTTCTCATTATCCGAAACCATAGATGGGCATAACACGGCCAATTCTTGGAATCTCCGGATGTAAGTGTCGATATCATACCCAATAGTTTTTAGTTCATAGAACTCGTCTCCAACTTTTCACTTCCGTTCGAGGACAAAACTTCTTAGTCACCAAATCCTTAAATTGCTCCCAAGTAAGCTTGAAAGCATTCTCCATTCCAATCGGTTGAGCATAAGGATTCCACCAAGACAATGCTCCATCGTAATAATGCTGCAGTAGCAAACTTAACCTTACTGTCATCCGGACAGTTACAAAGCAAAACACCAGATTCCAATTTTCAAACCATCGAACCATGGCGTAGCTCCTCGGTACCTCGAAACTTAGTGGGATCTCACTCTTGAAATCCTTGTAGAACACTCTTAACTTCAGGATCCTCATTTCGGCAGATGCTTGGCAAGCTAGCGGACTGAGCTTTTGACAGCGGCCTCAGCGGCAGCGTACTGTTTCCCTTTCAATCCTTAATGCCTCTGCTATACTATCCCTTACCAACTTTTGAATTTCCGCTTAGTCATTCGGTGTAGCTTTCTTGGTTGCCATATCTTCTTCAAAACAAGAGGAAATGTGAGGCGTAGCAAAATCCGATGTTAATAATAATAAGCCAAAGAAATGTGATAAGAAACGATAAGTTTGAGGTTATGTTTCAAAATGATCGGCGGTTTCTAAGGAATGGGTTATGAGGTGTTGTAAGTGCTTCAAGTGTATGGTGGTTTAGGGACATAATGTGTGAATAAAGTGTAACTCGACATGTTAGTGGTGAAACAAAGGAGTGAGTGTCTTACTTGAATTTAAAAGTTTATCTCGGCATTCGTCGTTATCGATGATGAATCAACTGATATAAAAATTGTGATAGGGGATGACAAGGAATTCTCCACGTTAGAGTATGGGGAAAAGATAATGGGATAGGAATTTAAAGGCATCCATGTGACAATCGATGTGAAATGAAAGTGAATAACTCGAAAATATGCATATAAACCGCATGTAAAGTGAACGTGCACTTATGATGAAATGATGAGATGCTATGATGATGTAGTTATAGTCTAGGGTCAATGATGCAACCTAGTTCTCTATAACCGAAGCTCTGATGCCAATCTATTACACCCCCAAATTACGTTTCTTGCGGAATGGAATTCACGGGGATTGGCTGTCATAGCATCACAATCACAATTATATTGAACGACCTAAAGTGTCGTTTGAAAAGAACATCGTTTGATTTAATAAAACAATCAGAGTTTACAAAGTAGGTCCCAAATGAAAAATCAACTTGTGCGGAGAATAAGTTTAGTACAGTCAAGCGATGTTTTAAGAATATAAATCCCAGAAAAGCCAGCGTCGTCACCGACTCCATGAGGTGTCCAAATGCATGCCATGAAGTGAATGCCTTAGATACCCGAGATAAAACATGCTAAAAGTGTCAACACAAAGGTTGAGTGAGTTCATAGAGTTTGTTTTGCAATGTAAAGCCTTTCAAAATCGTTTATCAGACAACGGCATTGTAAATCGTTGAAATGTAAAGACTTTCAAAATCGTTTATAGCAGGCATTGTAAATCCACTTTCAGTTCAAGTCCCATACAAAACTTGCAACACTTGTGTTCACAACCACTTACGAATATTATGTAGTTTATGTTCCAAACATATGATGTCAAATTAATTCACAAAAATAGTACATGACTCAATGTATCGAAATCGTTTATGCAGCAAAGGCATTGTAAATCCACTCAGTTTCAAGTCCCGCCCATACAAAACTTGCAACCTGTGTGTTCACAATCCACTGCCAGAATATGTATAGTTTATGTTCCAAACATATGATTTCAAATGAATTCACCATAGTACCTAACTCGACGTAGAACGATAGCACTTACTCAATAGCACTTAACTTCGGCGTAGAACAATAGCACATAATCCATAGCACTTAACTCAATTTATCGGTAGTCAAGCTGATTTAGGCGTTATCGACGTGATACCATATACGCAAACAAGAACAATTTATATAGTATAACCTTTGATTTAGAAACAATGGTACTCATGATAAATTTAAAGTACTTATGAGCATAAATGAAAGCAGTTTGAGCATGTATCTCCCCAAAGCAGTTATGAAAACAAGTAAAAGTAGGGGCTCGAAACTCACTTGGTAAACGGCGAGATGACAAGAGTGAGTACCTGCGAGGTATAATGAGATCGTTATCCGGACCTATGACGAATGATATGATATGTCATGAGTTGCAATGTAATGTTATGCATGCACTTCGTATGTTATTTATACCATTTACGGGTTTTTGAAAATATTACTCATCGTCGAAAAATACTCTTTTGACGTTTGACCAATCAAAAATGACTTTACATGTTTTTACGTCAAAATGTCATCCTATAATGGTTTTAAAATGATTTTTGGTGAAATTACCATTTTAGGTAGTAAAACAATGCGTCGGAATTTTCATGAAATCAACAAAAACGGCTCCGGAAAAATAGTCGTATTAAAATGATGTACGTCGATCGTTAGAGAGCGAACTCGACGGTTTTGGAAAGTTTGTATCGATATCTACAAGTTTCAGTTCAGGAGTTTTCGTCCAAAGGTCGATCATAAAGATATTAAGGGTTAAAGTTGGTGGTTTTGGCCAATTGTGTGAGAAAATTAGTTCACGGCAAGTTTAAGAAAAAGTGCATATCTTTGTCGTTTCAATTCCGTTTTCTACGTTTTATATGTCCGCTTACGTATTGAAGTAAACTAATATATTTTGAGAAGTCGAAATAATTTGTGAAGCTTAAGGCTCGTTTTTGACCCAAAAACACTAAAAACATGTTGCTGAAATTTCGAAAATAATATATTTAAATGCGTCAAACTTGTAAAAATCCATAACTTCTTCGTTATAAGTCCGTTTTTATCCGTTCAAGCGGCCACGGTTCGTTTTAAAAGTATATTTTCTAAAAATCAAGGCCAAAGTTTCGTACCATCTGCTGATTTTCCAGAAATTCGAATTAAGGACAGAATACAAAATATAGTTTACGAAAATAGTTTTCCACGGACAAAACCTATTCTAATCCCTTCAAATCAACTCGAAACTAATCTAATCCTACCATACACCTTCTTAGGGTGTCATGGGTTCCTAATCACCATCAAGACCAAAGAATACCATGGGAATAATTATAGGATGACCATAAATATATATAAGTTCTAAAATCATGAAATAAATGGTATAAATCACATAACATGCATATAAGCTCCAAAAATGAAAAGAATCATATGAAAATGAAAAGGAAACATGAGGATGAAAAAAAATATGCTTACAAGTGATAGTGATGAGGTGAAAGTAACAAGGATTATCCTAAATACTCTTGGTTTTTATTTCAAAACCATATAAAGAGTATGTACTAGATTGTAATAACACTTGTGCTTGAACTTGATAAAAATCTTTGATCCCTTGGTGAAACCCTCTTGTGGCCGGTTTTATGGAGCAAGAACAAAGGAGAGAAACTTTTGTTTTACACCTAGAGTTATATGTTTGTATGTGTAAGTAAAGCAAATGCATCTATTAAATATGTGCAAGTGGACTTGAATGAAATCAAGATTTTCAACAAAAATATCAAGGGGGAGGGGGGGGGTCTCGGCTGATTTTGGGGGAAAGAGGGGGAAAGGTATGAAGTAATTAATTTTCTTGTCCCATGAATTTAAAGTATTTTAAATGTACATATATATATATTGGTATAATAATAATAATATAGGTATTGAGGTAACTATGAATAAATCTTAGTGGAATAAAATAAAGTGTAATGAAGTCATAAAAATTATAAAAATGCATTCCTTGTAAAATTTGAGTGATAAAATTAATTATCGTTACAATTTTAAGAAAAAGCAGCGTAATAATTAAACTTTAACGATTTATGTACCAAATAAATTTGAAACACTAGGAAAACTAAAATATAGTTTTTATGAACTAAATGTAAGTTTAAAAATACCTCGGGATCATTTTTGAAAGTAACGGGTTAAATATTCAAAATAAAAACTCACGCGATAAAGATTATTAAATAAAAATTACGCGTAAAATATGAAATGAAATGTCGTGAATGAACTAATGAGATGCACATGATGTCAATGTAATGTAGACTAATCATAGTCCATATGAAATGTACGTGATGTCATGATCATGAATTCGCCGCTAAACCATTAAGGTTACGCGAATTTGGAACAAGTAAACCAAGTTTACTAAAAATGTGGAAATAATGAGACATGAATCGTGTCGAGAAATGACCTGAAAGTACGGGTTGTCACATGTGTGCCTGGTTTGTTGTAGTAGGTTACTTGCTATCTGTGTATTATCTTTATGTGGTATGTTTTGTTATGATATTAGTTAGGTGATTTGTCATGACCCGAGATCGAATATAATGACAATAAGAACTTGTTATGTGATGCAAGTATTATGGCCTTTGATCAGCGTAATATACGAGATCACATAATCTGAACAATTGAGAGGTATCACGACGAGAAGAAATGCTGTGATTGATCGCGTGAATGGACTTTGACTTGTATCATTTATTTGGTGCTTCTAAGTATTCGTTTGAAATTCGATACCTAATTGTGAGACTTTTTGCCGATATACATTGCGTATAAGTTTTTATGCGATTGGGATCGAAGTTGTTATGATTTCGTGAATCTATGAATTGCTATGACCACCTTAACCTTATGTCTCCCCATATTTCTGCGACTATGAGGCCGATAGGTTTATTAGTCTATGCATATGATGTCCTCATCATTAGATATCTGAATAAGTTAGAATTTGTCATTTGATTTTCTGCGTCTCACGTTTCGCCATTACTTGATAAGTATATAATTATCTATTATAAGTATTTGACTATTGATTTGATTTCTGAATAAGTTTGAGATTTAATATTCTGATAAGAAATTCATTTGTTAGAGATAAGATTAGCGTTAGTTATATTCCTAGAAGTCTACGAAATCGATTAGTTTTACATTACATTTCGTCTTGTCAATTTAGGAATGAAATTTTTCTTTTAGAGGAAGAATTGTAATACGGAATTTCTAAAATTCACAAAAAGACCAAAAATACCCTATAATCAAAAGTATGAATAATTAATTTAAGAGTACCAAGTAAGCTATGTAAATTAGAGAATTTTAAGAAATATCCACATGATCTAAATAAATATTAAACACTTTGTAAAGGTAATTTTTATAGTTTATGATTTTATAAAAATTAGTTTTGTATTTTACATATTAGCCGAAAATATTTAATTAGTTTTATAAAAGAAATTACTTAATAAATACCCAATATAAATTTATAAAATTAAGAGTCCATTTATATTAAGTCCAATGCATTATAAAGCCCACAATAAAAATTATAAATCCTATATAAATACATTATTCGGTTCTAAATAATCCTAATTGCGTTACCAAACCGACCTCCAAAACCCTTCACAAATCGATTTCCAGTTTCCAGAGCTTGAAACCATTTTTCTTGGAAGATTGAGAAGTAAAGAAGGTGGGAAAAATAGTGTTCGAAGTCCTAAGTTGCTGTGGTGGTCGTGGTGAGTTTTGAGTGAATTAGGGTTTCGACGAGTGCTAGTTTTGGTTTCTTTTTGTTCCTAACGATTCAAGCTCATCAAGGGTATGTTTCTAATGTTGAATTCAGTCCTATAAGTCGTATATAACACATAAAAATTGGCCATGCATGTTTAATATATAGTATGAAATTATTTGGAATCGAAAACCCTAAAAAGTGTATACAATTAGCGAAGAATGAGCTTATAATATTTTTAGAGATCATGAATTGATTTTTCCAGAAGTTGTTACATGTTATAAGACCTGTATAAAATACATGATTGAGAATTCGAAGCTTGTGTGAATTGTCTTGAGTTTTATTGTTCGATTAAGCATGGAAAAAGGAAAGAATTATAAAGGGGCGATTAGGGTTTGCATGAACTAGGGTTTTCTTGTTATCATTAAGGGTAATAAATGCAGTGGTAATGATGAATTAATGATGGGTTACATCTAGGTTTAGGGCTTGTACTTGAATTATACATTATTAGTTCTAAAATAAAAGGTTTGGGTTGGTTTTGTAAATTTTGAAACTTAAAGGTTATTTTTGTAAAACAGTAAAAGACATGTACTAAGCATTATAAAATAAGTGTGGGGGTTAAACGTGTGATTTTGGATATTTAGAGGGCTATTCGAATTGTATTTAACTTAAAGGGTATGTTTTGTAAATTCTAAAACCTTTGGGCTAAAAGTGTAAAATCTGATAATATAAGGTTAGGTCGTATAATTAAATATGTTAAAGGTGCAACATGTAATTTTGGGTAATTATGGGTCAACATGTGTAAATGAATTTCGTAAGGACATGCATAAGTTAAGTTAAATTCCGTTTGAGTTTTTATACGTTCTAGGTCAAAGTATAAATCATTAAAAGAGGTAACATGTAAATTAAATCATTATTAAGTGATATTGAAAGTATGGAAACCCTAGCACATAAATAGGAAGCTGATTAGGGTTAAAAGCTAAGTGTGTAATTTCGTTATTATCATATACGTTATAAAAGATTTTGTAAACTATTTTGAAAGAGAGTCTTAAAATCCGTTATTGACATTTGTAAACCCTATGCTTTGAATAATGATCATATAAGCTCTTAAATAAGATAATTATCATATTAAACCCTTAAGTTACTATTTGTCATTTGCAACCCATAAGATTGTAAATTAATGATTAATACCACTAAGCGTTGTAATTCCGTCGTCACTAAGAATGAGAATATTACGACAACTCTAAAAGTATTAATGAGATTTATCCGTTATACTAATAAGTATTAAATAAATCATAATCCGTGTAGATTCGTTGGAGGGGGCCGACGTTACATCTTCGTTATTCGTTCATTAGTTTGCTTTTCTTTTCATTTGCCTTTAAGGTACGGATATTACTGTCTTACTTTAAGATACTTATGTTATGGTACATGATTCGACCTTTTCAGTAGAGGTCCCTCATGTTTTCCTTCTTCATCATATCTCTTATGCTTATTAGGATTTCCGATGCCATTGCTATGAACCCTTCACGAATGTTGATCTTTACTTATCACGAATTATGTTCTAGTGAACTATGCAATATCTGATGTGAACTTATGTTAGGAAGACTTTGATATATACATTTGTTGAACCACCTATATCGGTTATGAACTTGTTTATGAATATATGATAGGCCTTTATGATATGAACTTATATATCGATTATCGAATATGGACTTTATGATATGAACTATCGATATGATTCGTGACCTTATGATTGTCTATGATCTATGCTATATAAAATGTTTGACTTAAGTTGGTTGATAGTAACCAAATATTTAACTAGTCATGGGGGTTCCATGTCCGTATCGATGCACCTCGATATGACTCTAGAGGCGATAGAGTGATGTTACGCCGTCTGCGGATGGTGAAGCATATTTTGAATATGTAGGAAGGGATATGGATGCATCCTAGATACGATGCGTTATCGATATGTTTTACGGTGAATGATGTGGTGTGTTACTGCTGCGTCTTCACAAAATTACGGGAGCTAGCTACTCCGTTGGTTACTTGGTCTCCCCTCATATTATATATGGTATTCGAGGTCACCCTCCGAATAAAATGGTTACTTATGATATGTATGTTACATATGTTTACGGGCTCGTGGTAGTTAACTAAATCTTTATCATTACTTACGTGTTAAGTATTACGTATGATTCGATATTTCGAGTGTTTATATTATGTATTACGATATGATATGTTAGTTAATGTGCTTATGACATATTTGTTCAAATGATTACTAGTTGCCATGCTAGGATACGATTAATATGTTTAAATATGATTATGCGCCATCGTTAATGCTGTTAACTTATTGTTATGTGAACTTTTGATGCGAGTGATGACTACGTTAGTGATAATCAATTGAAAGTTTAGTAAGTATAATTGTTCCGTTAATCGGGTAAACTTTACTTATACGTTAGGGTATCTATCTGTTTATGATTGGGTCTGCCATGATTGTTTGCTGTTTCCGCTGCTACAATATTGAATTAAGTGCTTTAAATGTTGATTAATTGATTTGTATGAATGCCATGTTTATTTGTTTAGAAGTGTTTTCAGTTAGTCTCTAGACATTTCGTTTTGCCTTATCTGTTATTTTATTTGCAATGTGTTTGGTTGTTACGATATGTTAGGTGTTGGTGCCATTGATGTGCTCTGTGATGTTAAAATTTGTTATGTGGTTGTTTGGATTTCGTATATTTGTGCTTCCGAGAATCCTAAAGATCTCATTATTTTATTTTGATTTTAGTTATTATTATATTTGTTTGTTTAGCTTTTGTTTCGTTATATCCGTTCACTTTGGGCTTTGTAAGCTCGGCCGCACTTTCTTTTCTGCGGTATTTAGCATTCGAGATGAGCTTATGGGATAGCTGATGCTGGTTGAGATTAAATGAGAGCAAGACTTGACCTTTAGAGATCTTAGATTTATTTTGAAGCTTAACTATTTATGTTTTTCTTTTTGAATATTTTGTAAAGGCCTTCGCTATTGTATAGTATTTAAAGTTACGATGTGAAACAGTATTGTGATATCTTTACCCTTGTCGGGTCGGGGTGTTACAGTAACTGACTTTGACCCACCCAAATGCCTTAGGGTTAATTCGGTGATTCTTTATAGAGTTATCGATGCGTCCGGTAGTAACCTAGAGATAGTAGCCCATTTGTTACCATGAGCCTCATGGGCTCGAATGATCACCTCATCCTCCTCTGGAGTAAACCGGCTGTGTTCCACAACTGGAATAAGATGGTTACACCATCTTAGTCTCCACGACTTGCGGAGCGGCACGAAACCCGGCTGATGAGTGACCGGTTTGGGGTCCATGTTGTTCCACGAGCTTTAAGAGCGTGGCATCCTCTTATGGACTCCAAGAAACTTTGATTTTGTTGCAACCACCATCGTCATTTCCACCATTTGTATGCGTTTGTAACCGTCATGTTGATAACTAGATGCATTAAACAACTGATGAGTTTATTTAATAGAAGTGAAGTTGAAACAGTAGAGGGATTTAAGGGAAAAAAGGGTTTAACCGTCTTGAGAGAGCAAGTTATTGGCATGAACCGAGCGCTCAAGCATGGAATGGATGTCTATAATTTAATTTGTTTTGCCATCCATAATAACGGCATCAGTTAATAACTATTGTTACGGCTCCGGTTCCATTGAGAAGATTTTTATTTTGAGAAGATTGAGAAATCTTCGTTTGAGAAAATTGATTCATGTTTTTTATTTGATTCACAAGTAAACATCATTTTATAGTGAATTGAATCTATAAATCACAAATTTGATTCACAAATCATTGTTAAAATCGAGTTATGATGATGCATTAAATTTGTATAGATGATTCAGTATTCTACATATATCACAAAATCGAGAGATTTTTAACATTGATTCAAATTTTTTTTTACACATTTTGAATTTTGATCACATTAAAATGAGTTTTACGCTTGAAAAACATGAATCAAAGTTAAAAATCTATCGTTTTTGAAAACCTTCTCAATCTTCTCAAAATAAAAACATTCTCAATCGATCCGGATTCCTATTGTTACTATACATGATATATTATAGTCTCATTTCACAATGGATATATAATTTATAGGGCAATTAAGTATATCCTCTAAAACTTGCGTATTTGCGTATTTCTCCAAAATATTCATACATAAATTTAGCATTAAAACTTTGAATTTTGTGGAAATATGCAAATATACAAGTTTTAGTGGGTATATATCGATTCGAGTAATTTATTATGTGTCGACACGTTTGGATAGCTTTATAAAAGATGAAACAAAGTTTTTACACACATATATAGCTTTTTCATATTTCATGGAAATTAAAGTGTTTATATATAGATGATCATAAGCTGATTATGGATATATCATGATTCAAAAGGTTCGAAAATCTAAAGAAAAAATATATCCAGAGACTTATTTAATTTCTGTGCAGTAACATTTAAGTCAACATTATTGCAGTGTTTGTGTTCAGAAAATAATGTAATCAAGCGTAAGCTAATAACGATGTGTTATGTTAGATCATAAAGTAGTGCTATATATAGTTAAGTTAGTCCATTATTTGATCTAAGGTATAACATCGAATAATTAACTATACAAATGATTTTGCATACATTTTGACTGTCACGTACTCACGTTACAATAATCACCCGTTACAAAAAACTGTCTCACCCATAACAAAACAATTGGAGAAACAAAGAAGACATAAAATAATAAAATTATAAGTTATAACACTAGCTTAAAATCAACACCTAAAAATTTGAAAGCAAATAGAGTACGTTATTTGTGATTACCGTTGCGATTTAACAACAATTTATATTTTGCAACGTTTATAATGCAGCTAGAAGTGAAATCTCTATTCACGGCCATTGGTGTCATAACTAGAAGAGCAGAAAAACCTTTGCCTCTTGCTTTTGATGCGATAGCTTGATGACATTGTCCAAGAAGACGTCGAAACAATTCTATTTAGTAATATCTTGAGAGAGTGTTTGATTGATGTAACTTCATTCTCACTTGTATTATTCGTCAAACAAAGGATGAAGTTGCAAATAATCCTGCCACCCAAACAAGTCATATCGGCTTCAACCATGGTTAACCCGAGGCTATTTAGGGCGTCCTTGATCTCCGAAAATAGTTCTGCTCGATCTTCACAACAAACAGAAGCCTTGATGAGAATATTGTTACAAGGGCCAACAGTTTTGGAATCATGATCAATGATCACTTCATCAAAATCTGTCGGTATTGTAAACACTTTGCCTAATTCCTTTGCTTCCAACTTCAAATCTTTTACATGCTCAACTACCTTCCCTAATAATGTTGCCTTGTCCATCTGCATACACAAATATTCAATGGCAACATAAATGAGAAACATTATAGTGGGGTCTTTTCAAGGTCACAAAAATAAAATTTGTGTCCAAAAACTATAGTTTTGCCGTTAAAAGGAAATTTCGGCATAGCTAAACTGTCAAGAAAAGAAAAAAGAGAATATTAACTTTATCCGAGTTGGAGACGAGTTTCCTTAGAGTAGCAAGATGGGCATTAATCCTATCTCTACGCCGCTTTTCGGCTTCACTATGGTTCTTGGAAGCACTTGATCCAGCCCCTTTATTATCTTCCCATTCACCAACATTGTTACCACCATAATTAGAATCACTTAGTTGATGAACACTTGTAGCTAGTAAAGCATGATCCCAGTTGTTGAATTGATCAGAAACACCATCTTGTGTCCAAGAAGACCAAAAAACATTGTCCATTTTGAATGAAACAAGGTCTATGAGTGAATGGTGTTGATGATATATTTGAAGGTAAATGGTGAGGGTTTGTTATCCAATGAGAAACCATGGTTATCCACAAGTCACCTCACCACTTTGATAATTAAATGGTATCATTTCTAGAAAAAGTAATGAATAATTAGTCACCGGCCGCAAAGACAATTTAAATGATTATTTCATACTTAAGAGAAAGTGATTGATGGGGG
>OU343216.1:6294179-6325357 GCA_910596185.1 Chrysanthemum makinoi | reverse complement strand
GTACTGTCTGTCCGCTATTCTTTGGATTCAAACCTTTAGTCAACGATCAAACCGCGAGGTTCAGTTCTTTATCAAAGAAACTGGAAAAACCTTTAGTCAGAAGTCAAAGTCTGACTTTGATAGTATATTGGGTTTCTTCTGGATAGATTGTGCAGTTTGTGATATCGTGTTTGTCAAAACAAGGTACTTTGCTAGAATTCATTACCGAGTATCAAGGCACAAAAATCATTTGATGCATTATCAATTCCGTTGAGTTTTCAAGTTTATGCACACTGTGACGATTCTACTTTTAATAATCTTAATCATACTGAATGTGTCATTTCATCTGTAATCTACTGCTTACTTTTCAAGCTCAAAATACACTTTGACGTGTGAAAATTGAATTGCAGTGGACTAGACCTATACACTTACGCACCATAGTTGAAATCACTTGAGTTGATTGAGACAAAGAAAATGAATGTGACTTGGTACATCTATACACATGAAAGCCGCCTGGTCCTTCTTGCTTCAGGAATGCAATGCAAAAGCTTTACTGGATATCAGGTATAGCCATAAAACCACTTTTGTTAAGGTGTTTTAAAGTTAATTTTTTTGAACTGTCCTACAAATAATTATAGAAGATTTAGAGGTCCTGTCTTCAGGACTCTCCAGAAGCCCAATTATACGAACAAAAATAATGATAATCATTTTTTATTTTTCTTCTATTTTGTTCAGCTTTCTTCTGCGAGTGTAATTCGATTGCAAAGGTTTGAGATGAGAATAGCAAAGGCGGATGTTAATAGTAAGCATGTTCTTGCTGCTGAATATGTTCATATTGTCACTGTGTAAGCTATATATTAATACACCAGTCTCTGAACCCTCTAACGGTTTGGCTTCATCTAACACTTTTGCTAATTGCTCTGGTTGAATTTCAGTTATGGAAGGATATACTGCTTACAAGTTGATAGAGTTGCAATGCTACTTCATTCATATAGGTTTTATCGTGATGCTGTTATCCAGCAGGTGAATTATATTTTTTGTACAATGTTGAGAGCAGTTAATAATGATAGCACTATGCATTCCGCCTGTCGTCAGATTGTGTAATTCTTATATCTTGCTAACATCGCCAGCACCTGCCCAATTTCTATTTTTTAGATATTAAGGTATTAAACGTAGATTTTGGGCAACTTTCAACCTGCATGACCTGTTGTAGCTACATTTTTTGTTTGACCAGTTTATGTTAAAAAACGACCCATGTTGATCCATTTATAAGTATCAGTGTCGAAATGACCACCTTAAGCATTTTTATAAGGAAAATGATATGGATGACTACTTGGTGTGCCTATTTATATGCCTAAAGAGGAGATTGTGTAATGTGTCAAAATCAATGGTTAACATGTAGAGTGAGAAAATGATCAAAAGATGTGTTAAATGTTGAATGAATGGATTAGGCATACAAGTTAGTCATATTTTTAGGCATGTCAATCACTACTATTTTCATAATTCCATTGACAAATAGTGGGCTTTTCTTGACTTGTGAAAATCTTTTTCTATCAGATTACACCAAAAGTGCTTCAAGTTTGGGCAAAAATTTTATGCGCAGTTCCAAACTCCAGGCTCATTGTGAAATGCAAGCCTTTCTACTGTGATAGTGTAAGACAGAGATTTCTCTCTACATTGGAGCAGTTGGGTTTAGAATCACTACGTGTTGACCTTTTGCCTTTGATTTTACTCAATCATGACAACATGCAAGCATATTCTCTTATGGACATTAGGTAAACCTCCATCTTCACATCAGTCGTTCATTTTATTTTGTTCCTGTGTCTACAATCATTTTATTTTGTTCCTATGTCTACAATGGACTGCAACACTATGTTGCATTAGGACGAGACACTGTAAGTTGCATTGTGTAGTTAGTTGTTTCTTTCAAGGTTTATTAGATAGTTGTCATTTTATTGTGCAAACGGCCGAATTATTACTGTCAAATGGCTACCAAACTACTATTAAGAGGCTAAAATAGGCTATCCAAAGAACCCTTAATAACATGTCAATACACTGCAAGGGCTGCTGAAAATACGCTATCCAAACAGACCTTAATAACATGTCAAGATACCGAATGGGCTACTAAAAAATAAGCTATTCAAAAAGCCCTTAATAACATCTTTTGACCGTCAAATAACTGCTAAAATGATTGCAATTTTATGACAGGAAGCACATCCATAATGTAGTTCAAGAGTTCCTATAATTGTGACTACTCTTGAAAAGATGCTCCTCAAACAGTATGCTTTCAGTTTCGAGGCTCTAAGATCATTCAACTTCATAATTTCAGAATCGTCACGGTGAGTTTGGTTCCAACCCATGTTTGACAGGGTAATGGTTTTTACCTATAATACTTAGGGGTGTTTGGATTTACGTTTTAACACTGGTATCTAATTATTATTATTATTTTTTTAGTTTTTTTGAATAATTCGCCTTTCATGAACTAAAAAAAGATGTTTACCTGTAATTATATATACTTAATTGGAGAGACTTCCTTTTCACTTTCACATCTTGATTTGTTTTTTACAGGATGGTTCATGCAATGGACTGCAACACTATGTTGCATTAGGACGAGACACTGTAAGTTGCATTGTGTAGTTAGTTGTTTCTTTCAAGGTTTATTAGATAGTTGTCATTTTATTGTGCAAACGGCCGAATTATTATTGTCAAATGGCTACGAAACTACTATTAAGAGGCTGAAATAGGCTATCCAAAGAACCCTTAATAACATGTCAATACACTGCAAGGGCTGCTGAAAATACGCTATCCAAACAGCCCTTAATAACATGTCAAGATACCGAATGGGCTGCTAAAAAATAAGCTATTCAAAAAGCCCTTAATAATATCTTTTGACCGTCAAATAACTGCTGAAATGATTGCAAATTTATGACAGAAAGCACATCCATAATGTAGTTCAAGAGTTCCTATAATTGTGACTACTCTTGAAAAGATGCTCCTCAAACAGTATGCTTTCAGTTTCGAGGCTCTAAGATCATTCAACTTCAGAATTTCAGAATCGTCATGGTGAGTTTGGTTCCAACCCATGCTGTAAGATCTCTCAAATGCATAGCTACATGTTCTGTTAATAGTGTTGGGTCCATATATAGTACTTACCTTAAATCATTAACCCATAATATAAATTAGTTCTTAAGAGGTTGGTCTTCATTATTCATTCATTTCTCTTTAAGAATAGATTAATTGTTGTACTGATGCATGTTTTTAGATTATTATCTTGATTAAGCATTCATATCTGCTATGTTTGTGTGTGAAAATATTAATTTTGATGTCTGTAATGTTTCATAGTGATAGATCCAGATTTGCAAGCTCCATTATTATGTTGTCAAGGAAAAATACATTAGTCGTACAAGTTTTTAGTTCACTTATAATATGGTTTCGTTAAGTAAATTAGTTTAGGTTCCTAAATACTCCTTTATTACCTGTAGTTCAGAAGTATTAGTGTGTTTGCTAACTGAGCCGAGGAAACTTAATAGTCACACTGTTGGTTTGAACTGATAAAAACAACTGCTTACACATATATCATTTTGACAAATACTCGCATGTTGATACTCACACTGTTGGTTTAAAGGTGATTGCTTTGTGTTTGGGAGACTCTTGAGGAGCGAGAAGCTGGAACCACTATGCAAGTCATTTCTAAACAAACTAAGGCAATTGCTGGCATATATTTTAACACTTTTAGGTTCCGTAAATTTTTGTCTCAAAGGGTGTTTCGTTGTTAATTTTAAGGGCTAAATATTAAAAAAAGTACTATACTTGCCACCCTTTCCTCTTCAGGGTAGCGAACAAAATTTTTTTCTTCCGTGGGTAATTTACTTTCAAATTCATCCTCTTTAGGGTATTTTACAAAAAAGTATGACATTTTGCCCTCTTACCCACAAGACCAAATGAAGGCAAGTATGATACTTTTTTTTTTATCATTTGCCCTAGATTTTATTATGTTAAATTTTGGATATGTATTAAGATAATTTATTTAATGATTTATAATTATGTTAAATCTATGATAAAAATGTTTTGTTTTAAGTTTACACTATTTACTTATTAATCGTATTTGTAATAATTTAATATATACTTAAAAAAGGGAAAATTAAAATCATTCGGACAATTATAAAAACAAACAACACTTTTTCATTCAGATTCAGACATTATAGCTACCTCTTATTAGTAAGATGTGGTAGTCAGATTCAGATGCCGTAGTCAGATTCAGATGTGTAACATCTTAATCAAACAAACACACCCTTAATCTAGTCATAGTATACTCCCTAGTCTATGCTTCAACAAGTGACGAACATAAATTTATATTCAAGTACTTCAGGTTGTGATATAATTCCTCCTAATTTAGCGGAAGCGTTAAACCTAATTCGGTTTAACGCTTGAAGCGTTAAACTACTTGAAGTGAATTAGGGCAAATGAACAAAACATTTTTATCATAGATTTAACACAATTATAAATCATTAAATAAATTATCTTAATACATATCCAAAATTTAACATAATAAAAACTAGGGCAAATGATAAAAAAAAAAAAAAAAGTATCATACTTGCCATCATTTGCTCTTGTGGGTAAGAGGGGCAAAAATGTCTACTTTTTTGCAAAATACCCTAAAGAGGATGAATTTGAAAGTAAATTACCCACGGAAGCAAAAAATTTTGTTCGCTACCCTGAAGAGGAAAGGGTGGCAAGTATAGAACTTTTTTTAATATTTAGCCCTAATTTTAATGCCTAATGTTGTATAAAAAAATGTTTGGCTACTAATGTGTGAAGGGGTGTTTGTTTGCTGCTGTTTAAAGGTTGCTTAAACGGGTGTTTGGCTTATGTTTATTGTTTCTGCTATCTAAATGTTGTTTCTGCTATATGTTACTAATTGCGGAATTTGAATAGGGATGGATTCGGATGGTCCAAAAGAGATGGAACAGATGTCGGATAAGAAGACTCTATAGTTTATACTTGACAAGCTTCAAAAGTAAGTATTACTGTTTTGATATTTGAGTTGTGTTTGGATTATTAGCTTATGAGCTTATTTTTTTGTTCGACTTATATAGCCTGCGTTTGGCTTATCTGGTTTTGAACGTATGTTTCATAAGCTAACTAATGTTTAACAATGTGCAAACGCTTGAGGGATGTTCCCAACATTGCAGCCTGCAAGGATGAACTTGGGCCAAGGGATACCGGGAACTAATAAATTTATTATCTAAGCAAAAGAATGACCTTAATGGCTATAAACTCGATGTTTATGGCAATGGAGAGGATACTCATGAAGTACAAAGCATAATCCAAAAATTGCAACTATTGCTCCTAAAAGGAAAAAGGATAGACCAATAACTCCAGTAACATGTATGATTTAAACCTCCTAAATTTTTAAATATCATTGTTTGACAATTCATTAGTGTATAGTTTTGAACAATTGTTTTATTTATTAAATATTACTGCACTTAATCATCAGGATGGGGGCTTTGGAACAGCTTAAATTCATGTGGTACAACGTGCTAAAGTGACAGGAGTTAACCAAATCAATGGAAAAGAGTCAAGAACACCTTTTAAGGAGCTAATGAAAATCCTATAAAGAAGCTAAATGAAATATCTGTTAAGGAGCCAAATGAAATTCTTGAACAAGATGTAAGTGTTTAAAGATTTAGTTTATTTGACAAGAAGAGAAAGGCCTACTGTCTCCTCTCTTTTTTGGTTAATTAGTTTATAGCTAGAGCTTTCATCGTTATGTGGCATGTCAGAAATGATTTAATGGGTGATTGGGTTGATCTTGGTTGGACATTGCTCAAACATGTCAACGGGCTAAATTAGATTGGTAACAAGGGCCAAAACTTGCCAAAAATGTGTTCCTCAAAATAAAATGCCCTGTACCATTTTATCTAAAATTTAGCTTATAGTTTTATATTCATATATTATATACAAAGCTAATTATCTATAAAAAGTGAAAAAGGACCAGGTCTTTTTAGTGGATTAGCCAAACTCGAGGCATTTTTTACATGATTTGAATTTTACTAACATATGTGATCTTTGTTGCCTTCCTCTTTGATATTAATTTATACACTTTGTTTTTGTTTATTAACAGGCGTGTCATTGGAGGTATATGAAGAAGTTTACTACATTGGATGAAATGACGATCATTTGGTAGTTTTAGGCTTCTTATTTGATATTTAGTTACATTTTTTTGCTTTTATAACGAGGGAAACTACGCAATGAACAGCCATTATTATTTATAAAGAAGTGTTTCACAGGCTTTGATCATTTTTAAGTTTTTAACTATGTGGTATGTTATGAATACTTGACTTCTTTGCGATGCAAATGATTTGATTTGGATTCCTATATTCAACGGCACGTTTGCTCAATACATATCATTCCCCACTGCTATAAATTTACGATTTCCTTTGTTATATACTTTATATTCTTATCATGAAATATCATGAAGCGAACCCGCCCATCGGTTGGGCATGTAAGATGGCAGTCAATTGCATCCTATGTTAGGAGTAATGGTTTTAGTCATTAATAATTAAATCCTATACCCACCTTGGTGTCGGCCCAAGTTAACTATCACTAATGTACTTCGTAGGACGAAAGACGAAAAAAGGATGATGTAGAATCGCATTGTTTTCTATATGCAACATTTTATTTTTAATAAAACCGACGGTTTTGTTATTATAATTATTTGTCTAACTACATGTTTTTTTTTATTTAATGTGATTTTTATTATTCCTTTACGTCCAACTATCATTATTAATATTATTATGAAGCGAACCCGCCCATTGGGCGGGTTATGAAGCTATTATATATATATATACATATATATATATATATATATATATATATATATATATATATATATATATATATAGGCTCCGGTTCCATTGAGAAGATTTTATTTTGAGAAGATTGAGAAATCTTCATTTGAGCAAATTGATTCATGTTTTTTATTTGATTCACAAGTAAACATTATTTTATGGTGAATCGAATCTATAAATCACAAATTTGATTCACAAATCATTGTTAAAATCGAGTTATGATGATTCATTAAATTTGTAATGATGATTCGGTATTCTACATATATTGCAAAATCGAGAGATTTTTAACATTGATTCAAAATTTTTTTACACATTTTGAATTTTAATCACATTAAAATGAGTTTTACGCTTGAAAAACATGAATCAAAGTTAAAAATCTATCATTTTTGAAAACCTTCTCAATCTTCTCAAAATAAAAACCTTCTCAATTGATCCGGATTTTATATATATATATATATATATATATATCTCAAATTTAATTAATTCATTTCAAAATATTTTATTTCATTTCAAAAACCCATAAAAACTTGAAAAATCAGAAGAAAAAAAAAATCAAAAATAGTTTCATAGGCATGTCTTCTGGCATCGATAACATCTACGGTCCTAGAAATGTCATTCAATAATGACACGGGTCTTTAGATGAAGTTCGAACAAAAGTTCAAATATGTTTTAAAACATGCCTACAGTTCCTCAACATTTAGATCTTTAAAATCAATGGAAATTTTGGGTGCATAAATGGTTCAAATTCAATCAATGACTTCTCATGCATATTCTATTTCGAGTCATTGATTGAGGGGGAGAATGATCAAAATATATGACTATCTGTCAAATGGGTTCAACTAATTGCATCTTATCCCGGTATCTTGCATTTTGTCTTATATTATCTTATGTGATGATTATGTGTTATATGTAGGATTCTGATTACTATCTGCTAACTGTTTCCTAGATAGTCGTGTAATTATTGTAATCATGCTTTCCTATGCTTGTGTGCTACTCTATATGTTCCCTTATTGGTTTGTAAGGTTAAAATATATTTGATTGATAATGGGAAAAATGCACTCTTGGAAAGTAAGTGGTCTTATTGGATTGTGCATGATTATTGTGGGGTTAATTCTGGAAAAAGATATTAGTTATAAGATGCTAAGTGAGGCTTGTCTTTTGAAATCATAAGAACTTATGCGATTTGACCAACTTTTGAGCAAGTATGCGGTTTGTGTAACTCAAGGACTAATTGTGTCAAGATTTGAAACTAGTGAGTTTTGGGTATAAATACGAAGCGATTTGTCAAAAGTCAATATAACAACCCGTAAAATTCCGGATTATTTTAATAATATTTATCGTGTCAGAAAGTTTAAATCAATTATTTTCTGACAAAATGCCAGTATCTAAAGTATAAAAACGAGAGGTCATTTCGTTCCTTTAGAAATAAGACACCGCACTTACATTACTTGCCCACAAAGTATCTGTGAAATTTATTATTGTCCAAGTTAAAATTTAAGCATACATAAGCTTAATCCATCAGTTATTTCGCACACTACAGCGCAGTAGCAAACAAAACTAAAAATAAATACTGAGATAAGAGAAAAATACATTTTTATCAATCACTAATAATTTATGAAAGAAAACAAAAGGTTATCTCGTGAATTTAGGAAGCCACGGCACCGCACGCAGACCGACACCAAATTAATAACGGCAAACATTATAATCAAAACCCAACGTAATAAACATATCATATTATTACGCTTAAGAAATCGTCTCCGAAAATACAATTTCTATATTTTTCGGGTACCGGGAATTTACGTTTACTCGAGGATTCAACAAAACACGGGGTACCATTTATACAGTATTAACAATAAAAAAGAGAAATACAAAATACTACTCCTAGCCACCCACGTATTTACTTCTTTTCCTTTCTTCTTCACCTTTCCTTTTTCTACTTCTATCCAAAACCAGGAAACAAGAAAGGTTCCTGCTCCCCTTCCTCTTCAGTCACCATGATCCATCACCACATATTTCAGCCACATAATCTACTCTAAGGGAACACTAGCTCGGCTGAGAATCGAGATGAATCCATGTAGAATGCCACGCTACAACCAAGAAGAGAAAGAGGACACAAGGCTTCCTTAATGTACATCTATATATAGTGTCAACCCTTGAAGCAGGTTCATCCACTCATCACGACACAAAAATAATTAGGGTTCTTAATAATTAGGGTTTCTCAAAACAAAGGGCTTTTGGAAATTGATAGAGGGGTTTTGTAGTTGAGGGCATAAGGAAGCTACTCCAGAAGTTAATTGTTCCAAATCACCTCGAGTCTCCTCCAATTTGGTTTCTTTGTTTCGGTGTTCATCCATTCGACTCACCACCATCTTTGTAAGAATGTAATTCATTTTCCTTTAATTAACATTTTGTAAATTTTATACTTTTTCGGTTGTAACAACAATGGAAATTAATAAAGGGACTTAATATTTGAATGTTGTTGTTGTTGTGGTTATGGTTAAACAAGAAATTACAATCTACTCATCAACTTAAGTAGTAATTGGCTCATTAGTTTTCCACTTATTATTGTTGGCTTATTCTTCTTCATGCGACTGAAATGAAAACCCACTTCGAAGGTGTTTGAATCCTCGTGTGAGTCACTGAAGCCATAAGGGTATGGTTGGGGTCGAGCCACTCGCTCAGGATGGGTCGTACCCAATTGACGTAAGTCAGAGCTCAGTCTTGACCTCTATTTTTGCCCGATGGTAATGTTATTCTTTGTGTTTTGGATACTAGCCGAATCTGCTTGTGGTCATTTTGTTGAGTGTCTCGGCTTAAATCATATCTCATGGACCTATTGAGATTTTCGGTTTACCAGTAGTTATTTGATCTTGATTTAATTTCCAGCCTACACGGCTCATAATGGTACTTGGCTTGTTTATGTGTTATTCGGCTTATTCTTGGATTCTCATTTTTTTTAGTCAATTCAGCCAAGAAAAACAACCACAAGGGTGCTTGGTTTTTCTCTTTTTCCTGCTATTAAGCAGCCCCATAAAGGGTGCTTTTTGTTACCTATTTTCTGCACAAATAGGAGTGTTTGTCTTTACTTATTCAACCCCAAAAGAGTACATTTACCTGCTGATTTTTCAGCCCCTAATGGGGTGTGTTTTGATTTGGTTTCCAGCCCCTAAATGACTGCGCTTTCAACCCCTAAAAGGGCGCGTCCGTCGCTGATTTTCTGCACCCAATGGTGCGTTTGGTTTGCTAAATTTTCTGCACAAAATAGTGCGTTTGGTTTGCTAAATTTTCTGCACAAAATGGTGCGTTTGGTTATGCGTTTAGCAGCCCCGACAGGGGTGTTAGTCTTGCTGTAGCAGTGGGTGCTCTTTGACCTGCCTTATGGCTCCTGAAAAAGTCGAGAATATCGGCACAAATTTGTTGAAGTCCCTCTTTCTTCCTTTTCAATAATCAATCAAATTAACCGTTTTTACCGTCAATCAATCGATGAATCTCATTACGTTTATGTTTTTCTCTTGTACAGGTGAAACTAACCAAATATGTATGTACTTTAAAAATCTGAATTAAACATGTTAAAGTCGAGCGAAGTGTATTACGATACGTCAAGTACTTTACAAATATTTATCTACAAAGTAATTTGGTTAATACTAATATCTATGGTTTTTATATTTTAGTATCCCACTCGTAAATTATATTACATACATAGTATAAGACATTTATACAGTGGCCCAACATGAAGCAAATGTGATAAAGTGTATGCAAAATTTCTTTTATGTGATACAAGGGCTTTAATTCAACTAATAAAAAAAAGAATGATTTTTCTTAACTACCAATAAACTAACCAGACAAGCTAGGGCTATAACCACAAATTAATTGTGTCATGCGCAATAAAAATTGTTATACAACTTGTGACATTAGTCACTTCGGGTAAATGAAGTATACACCCACGTTATGCTCAATTATCGACAAACATATCTATTACTTTACAATCCACAAATGAAATATAATTATTGAAACTTACATTGGCTTTCCTAATTTCAAGAGTATCCAAAATTAAGTCATACTTAAACCTTTTTGTTTAAATACATTTAAACTAACGAATGTTAGTGACATTAAAATGAATATATATATATGTGCGCTTAATATATATATCTTCTTCGTTCATGATATCCACTTAAACCAATAACATCTTATAATATATGTACCGATTTTTCATACATCATCATTCGGCTATCATCAAGCCAATGTCTCATTCGCTCTTATTATTCTTCCGTATATTATCATTTGGTCATCATTAAACCAAAGTGGTAATTCCTTCTTCGAGATTTCCTCCCATGTCATACCCTCATAAGTCGAGATTCATCCAAATCTTTGTAAATTGTTTTAAGATAAATGATGCCACACAAACAACAACAACAACAACAACAACAACAACAACAAAAACATTTAAAACCTATAAAGTTAGTTAAACTTTATCGAGTCTTATACATAAAGACTAAATTGCCGTATTAATTAGGTTGCGTGTCGGATGCCGTACACTATCACTCATTGATTTAATTCTCTTTAGACTTCATTTTGCACAATGCCAAGGTGAGTTTCATAGCCCCTACTTTTAACTGCTTTATACTTGTTTTGGGGGAAGATACATGCTCATTTTACTTAAATCATTTTACTTGTGCATTCCATGCATACTATGCTTTCACATGTTTAAAGTTTTCATCATACATGGATGTTTTATAGAGCATACCAAAATGTTTGACCCAGAATATTTCGCAGCTTAGCCTAAGTCCTTAGATCCCAAATTGCCCTCTTCATGAACCGTCAATTCCTGCTGGGAAGCGCGAATGTTATAAATAGATCTATTGAGGGTGACACCTCTGTTCGGTTGACCCCGCTTGGGTCAAGGTGAAACATATAACATGTCGGGATCGAGTGTATTGGGATAAACACTCGCCATGGGCTCATTAATTGTATGACTTCCTTGTGCATACAGAAACTGTCGTAGCTTCGGTTGCATGAACTTAGTGCTAGCGTAATAGATTCAATATATGACATTATATTCGTTGTAATGTACATATAACCTACTTATGGTCCACTAATGAAATCTCTTTTATGAAATCCTTTTATGAATTGAAACTATAAACTCTATGACATTATGCAAGACGTAATGATCATCAACAACCAAATTTGAAACAATGTACTAAATCTCTTTTTATATAAACCTATGAACTCACCAGCGTAAGCTGACCCCTTTTAGCATGTATCTTCAGGTTTGAAGTGATAGCTTATCTTTGGAGGCGCAAGGCAAAGGCATGGCATGGTCATAGATGACTCTGATTTATGTATTGGGACCACTCGTTTATAATGGGCCATTTTCCGCATCAAATCAAAAATGTAAACATTGTTTTTAAGAAATGAATAAAAGTTTATTTATGAAAATATGTTGTTCTATGCTTATGTTGTGATATCAATTTAGTAGCACCCCAACACATGTATGCTTCCGCTGAGTCATTTTTGGGGGTGTTACAGATTGGCATCAGAGCCTAGGTTATAGAGAACTGGGTAACATTTTTAAAACCTAGACTATAACCACTTTTACAAAAACTAAACCCTATGACCGACACGTGCCTGCCTGCCGAGCTGATGCCTCACTTATGATTCTGTTGAGATCATACTTGATAAGATACATGTTTTATCACTGCTCACCTAATTTCATTATAGGTTACAACTATCTTCCCTATACGTATACTTACGTATCACAGCACTACACCTTTCTCTCACATAACAAGAATAATTGTTCAAATCCTTCAAGACAATCTTTAAAAGTATTGTGACATATTACTAGCGTAACTAAGCTAAGTATTTCAAAATTCATTGAACCTCGGGTGAATGTAGACTGATCACCTATATTCAACCAGGGACAGTGGGACATAGCCTGATCACCTATGTCCGACTCAGAGGTGAATTTTGCAGTACTTAGGATAGTTATAATAGCTTTATGTCCAGAGAGAAGATGATAATATTTTGATAAACATGTAACATTTCAATAACCACACATTGACGGTTACCCTGAAGCCACTCACTGGCGTCACACTACCCTAATCACAAGCCACTCATCGGCATACACTAATCACAAGCCACTCATCGGCATACCCTAATCACAAGCCACTCATCGGCATACCCTAATCACAAGCCACTCATCGGCATACACTAGTCACAAGCCATTCATCGGCATATCCTAAACACAAGCCACTCATCGGCATACACTAATCACAAGCCACTCACCGGCATACCCTAAACATAAACCACTCACTGGCATTCCCTAATCACAAACCACTCACCGGCATTCTTTAATTACAAGTCACTCACTGACATTCATTAATCACAAGTCACTCACTGACATTCCTTAATCACAAGCTACTCACTGGCATTCCTTAGTCATAAACCACTCACTGGCATCACCCTATCATAAGACACTCGCTGGCGTCACAATATTTCTTAATCATAAGCCACTCACTGGCGTTATACTACTTCTTAATCATAAACTTTATAATTTCATATCACAATCGGGTTATGTTATAGTCACACCTACCCCACACCTTACACCCCACGAACAAATCAAACCATTCTCGGAGCAACCTTTCAATAGCACCTATGAGAAAATACAATAAGCCTCTAGCAAAATCTAGAAAGACACGACAAATGACCTATAATCCCATAAAACTTGAAAAATTTACATTGAAAATTTGATACCTAAAAACTCCACCCACCTTCTAAATAACCGTGCCTACCTTGTTACTCTCCTACAAACAAAAGAGTTACCATACAAACTATTTTCGATTATCCCTCAAACCATTATAAACAAAATACTTCATGAAACACTTCATGAATCATTCCACAAACCAAATTACCACCTTACCATTTTACCATAAAATAAACTACAATCCTATCCATACCTTACCAAAATAAAGTATTCCTTAATACTTTGAAAGGTATTCCAGAACCACTCTATTGGTTACTTATTTCCTCGAAATGTGTTTTAAGTTAATACCCCATAAACAGAAATGATCAATGTCCTCCTTGATAGTTAAGCCTGACCTTAGGATGTATCCTACACCTCTACCTAAAACCATAGATAACCATGAGGTTCATCAACTATTAAACCTCCAATTCTACCCAACTTAGACAACTAAACCTTACTCGTAGCCATGGGTAAATGTGATATCTTGATACACATTCTTACTACAATAAAATTCCCAAATTTGAGGATTACTCTTTAAAATCCAACAACAATACTTTCCAAATCCCTCGTAAAATGAGACAAAATACTCATACACTAAAAGTTTCGCAAAACTTCCTTATACATCCCATAACTAAGAACCGGTTTTAAAATCTTTTAAAAATGTGTCATTTTTACATGTTATCGATTTTGAAATCTGGTCTTAGTAAAACTTGTATAAACATTTACTCGAAAGAAAATTCGAAAACAAATGTTTCTTCACCCATTAAAGAAGAAAACCACAAACCATAACGAACTTTAGAATCAACCTATATACTTTGGAATCATGAAACACCAGAAATGGGTACGTTTTGATAAGACCTTGAGAAGTTAGAAGTGCCCACACTAACAAAACAGTGAAACCTTATAACATCAAGAATTAGAGCTTTCACCCAATGAACCTACCCCAGAAAAATCATGACTCCTCAGATAGGGGATGTGCTCCTGGCACAACACCTAGGTACCCATACCCGAAAAGGGAACCCTAGGATAACCTAGGGAACATTCAAAACTTGTTCTAAATACCATCACCTCATTCCCGACACCCTATCGGATAACGTAAACTGAGATCCGGGACGGATCTCCTGTAAGGTGGGTAGACTATAACAACCCGTAAAATTCCGGATTATTTTAATAATATTTATCGTGTCAGAAAGTTTAAATCAATTATTTTCCGACAAAATGCCAGTATCTAAAGTATAAAAACGAGAGGTCATTTCGTTCCTTTAGAAATAAGACACCGCACTTACATTACTTGCCCACAAAGTATCTGTGAAATTTATTATTGTCCAAGTTAAAATTTAAGCATACATAAGCTTAATCCATCAGTTATTTCGCACACTACAGCGCAGTAGCAAACAAAACTAAAAATAAATACTGAGATAAGAGAAAAATACATTTTTATCAATCACTAATAATTTATGAAAGAAAACAAAAGGTTATCTCGTGAATTTAGGAAGCCACGGCACCGCACGCAGACCGACACCAAATTAATAACGGCAAACATTATAATCAAAACCCAACGTAATAAACATATCATATTATTACGCTTAAGAAATCGTCTCCGAAAATACAATTTCTATATTTTTCGGGTACCGGGAATTTACGTTTACTCGAGAATTCAACAAAACACGGGGTACCATTTATACAGTATTAACAATAAAAAAAGAGAAATACAAAATACTACTCCTAGCCACCCACGTATTTACTTCTTTTTCCTTTCTTCTTCACCTTTCCTTTTTCTACTTCTATCCAAAACCAGGAAACAAGAAAGGTTCCTGCTCCCCTTCCTCTTCAGTCACCATGATCCATCACCACATATTTCAGCCACATAATCTACTCTAAGGGACACCTCGGCTGAGAATCGAGATGAATCCATGTAGAATGCCACGCTACAACCAAGAAGAGAAAGAGGACACAAGGCTTCCTTAATGTACATCTATATATAGTGTCAACCCTTGAAGCAGGTTCATCCACTCATCACGACACAAAAATAATTAGGGTTCTTAATAATTAGGGTTTCTCAAAACAAAGGGCTTTTGGAAATTGATAGAGGGGTTTTGTAGTTGAGGGCATAAGGAAGCTACTCCAGAAGTTAATTGTTCCAAATCACCTCGAGTCTCCTCCAATTTGGTTTCTTTGTTTCGGTGTTCATCCATTCGACTCACCACCATCTTTGTAAGAATGTAATTCATTTTCCTTTAATTAACATTTTGTAAATTTTATACTTTTTCGGTTGTAACAACAATGGAAATTAATAAAGGGACTTAATATTTGAATGTTGTTGTTGTTGTGGTTATGGTTAAACAAGAAATTACAATCTACTCATCAACTTAAGTAGTAATTGGCTCATTAGTTTTCCACTTATTATTGTTGGCTTATTCTTCTTCATGCGACTGAAATGAAAACCCACTTCGAAGGTGTTTGAATCCTCGTGTGAGTCACTGAAGCCATAAGGGTATCATTGGGGTCGAGCCACTCGCTCAGGATGGGTCGTACCCAATTGACGTAAGTCAGAGCTCAGTCTTGACCTCTATTTTTGCCCGATGGTAATGTTATTCTTTGTGTTTTGGATACTAGCCGAATCTGCTTGTGGTCATTTTGTTGAGTGTCTCGGCTTAAATCATATCTCATGGACCTATTGAGATTTTCGGTTTACCAGTAGTTATTTGATCTTGATTTAATTTCCAGCCTACACGGCTCATAATGGTACTTGGCTTGTTTATGTGTTATTCGGCTTATTCTTGGATTCTCATTTTTTTTTAGTCAATTCAGCCAAGAAAAACAACCACAAGGGTGCTTGGTTTTTCTCTTTTTCCTGCTATTAAGCAGCCCCATAAAGGGTGCTTTTTGTTACCTATTTTCTGCACAAATAGGAGTGTTTGTCTTTACTTATTCAACCCCAAAAGAGTACATTTACCTGCTGATTTTTCAGCCCCTAATGGGGTGTGTTTTGATTTGGTTTCCAGCCCCTAAATGACTGCGCTTTCAACCCCTAAAAGGGCGCGTCCGTCGCTGATTTTCTGCACCCAATGGTGCGTTTGGTTTGCTAAATTTTCTGCACAAAATAGTGCGTTTGGTTTGCTAAATTTTCTGCACAAAATGGTGCGTTTGGTTATGCGTTTAGCAGCCCCGACAGGGGTGTTAGTCTTGCTGTAGCAGTGGGTGCTCTTTGACCTGCCTTATGGCTCCTGAAAAAGTCGAGAATATCGGCACAAATTTGTTGAAGTCCCTCTTTCTTCCTTTTCAATAATCAATCAAATTAACCGTTTTTACCGTCAATCAATCGATGAATCTCATTACGTTTATGTTTTTCTCTTGTACAGGTGAAACTAACCAAATATGTATGTACTTTAAAAATCTGAATTAAACATGTTAAAGTCGAGCGAAGTGTATTACGATACGTCAAGTACTTTACAAATATTTATCTACAAAGTAATTTGGTTAATACTAATATCTATGGTTTTTATATTTTAGTATCCCACTCGTAAATTATATTACATACATAGTATAAGACATTTATACAGTGGCCCAACATGAAGCAAATGTGATAAAGTGTATGCAAAATTTCTTTTATGTGATACAAGGGCTTTAATTCAACTAATAAAAAAAGAATGATTTTTCTTAACTACCAATAAACTAACCAGACAAGCTAGGGCTATAAGTACAAATTAATTGTGTCATGCGCAATAAAAATTGTTATACAACTTGTGACATTAGTCACTTCGGGTAAATGAAGTATACACCCACGTTATGCTCAATTATCGACAAACATATCTATTACTTTACAATCCACAAATGAAATATAATTATTGAAACTTACATTGGCTTTCCTAATTTCAAGAGTATCCAAAATTAAGTCATACTTAAACCTTTTTGTTTAAATACATTTAAACTAACGAATGTTAGTGACATTAAAATGAATATATATATATATATGTGCGCTTAATATATATATATCTTCTTCGTTCATGATATCCACTTAAACCAATAACATCTTATAATATATGTACCGATTTTTCATACATCATCATTCGGCTATCATCAAGCCAATGTCTCATTCGCTCTTATTATTCTTCCGTATATTATCATTTGGTCATCATTAAACCAAAGTCGTAATTCCTTCTTCGAGATTTCCTCCCATGTCATACCCTCATAAGTCGAGATTCATCCAAATCTTTGTAAATTGTTTTAAGATAAATGATGCCACACAAACAACAACAACAACAGCAACAACAACAACAACAAAAACATTTAAAACCTATAAAGTTAGTTAAACTTTATCGAGTCTTATACATAAAGACTAAATTGCCGTATTAATTAGGTTGCGTGTCAGATGCCGTACACTATCACTCATTGATTTAATTCTCTTTAGACTTCATTTTGCACAATGCCAAGGTGAGTTTCATAGCCCCTACTTTTAACTGCTTTATACTTGTTTTGGGGGAAGATACATGCTCATTTTACTTAAATCATTTTACTTGTGCATTCCATGCATACTATGCTTTCACATGTTTAAAGTTTTCATCATACATGGATGTTTTATAGAGCATACCAAAATGTTTGACCCAGAATATTACGCAGCTTAGCCTAAGTCCTTAGATCCCAAATTGCCCTCTTCATGAACCGTCAATTCCTGCTGGGAAGCGCGAATGTTATAAATAGATCTATTGAGGGTGACACCTCTGTTCGGTTGACCCCGCTTGGGTCAAGGCGAAACATATAACATGTCGGGACCGAGTGTATTGGGATAAACACTCGCCATGGGCTCATTAATTGTATGACTTCCTTGTGCATACAGAAACTGTCGTAGCTTCGGTTGCATGAACTTAGTGCTAGCGTAATAGATTCAATATATGACATTATATTCGTTGTAATGTACATATAACCTACTTATGGTCCACTAATGAAATCTCTTTTATGAAATCCTTTTATGAATTGAAACTATAAACTCTATGACATTATGAAAGACGTAATGATCATCAACAACCAAATTTGAAACAATGTACTAAATCTCTTTTTATATAAACCTATGAACTCACCAGCGTAAGCTGACCCCTTTTAGCATGTATCTTCAGGTTTGAAGTGATAGCTTATCTTTGGAGGCGCAAGGCAAAGGCATGGCATGGTCATAGATGACTCTGATTTATGTATTGGGACCACTCGTTTATAATGGGCCATTTTCCGCATCAAATCAAAAATGTAAACATTGTTTTTAAGAAATGAATAAAAGTTTATTTATGAAAATATGTTGTTCTATGCTTATGTTGTGATATCAATTTAGTAGCACCCCAACACATGTATGCTTCCGCTGAGTCATTTTTAGGGGTGTTACAGTCAAAACTTTTCAAAATCTAGTCAAAACACATATACTTGTTTCTCTCAAGTCTCTTCGCTGCGATTTGTCTCATTGTGTTAGATCCTCTCATCTACATCTTAGGTATTGGTTGAAATTATCACTCATTTCACTATTTATAGCTTATAGATTTTATCATGTGATGATTGTTAACACCAATTTCTGGTTCTAGGTGCTCCTCACTCGAAACCCATCGCCTCTCATAATAGGTTTGTTATGTTATCTAACTTGTTAATTTGGGTTTAAGTATAGAATAAGTAGTCTGCAATTCTTGACCCATTGCTCTCTTTCCTTTTGAAAATCGTGCCCCAATTCTGCAAAATTGTTAGTATTTTAGATTTAGTTGTGTTTGTACTCGCGGTGGTAATTATTGTGTGATATGTGTTGCAATTAGTTTGTAGAAAGTGTTAGTAGGTTGAATTCATGTGATAGATCATGCCTGAGTTGGTTATTAGTGATAATTGTGTGCGCAATTGAGTTTGAATATTGAATGTTCTTATAAGCGGTTTGTTGGTGAATGTTTTTATGTGGTTTAGTCTATTTTGTGTTCTTGAGTGCGATTTGATAAAAGGATTAACTGCTTGAAAGCGAGTTGTCATGTCAAACAGTTTTGAAAGCAGTTTGTCAATGTGCGTCTTGACCTAAGCATTTTTACCTATGCGGTTTGATATCATGCGGTTTGTCATATGCGTCTTGACCTATGCGGTTTGATCTATGCGGTTTAACCTATGCATTTTGACCTATGCGATTTGATATCATGCGGTTTGTCATAGGCGTATTGATCTATGCGGTTTGATCTATGCAGTTTGACCTATGCATTTTAACCTATGCGTTTTGTTTGACCTCATGCGACTTGTCCCTATGCGGTTTGGCCCTATGCGGTTTGACCTAGTGAGGTTTGATTCTATGCGGTTTAATCTGGTGCATTTTGGCTTAAGTGGTTCTTGCTTGTATGTCTTGTTTTCTATGTGTCTTGTCCCTATGAGGTTGTCATATGTTAAGTATGCTGTGTGTTATGTGACGTGTTCATTTCACCCAATCTACTCAGTATATTGTATATCCTATGTCATGAGTGTTGCTTACTTACTTTCTGTGTCCTACCACACTTGACTTGATCATCATTGACTGTCAATACAGTGTGTTGTACATGTTGTAATGATGTTCAATGTGTCTTTGTCTCATATATACCAAGTTTCCGTTGTGCATGCCATGCTTTGACCATGTTTTATAATCTTGATGCCTTGACTTTCATCATCAAATACCTTATGTGTTCATTCTGTATTTCTCATCTAACATAACATATTTCCAAATATCTTTCATTGTGGATGTGTATATTACGGAAATAAAATGGCTGACATCACTGCTCCTGGTAACCAAGCTACTGTCGTTCCACCCAGCACACTAACAGATGAACAAATTATCCCTTATGAAGACTGGGTTACTATTGCAAGAAGCAACTGCTTTGTAGACGTGGACAGAAACCAACCGAATCCCATCTACATGATTGCCATTGACATACTGAAGAACACCAATTTCTTTGGTGCTTTGATGTTACGTTGCACAATTCCTTCTATCTACCTACAACAGTTCTGGAACACAGTCCAATGGGACAAGATCACTGTTGTATACACTTGTCAACTTGAAGACAAGTGGTATGACATCTCTGCAGACACTCTCAGGGAAGCTCTACAAATCACACCAAGAGACTCTGGTAATCCATTCACCTCTCTACCATCCGCTGAAGAGTTGATTGACTTTGTCGCTGGATTGAGCTATCCAGGTGAGATCACGAAGATATCTGGAATCATCACCAACGAGATGTATCAACCCTGGAGGGCAATCATTACGATTATCAATCTTTGCCTAACGGGTAAAACTTCTGGGTATGATAGAGTAAGGGCTCCGATTCTACAAATTATGTGGGGAGTGGTGAACGGGACAAACATTGACTATGCGGAACGTATCTGGGAAGAATTCACTTTATCAATGGACACCTTCATCACCGACAAACAAAATGCTCTAAAGAATATCAAGGGAAAGAAATCCAAAGACAAAAGGGTGATCCCCAGCATCAGGTTCTCAAAGCTCATTATCAAGCATCTGCAGGCAATGCATCAGTTTAATCCAAGAAGTGATTCAGCTCTTCATGAAGCCAGCGATGAACATCTTCTCGGCAATTTAAAGTTTGTGGCTAAAGGAACAGATAAAGAGATCTTTGGAAATTCAATTCCTAATGCTCTTATGACGGATAAAATGAGCAAAGCCGACTACGACAAAAAGTATCTCAAATAGGCATCAAACTCTACTGTTGATAAGACACCCAAATCCACACCAACTAAGACAACCAAAACATCCTCAAAATCATCTTATGCCAATGTCCCAAAGAAAAGATAAGAAAGATCCAAATCTGTAGATTCACCCTCACAAAGACAGAAGAAGAGAAAAGGTGAAACAGGGAGAGGAAAAGGGTCCAAGGAGCCCGAGACTGAGATGACACTGAGGGATGAAGATGATGCGGCACTCCAACAGGGCATTGAAGCCAGCTTGCAGAGTCTAGAGGTGTCTGAGAGACAGCCTAGGAAGGGTATTACAATACATGAACCTGAATCAGTGCCGCGTCACACCACTCCTGTTGCCAAAGGAAAAGGAAAGGGGAAGGTAGGTGAAGAAGTGGAGCAAGCTGCACAAATTTTGTTAACAATATCTACACCAACTCCAAAGACTACTACTCAATATGAGCTAAAAAAATGAAATGTTGAATCATCGTCTGCACAAGAGCCAAGTGAAGCAGAAGGGGAGCAATCTGCTACTCAGGAGGACATTCTCGACTCTAGTGACACTTAGTCGAAGAGTCAAGGATATAAGCGTGGAGATGTTAATATGAGTGAACCAGACTTACAGGCAGAGGTGCAGATAGAGACTGTTACAGGAACAGTACCTGAATCAGAGGATAAGCTAACAGATGCTGGAGTTCAAAGCACGGGGTTAGGAGGAAATGAACTGTTACAAGAAACACATCCGAATCTCCAAGAAACTCTGAAGCAAAGATCTGAAGAACAAGTGCGTCTTGATGAAATAAACTTCTCAACAGGATCCCTATCCTCTCTAAAGAACCTTGAAACATATATTACATATGGTGACCAATTCTTCAAAGACAGACCATCTGATGCTGAGTCGGATAAACAGAATGATGAAAAAGAGGAGGTCGAATCCATGTTTTCTGTTACTAATCAGCAAGATACATCCACCATTCCTCCCATGTCTGCACCAACACTTACTGTATCAGCAACAACTTCTGCAACCGCACTTCCACCACCAGTACCATCCTTGTCAACCGCACTTCCACCATCAGTGACTTCTGAAGCAACAACAACCACCATCTCTCCAACTATCATTACTTTTAATGACCCTATTACACCACCACCATCACCACCTCCCAGCAAAACCACTAAACAACAACTTGAAGAGGCCTTAAAACGAATTGAGGCCCTCGAGAAGAAACACCTGCCAGAATCAGTCAAGCATCTCGATCGACGTCTATTGAAGTTGGAGCGACTCAACTTTGACACTGAAGTAATCAATTCTATTGAAGCAGAGGTCAAGGATGCAGTTGAATGGGCTATGAAAGCTCCTTTACATAAGAGGTTTAAAGAATTACCTACGTCGGACATGAGATCAATTCTCCATGACAGAATGTATGAAACTGATGAGCACAAAGAGCACGAAGTCCACATGCAACTCTATGAAGCTCTTCAGAACTCGATAGATCGTGATAACCTCATGCAGCACTTAATAGACATTCGTAAAAGATAAGGAAAGAAGAAAAGAAGAGTCGTGATGCTTGAGTCTAAATCAGGAACTCCTAAACCACACCACCTCCTCCTCCAACTGGTGGTTTTGGTTCCTCTGGTGCAGGTGGATCATCAGGTGCTGCAGATACTTTGAAGTCTAATCCACCGATCCCTTCTCTAAAGCCATCAAATCAACCTGGTTCTACAGCAGGTCAAAGTTCACATAAGACTACGAAAACCTCGACCTATGCTGCCAGGACCACGGTTGACTCCAAGTTTACACCTACATTCTCCTCCATTCCAGAAGAGCAAGTCATGAAAGAAGAATCATACATAGCTCAAGAGTCAGATTCTGAGGATGATGATGCTTCCACCAAACACATCCCCAAGGTGTCTCATGACGAAGACTGGTGGAATGCATATATAAGAGAGAAATGTACAAAGCAATCTTGGACGGAACCTATAAAGGAAATGACTCAAGGCTGGTGGCCAGAGGAAAGACCAGAAACTCCAGAGCCTTCATGGATCATTCCTGAGTCTGACAACAACTGGGCGAATACCATTGTAGCCAACCATGAAGCACCCCCAGAGGAATCATTGCTACACATTATAGGAGACATGGGAAGCTTTATGAAATGGTATTGTGAGAAGCAAGGAATTTCAACGATTACTCCAAAGGATCTGGAGGGCCCAACGTATGAAATTGTAAAAGTGTTTCATCCAGATGCTGCTCATCTACAATATCAGACGGAGGAGTGCTACAAATTGTTGACATATCAAGTTGAAGACAATGTGCTCCAATTCAATGTCAACAAACCACTTCCTCTCGGTGGTGAACCTGGTCAAATTACAATCCAAGCTTATTTCTTCTTCAACAGAGATTTGGACTACTTGCGTGTTGGGACTCAGGTAATCAGACCTGCACTTTCAATTTCAAAAATGAAGGCTGCCCACTATCCAGATGCGGGTCTAGAGCAGATGGTCCCATATCAGTTTTGGACAGAAATAGAATAAGAGTACGATGTTGCTGCCTCATACGGTATATCACACTCGTGGTTCAAAAAGAAACGATTCTACATTGAAAGACATGGTGCCGAAAAGAGTCGCAGAGCTGTTCGTTCGAAACTGCGAATTCTAAGTGTCGTCAGTGCAGAGATCTTTCCGATGTATGGATACTATTATCTGAAGAAGATTGTCCTCAGAAGAGCAAATCAGAAAGACCATGTGATAGAGGAAAATGACTTCAAAAATATATATCCAAATGACGTTGAAGATCTAAATCTTTTGAATATCCAAGGCCACCTCGATCACGTGGATGTTCGTGAAAAGAAGTCTCTTACTACAGCTGTCAACCTATGGATAAGAGGTTTAGTGATTCGACAAAGAGTGGGTGACTTTCAGCTCGGCATGGAAAGCTAGCAGACTCAAGTCAATCTCACCAAGCCTCGATGGGAAGCCACAAGATTTGAATTCAGGCACGACTACTCAGTAATTGATACTCTAAGAGCAGTTGTCTTCACGGAAAAATATGGATCAAGGATGCTAATGAGGCTGTGTGAGCTGTACAAGTTCAGTGATGGTACTCTAAAATTAATTGAAGAAGAGTTGGATTCTACTGTTAAGGAGTTTAGGCTAAAGATGAGACTGGGAGTTAATACAAGGTTTTGGTCTGCACATGATGTCAAAAGAAGTGAAGATTTCATTGCAGCTATCAGAAGAAGACTCAAGACTCGGAAAATCTTCTGAAGTTTAGAAAGTTTTGTGGGAGGAAGAGTCCGTGAAGGACATTACAGACTACTACAGTGAACCGAATGATGATATCTTCTTTATGGTGGTCATTATTTTTGAACTCTTATTTGTGATGTGGTGAGTGTAATATGAATAATAATAAATATGCAGTATATAGTAGTAATAGGATTATGGCTTGTAGCCTCCCTCTCGAACTTAAGGGGGAGCAATGTAGTGTTTCTTTTCAGATTAAATAAAACAGGACACATTTTTCTCCAAAATTTTCCTACATATTTAAATCACTTGAGATCCAAAATCTCAAAGGATTTGAAATTTTTGATCGGGGGAGAAAATGTCATATAAATATGTAATCTGATAAAATGTGATCTCTAAGTCTCAATGGATAGGCAGCTCTCCCATATGTGCTAAACATTTTCGTATATCGAGGCACATATTGAGGGGGAGCATTTTAAAAATCATCTTAAAACTATCAAGGTACTAAAGCATCATCGTTTTATCAGAAGTACCTTGATTGAATTTAAATGGTTTCCTTGGCTATTGTGATCGTGATAACTGCTTCTAAACACTCCTCCCTTCATGTGCTAAACAGTCTTCAAAAATTCTCAATGCACACATTGAGGGGGAGCAATCAAATGAAAATCACATCCTTCCCAAAATGTTTTATCCTAAGTATTTAAAAATCTAGATTTGATCGGGAAGTGATGATGATCATTTTAGAAAATGTTAATCAAGAATTGGATCTTTCATTCTCAATCTAAGATTTCAAAGTCCTCTTGCCTCCATGTGCCAAATGATTTCTAATACTTGAAGCACATGTTGAGGGGGATCATTTCTAAGATATCAAAAACAATTAAGGTACAAAATGCTTTGATTTTATATCACAAGTACCTTGATTGATTTTCAAATGGTTTTCAATTGGTTTCGAGGCGGAAAGAACAATACCAAAAGACCGACAAATTTAATTTATGCATTAAAGAACAATATCAAAAACAATTAGGTATTCGTTCCCATGATCCTGCCAGAGCTGGAGGGATCTACCAGGGACAATCCACTAGTTAATGTAGAAGTCCTTAGGTATGATGAAAAAAGGAGAAAAGTGAGATTAAGGGAATAGTGCCGACTAAGATTTAGGTAGAACTAGAATAAACCCAACAAGGTTCTAGTAATGAAGTCTCGGTAAGCACTGAAGGGGTTGAAGAATGAAAAAGAATTGAATGTGAAAAGGGTGAAAAGAAATAGCCCTCCACTAATTCAACCTTAGGGCAGAAACCGGGTTCAATTCATATGCTACTGGTTGTTACCAAGGTAACATCGATATTGAAGACAAGACATCATGGACCCAGTGACGCACTGCACTAAACTTCCCAACCTACTCAAGTTCCTCTTAAAAGGACTTGTTTCATTCTCACAGGGAACCTACATAATCTATCGACATTCTCTTAGATATTGTTGATATTGAAGAAGGAGACCCTCTCCCTAGTCTCCGGCATAGGAAACAAAATGTGCACTATTGAGTCTAGAGCCAAGAGATCATCAATAAATCTCATTATGACACACAATTAATGAAGACTACAGCTTTCACACAAAGTGGAATGTGAGAATATATTTTGAGAGTCCTACGCATTATCCTTGTGGTAATACCAAAACATCCGAGTGATATGTAAATTATTCACGATGAAGATGGAAATCCCTCTAGAACCAACATTAAACAAGCTCTTGGTGGGTGGCATGTGAAATCTTTCCAAAAGATCAAAGTTGTGACAACTGGATAGAAACGATGGGGCGATTCACTCTTGAATCAACCTTGGTCCTGGAAATGGATTGACGGATACCTTTGAAAAACCGGTCATTGTGCTCAACAACTCCTCTCTCTAGCACATTGACTGTGTATTAAACTTTCAAAATAAAAGGGTATTTTTGATTGAAAATTGATGTTTTCCGTAAAACCTTCGTTGTATTACAAAACTCTTTCTATTGAGCAATACACGACTGTTTTTCAAATCATGTTTTCATCAATCAGTGAATCTCAATACGCTGGTTCACTCACTCCGTGCTGTCTTCTTTGAGACGTTTCGGTTTGAGAACGGTTTGATTAGCTGCGAAACCCTGTCAAGGAGATTCTTCGGAATTCTACCTGATCACAGGCAGGACTTGTACTGATCAACGGGGAACCGTGGTTCTTGCAACCCCATTCAATGAAAGTGATCAAAGACACTTTCGTGCGCTTTATTGATAACTGTTGTTTGCAGGGACACCCGACGGTTGCAGCTGATCAGAATTGATGAGTCAATCCATAACCACATGCTCACAAGCACACAATGATAACTAAAGAGAATCATGACTATCAAAGACATACAACGAAGCTTCTGCTACTCTGATAAGAAGATATCATGATCCAAAACTGTGAGCATGGCGGTCCAAAAGTCACAACTTCACATAATGGCGATACAACAAAAGGATGAGTCAAACATTTAGCATGGCTGATGATCTTAAATAAATCTCAATATCACATATCAAAGAAAACACTGCCAAAGAATCACTACTGATGTGCAAAGTTGAAGTTTAAAAAGCTTCAAAGTCTACGAGCTCGAGCATTAAAGATTATAGTTATAGTGCTAGGATTTACAATGTAATTCATGGGGTGACCTCCCTTAGGGGGAGATTGTTAGGATTTGGAAAATCCATGTTGAAGTATCGGTCACCCCAACAATAGTCTAGCATATTATAGCTCGTAGACATAACGTTATATTAGATAAGTTTACAAGTAGTATAAGTAACACCGTGGAAGAAGGACGGGTCTTTACCCACTGTATGCCCGATCCACAACTGAAGGAGGGCGTAAACATATGTATAAGTAGCCCTCTCCCACAAGGAGAGGGGTTGGATGTTCATTTGGTAATCTAACCTTTCTTTTGATTTTATCTCTCTAGAACATCCCATCTTTCTTTCTCTCTCTAGAAAAGCACACGATCTATACATTGATTACTTGTAGTGTTATGATATTCAATTACTTACAGATTTACTACTTTATTACAAACCTATAAACTCACCAACCTCGTGTTGACATTTTTAGCATGTATTTTCGTGTTTAAGGTGACAACTTTCTTTGGAGGCTTTTGGCATGACATGGCATGGTCATAGGATAGTCTGACATATTTGGGACCGCTTTATTAATATGGGCCTATATTTCCGCACTATTTTTAAATGATGTAAACATAATACTTTTGATTATGAAGTTTCTTATGATAAACCTGTTATTCTATACTTTGTATTGTGATACCAATTGAGTAGCACCCCATGACCCGAATGCTTCCGCTGTACCAAATTTGAGGGTGTTACAAAACACTAACGAGCAGTATACCCCGATCAATGTAGCTTAGTTGGTAAGTATAGTGTCGATCACTAAGAGTGGAACGTTAACACTTAAATATCTATCAGTATTTTAATCCTAAAGTTAGTCTAATTAAACCTAATCTAACGCAAGGGGGGTTTCAGCCTGAAAGAGTGGCGCAATTTTTAGATTAAGTAAAACTAAAAGTCACATGACGATAGACACACACATACACAGATAGAAAACATATGACAAATAAGAGGCATGTCTGATAGTGAAGTAGATTATACTCACTTAATTGCTTACATGTAACACCCCAAAATGGTATAAACGGAAGCACACATGTCATGGGTGCTACTAAATTGATATCACAACACAAGTATATAATAACTGATTTTTATAAAGAAAAGTTTCATTCATTGTTGAGAACAAGGTTTAGATATTTGTTTAGTGCGGAAATATAGGCCCATAATAAAGTGGTCCTCATTTATGTTTATCAGAGAAATCTATTACCATGCCTTCCTTTGCGCCCCAAAGTTAAGCTATCACCTTTAAACCTGAAAATACATGCTAAAAATTGTCAACACAAGGTTGGTGAGTTCATAGGTTTATTCAAATACATTTCAATGTACAAGTGATGTGAATTAAACATTTAGTTTTGTGAGCATTGTGTCACACATAATGTCATGAAAGTTTGTGTTTACCTTGATATAAAATTTCATTTGTGGACCGTTTGTGGGGTATATGCACATTACAATGAATATAATGCCATATAGTGTGACTATTACGCTAGCACTTATTTCATGAAACTGAAGCTACAACTGTGGTGTATGCAAAATGTAGTCATACTAATAGGAGGCCCATTGCGAGTGCTTATCCCATTACAATCGATTCCGACATGCTATACGTTTTGCATTGACCCATGTATAGCCAACCGAACAAGGGAGTCACCCCCAATATATCTATTTATAACACTCAGCTTCCTAGCAGAATTGATGGTTCATGAGTTTGGGCATTTTTGGATTTAAGGGCTTAGGCTAAGCTGCGTAGATACTTTAACTAATGAAATAGTTTGTGTGGTCCATAAAATGTTTTGCGTGATCCTCAAGTATGTAATTTTAAATATTTTTGTTTGCTAGAAAGCAATCAGTTATGTGGTAGGTAAACACATCATGCATTCAAATAATCAAATCATTCATTTCGGTCAAACAACATAGTTGAGTAAACAATACACATTTTTAGATAAAATAAGCATTGAGTTTAAGTAAAAACAAGCATGTATCTTCCCCAAAATAGTTATACAACAGGTAAAAGTGGGGGCTATGAACTCACCTCAACAAATAGTCTTTTGAAGTGGGATAAATCAAATAGTATAAGTGTGCGGCACCAACACGCGACCTAGATTAGTATGACAAGTCTTAGTCTACTGATTTAGGTTTAAGACTCGATAAGTTCAAAAAAAGGTTTTCAAATATTTGTATTGTTGTTGCTTGTGTGGCAGAATTTAAGTTTAAAATGGTTTTCTAAATGTTTGTAAGTATTGGCTCTTGGAATTGCATAAGTATATAAGTATAAATACCAAAAAGGTATCAAAATGAATAAGTCCTTGGTAAGCCAATAACCGAAGACGATGTACGGAAAGTGTGGAAAACTAGAAGGGGGTTGAATAGTTTTACCGATTAAAACTTTGTTTTAAACTATTTAGATCGACTTATGTCAATCTATTTATTATATGTGTTGGATAATGATAGATAAGCATAAAAGTAAATAATGCAAAGATAAAGATTAAAGAAACACAAAACCATGACACGAGTATTTATAGTGGTTCGGCTACAAGGACACCTTCCTTGCCCTACTCCATTTCGCGAGTACCCCAATCGAGAGTTCGTAAGCACGACACAACACAAGCTCCTTAATGTGGCGGAGAAGCCTTCACAATGTCACTTCTCTTTATCCGTACTAGGCTAGACACTGAGTTCTTTCACAAGGTAGAAGCACACCTATCATAACGTCGCCTACACTTTATCCGGTACAAGGCTAGATACCGAGTTCTATTACAAAGGAGGAACTACTACCCAACACTACACCACAACACAACTACCCCAAAGGAGACACACTCCTTGTTACAACACTAGAAGGATATCAATATCCTTTAACCCAAACAATCTATCTTGTACATCGATGCACCATATTGAATGTACACCCTTGGCATCTTTCACTGATGCCTTCGACACGACCCCTTCGCACCTTTCACTAATGCCTTCAATACAACACTTCTATGGAGGGAGAAAAGAACTATCAACAAGATACACTTCAATGGTCTTGATGATGACGAAGCTTAGCAACTCATGACATTGAGCTTGCACGCTTCAAGAGGTGGTGATCTCGCCTTTAAGAGGAACCTAGAGAATCACACAAATATAAAACTACATAGAATGATCCTTGGATCGAGGTTAGAGATGTTACAATACTGAGAGAAAGTATGTGTAAAGTGGTAGTAAGCAAGAGAGAAATGGCTCATTATTTATAGAAAAAATTGTCTACTGTCTTATGGCTCCCATTGATCCCTCCCCAGAGGGATCCGGCAAGTGCAATCCTTGCGATCCGGCTACTGGGTCAGCTTAGTCTAAATTTCAGGATGCAAAACGAGTTATGGGTTATGGGTTATGAACCATGGGTTATGGGTAATGGATTATGGATGTCCAACAAGATGCAATGTACCTAGACATTGGGTAATTGATCTTGGGTCATGGGTCATGGACTTTGGGTCATGGATCATGGATAATACCAAACATGACTTCATGCATGATGTCATGCAATGGGTCATGAGCTATAGATCATGCTCCATGGGTATGGGTTATGGACTTTGGTTTTACCCAACAACATTCATTGTACCTAGTCAATCGATCAGGTCGTGTGGTGACGGTCATGGACTTTGTATTTTACCCATTACTTTACCCATTACAATATATAAAAAGTATATATGTACATTTCTATATTATGTAAACACTAGTTGTTAAACATATGCATTTTTATAAGATTTAAAAACTTGTTTAGTGTTTATATAAAAATGTCTTTGGCTTTATATAACTTATTTACTAGATGTATTTTGATATGGTTTTAATATGTTTAGTATAAGTGTGTTAGTAAACTATTGGCTCAAACCTTTTACGTATTTTATTTGTTTCATTAAAATGATTTTACGTTTGTGATTGTGCAAAAGATTGCACTACCAGCTCGATGAGGATCAAAGTAATGAGGGGTGTGTGTTCCAGCCAAGGCTTGCCTCAGAACTCGAGAATAAGAAATACTAAGACAATACGTTAAGTGATTGCGCAGGGTAGGA
>OU343216.1:6220513-6294079 GCA_910596185.1 Chrysanthemum makinoi | reverse complement strand
GTAGTAAATATACCAAATATACGATACACGCGAGAATCGACAAATCAACCTTTTAGGAAAAGGGTTAACGTGCCAAAACTCACGAATGTGATATAAGTGATACCGAGCAAGTGATTACCCGGGTCGTGTCCCAACGAGGTGTGAATTGAGGATGTCGTTTGAGGTTTGTTATTAAAATGCTTGAATTGTTCGAGATTTGATTGTTTTTAATTACGTTTTCTACAAACTAATTAACGGGAAAGTAATTAAGGCAAGGGAAACCTAATAAATGACAAACTAACTACTACTAAGCATACGGAACAATAAAACTAAGCTAAATTAAGTCCTAGGGTGCTACAATGCAAAAACGCGAAAACCCGGGCTAATCCCGAGCTCCAAAAGTGAAAATAATGCAATTTAAGGCCTAAGGATGTGAAACTAATTTTCCTACGTTCTAAACGACTAAAATAAAATTTAGAAAAAAGCCGGGCATTTTTTCGACTTTTAAATTATTTATTACGAATTAAAATCTAATTTAATCTAATTTAATTTTAAAAAATACTAAACTACTTTAGAAAATTCTGAAAAATTCACTAAAATTACTTTGAGTATCTGATTCTAAGAAAATTATAAAACGTTGGTACTGCTTAAGGAAATAAGCTACTAAAAAGCTAAATAAGCTACTAACTTAAAAACTGAGTTTGTATTTAAATATCTAAGTGTGCAAGGATTTAACGAAGAAAGACCCTAGGGCAGTTGGTGAGGTGTGCGTGTGGTGAGCTGGGTGGCCAGAGATCAAATCCCAGCAATGGCGTTTTTTTCAAATATTTTTTTTTGAATTTTTCTTTTTGAAAATTAACAAGGGACTTGAAATAACAACTTTTTGTAAAAACTTTTCTTATCAAACTAGAAGAATAAGCAGTTGGAACTGCTTATTTCCAACAGTTAACCAAACTCACCCCTTTTTTTATCAGATTTTAAACATAACAGGCATCAATAAGCAGTTTAGTGAGAAGGATTAAGCTAAAGCATATATAAGGGAACAATAATAAGCTAATGTCACTAGGAATAAGCACAATAAAGGGGAACAATAAGCAGTTTTGAGGTTCTAAGTTAAAATGTAAAATGAGCATTCAATGAGATAATAAGCTATTCTACCAAATCTAAATAAGCACTAATAAGCAAACTATAAACTATCCTAGCCTACTCTATCTAATAAGCACTAAAATGTCCTAAATAAGCTAAATGAACCTGATAATAAGCTAAAACTAAGGGGTCCTTAGGCTGCTGATATGGGATAGCAACACAGGTTCATGGGGGCTATTTCAAGGGCACATTAAGCTACTACAAAGCTACAACTAAAAATTATAAAAATCACTATTAACTAGCCAACCTACTCAATACTATGCATACCAAAATTCAGAATCTAAGGCTTAATATTAAAGAATCTAAAAATCAAAACTAAAAGGGCTATTAGAACAAGTGGTACCTGTAGTACATAACTCAAAATGGACAAAAGCAGATTTCAAAATCAATTTTAAACTAAGCTAGATGAATCCTAAGTGCAAAGAAACTAAAACTATATAGAGAGTGGCATGTGAAATGTAATAAAAGCAATTTAGAAGCACTTTTCATGAAGAAATAAGCTTGGGAAAAGCACAAGAACAGCAGTAAAATAAGCAGTAAGGTTGAAATAAAAAAACTTTTTCATTAACTAAAAAGATGAATTACAATTTAAAAACAGAAACTAAAATTTAAAACTAACTAAAACCTAATACCTTTGAAAGGCTTACAATGCTTCTATTTATACTAAAAATGTCTAGGTCTTCAAATGCCCTTGTGTGTTTGTTTGCTGAGAGAAAACAGAGAAATGGACATCTTGTGCTTCTTTAGCTTCAATCTCAACCATCCAAATGATCTTGGGCACCAAGGTGAGCATCTGAGCCGTCCACTTTAAGAGCTCCAATGGGAGTTTATGGGATTGCCAACATGGCATTTGACCATGTGGGTGTGGGGGAGACCTGAGAGCGTGGGAATCAGGGGTGATAGTGAGATGTTGGGGAAGAAGACAAGGGTACTTGGTTTTTAGTTTTGGCGGGCAAAAAAAATGGGTGAGATGGGATTGGGTATCTGTTTTGGGTAATAAAGGGAGAAGAGGTTCAAAATTAAAAGGGGGGGGGGGTCAAGTGGTTAAAGTGAAGGGGTTCAAAAGGGTTTTAATTAAAAGGTTTTCATTTAAGGGTTTTTTAAAAGGTAAATAAAACTTTGTATTTTCTGATTTTTGCTTTAAAATGATTTTTTTTTTTTTTTTTTTTTTTTTTTTTTTTTTTAGAAAATAATTTTAATAAAGATTGGTTTTTGAGAAAAAAAAATAATTGGTTTTAAATAAAAAGAAGGATTTAAAGAGAAATGGTATTTTGGATTTTTGGTGACGGGTAAAACGATCATTAGGGTTCGGGTGAAGGGTGAAATGGAAATTTGGGTTTTAGGGTTAGGTTTTTAGTCTGATTCCCCAAGCTCACTCCCAAATGTATCCCGGGCTCTGAAAAATATAGAAAATCCACTTCCGGCTTCGTCTGCAATGCACTTTTTCCATTCCGAGCTCATTTCCGTCCGTTTTTGCCCTGTTTTCGATCCTTTGTACCTGAAACACATAAAAAACACATTCCAAGGATATCTGCAGCATAATTGGTTATATTTCCGTGTTTTTAGACGTTTTTGTGGTCTTAGATGGGTAAAAATGATGAGTGAATAAGCACTCATCAAATCCCCCACACTATCAATTGCTAGTCCCTAGCAATCCGATCATCTGAAGTAATGAAAGGATCAAAAATACCAAGTATACCCCGTTTCGACTTCTTATTCTACTACGAGAAATTTAAACTGGAACGATAATAAATAAAATGCTTGATTATTAAAACATGGCATCATGGAACGGGATTCACGCAAAATGGGTGTCTCCGGGGAATTGTAATCGTCATCCTCTTTTTTATACTCTCAAACCAAGCTTAAACTTATTGTGCAAACGTTTTTGTAAAATGCTAACACTACTTATACAAATAATCTATGTAAGTCGAGACTTAACTTTTTACTCCCGCAATTTATAAAATTTAAGTTCGTATGCTCATTTTCAGAAGTTTGACCATTAAAATCGACATTTGTTATGGTTGTTATCCACTTAACTAAAGTACTAACCCACCGGAAACGATGAAAGTCTAAGGATCGAAAGGGCCTCTTCCATGTAGCGGCTTTCTTCTCGGCACATCCCAAAACATTAGTTTTAAGTGATCGGGCTTTTGACACCTCACAGAGAATAGTACCGGAATTAGCGGGAATTCGATTCCAAAGATTTACGAAGCTACCGTTAAGTTAAAACTAAACCTAAATGGATTACAACCGACGATAATTTAGAAATTCGAGATTCAAAGGTGAGATCACTCCATGTAGCGACTTTCTTCTCAGCTTGTCCTTTTAAGGAGGCTAGGTTTTCACCCTTGAGAATAGTATCGGAGCTTTCGGGATCTTTGAAATCAAGGATTTCCAAATTACCGTCAAACTTTTAGACAACTTTGACGAATACGAGTTCAACTTCCGATTTAAATTTAAGAAAAAGCAAGTTTCGCACATTTATTCATAAGCAACATAATGCTTTTATTCACGCAACTCATAGTTTTCATTTTTTCAACTTTTTCATTTTTTTTTTTTTTTTTTTTTTTTTGACTTTGAACTTTAAACTTGCAACTTTTGCATCATTCAAGCAACTTTCGATACTTTCATTTTGCAACATTATTCATATTTAAAGAAAGTATGCTTTCTCGGAAATTTAAATAAAAAGTTGAACTCGGACTCTAAATCAATTTTGCTTAAAAACTTTTTATTGTAACAAGACGATTTTGAATGTTCAAAAGTTTGACAACGAGCACGTATTTAGGTCCGATTAGTTAGCTTATGGGAGAAAAAGCCATAGATTACTTATATAAGCTCTAAAGAGAACCAACTACTCCACGCTTAGCATTTTCATTTGCACAACGCGTAAAACCTTAGCCTAATTGTTAAGAGAGCAGCTAGATCAACACTCTAGCAGAGTCGGGATTCCCCTTGTTCTAGCCGAATCCAGACTAAACTACCATTAACTCCGAAGCATTAATGCCTTATTTTTGTGCAAAGCACTTCTTGAAAATGTAAATACTTGACTTAAAGCGATAAAATTTTAAAATTTTGGTCAAAACGGGGGTGCTAGGGTACTAGAAGGTACATATGTGATCAAAATTCGTTTAGAATTCCCCCCCACACTTAGAATTGAATATTGCCCTCAATATTCAAAGTACCGGCCGTAGCCGAAACTATAGAACGGAAAAAGGTAATACTACTAGCCAAGTGTGGAAACGAAATCTTTTTTCACAAAAAGGATTAATAAAGATATCCCTAGATAATCGTTAGCAAAAAGATCGGATATTGGGCGGCTGGATTGAAAACAGGCGCATCAATCATCACGATCTACGGGAATCCTGAAAACAGAGAGCAAACACACAACAAGCAAACAATAGTGGGGGAATTCCCCCCACACTTAGTGTTAGAAAATAGAAAGAAGATAGAAACATGGGTGGACACCCATGAAATGCTACTGTTTTTGTTAACCGAGTCGCTAGCTTGACTCGACCCCGAATTCATTGGTCCATGGGGGAGCAAGTGGAAGAGAAAATCTCAATCGGACTTTCATTCAAATGGTTTGGATAAACATTGAATGTGCTGAAAGTTCCACTCCGATGAGATATATCCGGCTCAAAAGAATGATGAATGGAGATGCCGGGGTCAAAAATGAAATCCTCATTTCCGAATGAGGTAGTACGGGTGGGTTGGGTGGGCAAAATTTTAGGCATGAGAACGTATTGTTCAAATTCTTTGCCCACCGCCTTAGAGATCCCAGTATCCGTATCGGGTTCAAAAACAAAGATGAATCCATCATCCGGCGGTTTAGCGGGAAGACGAGGGAATGATGGATCATCAAGAAGCACAATCTCAGTCACAAATAACTCCATAGAGAAGAGGAGTTCATGGTTAGGTCGAAGAGTTTGAAACATCACATCGGGTAAAGTACCCATTTCAGAAATTTGAGTTCTCTTAGAGTGAACTCCCTTGGAAGGTATTATACCGGGTTTGAACACTTTATCCTCAGAGAGGCATGAATCGAAAGTGTCAACCACGGTAAAATCCTCAAGAGAAGGGGAGTCACTCTCGGTTAAAAAAGAATGAAGAACATCTTGATCAACAAGTTCATCAATTGAAACTTTCAAGTTCTTCTCTTTCTTGGGAAAGAATGGATCATCAAAATTTTCCAAAGGAGCATTGTTCAAATTATCATTCTTAAATGGAATAGAGTCCGTGAGAGCGAGTTCATCGGAGAACTCCTTCTTATCAATTGAAGGGTCAAGTGACGGATCTCCATACAGCAAATACTCAATTTCACGTAAGTCGGCTTCAAAGTCAAAGACTTCATTGTCAATTCCCGGTGGGAGAGGACCAAGGCGAGCGAGTTCATCGGCGAACTCCTCGAGAAGTAAATCAATAGCTGAATCCTCGGGCTCGGGCTTCGAAGGATTTTTGGTCAAAAGCTCAACTTCTTTAATTTCAATTTCTTCCGGAGGGAGTGAAGACAACGGGTCTTCATTTTCACTAAGTAATTGTTCAAGACGAACACGGTCTCCCTCCGGGTCAGATTCATCATCATCAATTCCTGACGGAAAATAATAAGCTTCGATCTCTTCCAAATTCAAGTTACTTCCCTCAAACGGAGTGAGGGAAGGGGAAGAGTCAGAAATAATGAGGCCGGAAGTAGGAGTGGGATTGCCACTCAAAGAAGGTTCAAAAAGATCGATTCGATTAACCGAATGCGGAGGTGGGACAAGTGGTGTGCTCTTAGAGCTAGCAATTTCCACCACTTCCGTTATGGTCTCCGGTTTCTTGGTAATCGTTTTAAGCTCAACACGTTTACTCGAAGATCTCTTAACCGTAAATCGTGAAAGACTTTGATCAATCCTAGATGGAGAACTTTGGATAACCTTAGGTTGGACGTTTTCGGTACTTCCGTTATTAGTAGGAAGCACCGGGTCCTTTGTCACCTTGGTTTCACGGCTTTCAACTTTATCAATACCACAAATGGTAGGCATAGATTTCAAATCTTGGTTAACATTGAAAGTTACGGCTTCTTTGTTTACCCTCAAAGTGATTTCCCCTTCATCAACATCGATCAATGCACGACCCGTTTTTAAGAAACACCTCCCAAGGATGAGGGGCACTCGGGGATCGGCATCGAAGTCGACGACAACAAAGTCGGCGGGAAAATGAAATTTTCCTACTCTCACACAGACATCCTCGGCTATACCTAACGGACGAGAATTCGTTCGGTCGGCAAGCTCGAGGATCATACATGTAGGTGTGAGTGGGGGTAACGAAAGCTTTTTCCACATGGAGTGTGGCATCAAGTTAATGCTCGCGCCAAGATCGGCCAAAGCGGAGCATTGAACTAGTCCTTGAAAATCACATGGGATGAGGAACTTTCCGGGGTCTCCTAACTTTTCGGGAAGTTTTTTAAGGATAACCGCCGAACAATTCTCGTTCAAGGAAGTTTTAGCCAACTCGGAAAGTTTTTCTTTGTTGCTCTACAAGCTTTTGATCGTCGGACCAAACTTGGGCATTAGAAGGAGAGCCTCCGCGAAACTAATCTCGAGGTGCGTATCTTGAAAGATTTGGATAAGCTTTTCCATTTGTTGATTAGTTTTGTCGCGGGCCTTTTGATCATTAAGCCTTGAAGGATAAGGAATTGAAGGCTTAATCTTCGGAACATCGGGCTCCGGAATGGGGATGTGGACTACCGGAGGTTGGACGTGTGCGGTACTTTGTGGGCTTGTAGAATGCACCTTGTCCTTGGTCACCTCGGTTTCTCGTTCTACTTCCCTCACCGGAGAGGGTGTAGGCATCGAGGGTCCATCATATGACTTACCACTTCGGGTGGCAATAGCATTCAACTCTCCCTTCGGGTTAGGAATTGTATTACTTGGAAGAGAACCGGAACCCGAAGGTTGAGAATAAGAAGTAGAAGGTTGATTGGCTTAAAAGAAACTAGCCATCATATTCCTCATTTCAGTCATCTGTTTGTTACTTGTAGCTTCAATTTCCTTTTTGAAATCCGTCCTCATGCCGTTAATTTGAGTTTGCAAACATTTAATGGTGTAATCAGAATTCTTCATGTAAGTTAGAAACTCGTTCGGAGCAACTTGAGGAGGTGCTTGATAAGGTTGTTGAGGAGGAGGTGGTTGATATTGATGTTGAGGAGGAGGTGGTTGTTGGTAAACTTGAGGTGGAGGAGCTTGGTATTGTTGACTACCATGATTAACATTAGCTCCTCGGTTCTGATTAACATTGTGATTACCATTGAAACGGTTTTGATTTTGGTTTTGGTGTTGAGGTTGGTTGAAACCGGGAGGTCCGAGATAATTGTTTGAACGGTAGCTAAGAAGATTTCGATCTCCTTGCGGTTGATTGTAGTTTCCCGTAGCAGCATAAACATTCTCATGTGCGTAGCCACCGACGGCTGGGCACTCGGAATAAGAATGTGGACCTCCGCAAGTCTCACAAGTCGGTTGTACCGCTTTCACTTGTTGATGTTGATTCTGATTATTCATCTGAGTAATCCGTAAGATATCGTCGATCTTTTTGTTCATGGCGGCTATTTCGAGAGAAGAAGACGTATTTGCTCGAGTCGATTCACCCCTTTCGGCGGTAGAATCCCAATAATTGTGATGGGCGGTCATGTTCTCAATAAGATCGTAGCATTCCTCGGGACGTCTTTTCATGAAAGTTCCACCGGCAGCAGCATTGATTGTGTCACGGTGTCTCAATGTCAAACCATTATAAAACGTATCAATTTGAGTGACAAGCAACATGTTATGATTCGGACATCGATCAATTGCAAGCTTATAACGTTCCCATGCTTCAAACAAAGATTCGTCGGGATATTTTCGAAAATTACTGATATCGTTTCTCAATTTCGTCACCATCGACGGTGGAAAATACTTTGCCAGAAACTTCGAAACCATTTCCTCGAAGGTATGAATCGAATTCTTCGGGAGTCGATCAAACCAAGAAGTAGCATGATGAGTCAAAGAGTATGGGAAGAGATAGAGACGAAGGGCGTCATTGGAGACCCCATTTTGTTTCATACTCTGAGTAGCGGTCAGAAATTTGTCAAGATGCTTGTTAGCATCTTCATCTGGTAAACCATGAAATTGACAACTGTTTTTTACTTGTTCTATCATATGATTTTTCAAGCTAAAATCGGTAGCTTGAATATTAGTCGGTGCAATGGGTCCTCCCCTCCCGTACATTGTGGGTTGACAAAGCTCCTCCATCGTTCGGAGATCGGGAGCTGCATTTTGATTAACGGGAGGAGGATCGGGACCGGGGTTTGGTGGTACTTGATTACCAGCCATATTACGTAACTCGGGTACGTTCTGATTCTGCTTCTGAAGTCGTCTAGATCGAGAGCGAGTGCGCATGCACTTTAAAAACCAAGGCAATTAAAATGATACGGTATTCGAAAACAACAGTGAACTTAAACCAATAATCCCAAGTGAATAAATCACTTCTATAAGACAAACGCACAAGCGAGCGGAGAAGCTTTTTAGGTCAGCGCGAAGCTTATTAAAAACCCGCTTCTTTTCAGCCGCAATTTAATGTCAGGCCGTCCTTATACCCACCACACAGTTTGTTTATCCAATAGAAATAAATCGACTCACAAGCGACACAAAGGCAAGTTTTAAATCTTTGGTTCGGGAACTTACTAATGATAACACCTCCGTTGAGAATGTTATATAATTGTGTGTTCTATTTTATTTAAAACAAAAGGGAAAATCTTTTTGTATTTTTATCTTATTTATATATATACAAAATAAAAAGGAAAATATTTTTGTGTTTTTTAATTTTTCAAAAAAAAACGATAACTTCACGAGGAAGGTTCTTCAAGTCACTAATCGTCAAACCTTAACGATATTGTCGCAACACAACCTCCCCGGCAGCGGCGCCAAAATGATGTGTAGTAGTAAATATACCAAATATACGATACACGCGAGAATCGACAAATCAACCTTTTAGGAAAAGGGTTAACGTGCCAAAACTCACGAATGTGATATAAGTGATACCGGGCAAGTGATTACCCGGGTCGTGTCCCAACGAGGTGTGAATTGAGGATGTCGTTTGAGGTTTGTTATTAAAATGCTTGAATTGTTCGAGATTTGATTGTTTTTAATTACGTTTTCTACAAACTAATTAACGGGAAAGTAATTAAGGCAAGGGAAACCTAATAAATGACAAACTAACTACTACTAAGCATACGGAACAATAAAACTAAGCTAAATTAAGTCCTAGGGTGCTACAATGCAAAAACGCGAAAACCCGGGCTAATCCCGAGCTCCAAAAGTGAAAATAATGCAATTTAAGGCCTAAGGATGTGAAACTAATTTTCCTACATTCTAAACGACTAAAAATAATTTTAGAAAAAAGCCGGGTATTTTTTCGACTTTTAAATTATTTATTACGAATTAAAATCTAATTTAATCTAATTTAATTTTAAAAAATACTAAACTACTTTAGAAAATTCTGAAAAATTCACTAAAATTACTTTGAGTAATACTGATTCTAAGAAAATTATAAAACGTTGGTACTGCTTAAGGAAATAAGCTACTAAAAAGCTAAATAAGCTACTAACTTAAAAACTGAGTTTGTATTTAAATATCTAAGTGTGCAAGGATTTAACGAAGAAAGACCCTAGGGCAGTTGGTGAGGTGTGCGTGTGGTGAGCTGGGTGGCCAGAGATCAAATCCCAGCAATGGCGTTTTTTTCAAATATTTTTTTTTGAATTTTTCTTTTTGAAAATTAACAAGGGACTTGAAATAACAACTTTTTGTAAAAACTTTTCTTATCAAACTAGAAGAATAAGCAGTTGGAACTGCTTATTTCCAGCAGTTAACCAAACTCACCCCTTTTTTTATCAGATTTTAAACATAACAGGCATCAATAAGCAGTTTAGTGAGAAGGATTAAGCTAAAGCATATATAAGGGAACAATAATAAGCTAATGTCACTAGGAATAAGCACAATAAAGGGGAACAATAAGCAGTTTTGAGGTTCTAAGTTAAAATGTAAAATGAGCATTCAATGAGATAATAAGCTATTCTACCAAATCTAAATAAGCACTAATTAGCAAACTACAAACTATCCTAGCCTACTCTATCTAATAAGCACTAAAATGTCCTAAATAAGCTAAATGAACCTGATAATAAGCTAAAACTAAGGGGTCCTTAGGCTGCTGATATGGGATAGCAACACAGGTTCATGGGGGCTATTTCAAGGGCACATTAAGCTACTAAAAAGCTACAACTAAAAATTATAAAAATCACTATTAACTAGCCAACCTACTCAATACTATGCATACCAAAATTCAGAATCTAAGGCTTAATATTAAAGAATCTAAAAATCAAAACTAAAAGGGCTATTAGAACAAGTGGTACCTGTAGTACAGAACTCAAAATGGGCAAAAGCAGATTTCAAAATCAATTTTAAACTAAGCTAGATGAATCCTAAGTGCAAAGAAACTAAAACTATATTGAGAGTGGCATGTGAAATGTAATAAAAGCAATTTAGAAGCACTTTTCATGAAGAAATAAGCTAGGGAAAAGCACAAGAACAGCAGTTAGGACTGCTGTTCAGTTAGGACAGAACAAATGAATACATTTTTTTTTTCTTTTCAAAACTCAACCAAACTTCAAAATACTTGTTAAAACAATTATACTCTACTCAAAACTACTCTAAAACCTTAAAACAACTTTGACTTGCGAAGTCAAAGTGGGTGGAGATGGGTTTTGACCCAAGTGAGAACCAAAACCAAACACCCCTGTACAGGGTATAAAACTGATTTAAAAAAAACTAAACTTGGATTTTCTTTATAAAACTTACTTAATAGCTTAAAATAGAACTTTTAAAACTGATAATAAAGGCAATAAGCTAATAAGCACTAAAGTGCTTATTAGTAAAATAAGCAGTAAGGTTGAAATAAAAAAACTTTTTCATTAACTAAAAAGATGAATTACAATTTAAAAACAGAAACTAAAATTTAAAACTAACTAAAACCTAATACCTTTGAAAGGCTTACAATGCTTCTATTTATACTAAAAATGTCTAGGTCTTCAAATGCCCTTGTGTGTTTGTTTGCTGAGAGAAAACAGAGAAATGGACATCTTGTGCTTCTTTAGCTTCAATCTCAACCATCCAAATGATCTTGGGCACCAAGGTGAGCATCTGAGCCGTCCACTTTAAGAGCTCCAATGGGAGTTTATGGGATTGCCAACATGGCATTTGACCATGTGGGTGTGGGGAGACTGAGAGCGTGGGAATCAGGGGTGATAGTGAGATGTTGGGGAAGAAGACAAGGGTACTTGGTTTTAGTTTTGGTGGCAAAAAAATGGGTGAGATGGGATTGGGTATCTGTTTTGGGTAATAAAGGGAGAAGAGGTTCAAAATTAAAAGGGGGGGTCAAGTGGTTAAAGTGAAGGGGTTCAAAAGGGTTTAAAGGGTAAATAAAACTTTGTATTTTTGATTTTTGCTTTAAAATGATTTTTTTTTTTTTTTAGAAAATAATTTTAATAAAGATTGGTTTTTGGGAAAAAAAAAATAATTGGTTTTAAATAAAAAGAAGGATTTAAAGAGAAATGGTATTTTGGATTTTTGGTGACGGGTAAAACGATCATTAGGGTTCGGGTGAAGGGTGAAATGGAAATTTGGGTTTTAGGGTTAGGTTTTTAGTCTGATTCCCCAAGCTCACTCCCAAATGTATCCCGGGCTCTGAAAAATATAGAAAATCCACTTCCGGCTTCGTCTGCAATGCACTTTTTCCATTCCGAGCTCATTTCCGTCCGTTTTTGCCCTGTTTTCGATCCTTTGTACCTGAAACACATAAAAAACACATTCCAAGGATATCTGCAGCATAATTGGTTATATTTCCGTGTTTTTAGACGTTTTTGTGGTCTTAGATGGGTAAAAATGATGAGTGAATAAGCACTCATCACCAATATATAAAACCATTAGTTTCAAGTAGTGGTGGTCGTTGCATAGATTGCCCTTCCTTGTAATTTTCAGAACCCATAGCGATCGAAAAGTTTTTAAAATACGGTTTACTTTAAAACTTTTATAAACTTAGCTCTTGATGCCAATTGTGGAAAACTAGAAGGGGGGTTGAATAGTTTTGCCGATTTTAAGTTAGTTTCAAAAACTTTAGATTCTATAATATGTGAGATCGTATGGATGTAGAGAAAGTATAGATCTAATGATAAAGTAAGTAAATAAAGTAAAGCAAAGGGATAGAAGTGACACAACCGATTTATAATGGTTCGGCTACAAGGACACCTTCCTTGCCCTAGTCCACTCCCCGAGTCACCTACTCGAGAGTTCAAGCACTATGTCAACAAACTCTTTCAACTTGGCGGAGAAGCCTTCACAACGTTGCTTACACCTTTTTCCGGTACAAAGCTAAATACCGAGTCCGTAACACGGTGGACCAAACCAACACGACTATTACACAACAAATATGTGAAATATCAAATACAAGATCTTTGCTACAGAAATCTTGCGGAGGAACAAATCAATCAAGGACCCCTTGCTTGGATGACTTGTAGAATGCTCGTGATCTCGCCTTAGAGAAGGACCTATATGAGAATCACTAAAGAAAGAAAGAAAGAAGTACTCTCTAGATCAAGTGATCTTTTGTTAGAAGAGAATGAGAGTATATGAGAGAATTAGTAAGAAGAGGGGTAAGTTAGAATGAAGAAATGACTCTCTATTTATAGGCAAAATCTGCCACTGTTCCCCGGATCCCACGGATCCCTCCCACAAGGGATCCGTCTAGTGTAATCCTAGGGATCCGTGGGACGCTCCTCTTTACCCATGGGTTTTTTGGTTATGGTTCATGGGTCATGGGTTATGGGTTGGTCCATGGGTATTCTTTTAGATTCAATGTATCTAGTCAAGTGGGTATGGGTCAATACCATGGGTTATGGATATGATCTATGGGTTGTGATTTTTACCCATCCTAATAAACTATTACAACAAATGATTTATTACAACAATTTGTATTTAAATGGCTATATGTAAATGCTTTACAAAAATAACATGTATCCTTGTAATTGTACTTAAGACAACATTATATTTGTTATCAACAAAACACAAAGAGATCGCAAAATATTAATAAACGTTTTTAGGTTTAATTTGTATTAACACACGCGCTTCGCGACGGGGGTTTACACACGGAAGTATTGGATGGAGGAGTTGATAAATTTATAACAAAAACTACAAACATCCCATCTTGGAAATCAATTGGTTTTGATGCTTTTACTTTTATAGATGTACTATCATCTTCATTATTCTTAACCGCTGAAGAACTCTCATCTTTGCCACGTCCACTACTTTGATATTTCCAAGGACCAACACTAACATCATAGAGCATATTTTCACCACTTATGGACTCGTTAAAAGATAATAATAACAAAAACTTGCGGGGCGCTGCAGCGAATAAGGTGCATTAACAAAATGCTCAGAATTCAGACTTTAAATCTTTAAAAAGCTGAAAGCATAACTCAAACCGCACGCGTTCACCCCTTTACAAAAGATCCAACATATCTACATAAAAAAATGCAATCATTGAGTAAAAGTTTTAAACTATCAGTTAGCATTTTTCTCACAAAGCTACATATACTCAAAGGATTGATTAAACATATTTATATATATACTCTAATATACTTGTAAAGATACAAATCTTTGTCATTGTACATGTGCTACTGAATAAGTGCTTCAAAGCATGAGTTTGTCAAATATAAATGTAATTATAGAAAATGATCATTAAGGAAGACAAAATCGATTGATCCTTTGATGAAACCTTCTTTAAAATAATGTCTTCCTCGATCACCATGAGGAGTGTCTCGAGCTCCATAGAATCCACAACCATAGAGTCGTTTGACCACCTGCAATTCTCATTGCCAGTGCTTGTGTTTCAACCGCACCTTGGTTCGGGGGAGGAGCTGAGTTCTTTTCAACCAAAGAACAATGCAAGCAAAAAAACTATCTCTAGCGCTTTCAATCTATTATTTACTTATATTACCTTGAGCCTGATGTTGTAAGTAATAAATTTCTGAGCAAATACAGAAACAGTAGAACTATAGATGGTTCCACCAGTTGAATAAAATTACACGTTTGAGCCGTGCCTTTTGAGTGCAGTGAACCGTCTGACCCGTGCCTTTTGAGTGCAGTGAGCCGTCCGACCCGTGCCTTTAATTTAACAAATTTGTTAATGTGTTACATTATCATCTAATGTGACCTTAAATGTTATTTGGATGTAAATATAGATATTGACACCCAGCAACTTCAAGATGATATGGAGCTTTCTGAAAGAACATTGAAAAGTATTTCAAAATTCGTGAACCGCTAGATAACAAATATGTTATGCAGTAAAAAAAATAGTAAATGAAATACAAAAAAGAAAAAGTAGAGCTTATAGTTAACTTTGAGGTAGCCTTCAGCTGATTGATCATGATTGGAACAGATAATGTTCTAATAATAAGGGTTGTTACTACTATGCTCACCCACCTGATAAAAATAAAAGGATGCAAGATTATTATTTCAGTGTATATGCCCCTAAAAGAGGAGAACGGAAATTATAGTACATAAATTGTATCAATGCTAAAGTTTTGTGACACAGAAACATTTTATCGAATAAAAATCACACGAAGGTTAAACTATAACTTATTTTTCACTATCCATTCACTCTTCCATCGAGTCAATAACTGATGACCCACATTCAAACTAAACTCAGCTAAATCCCTACAAAACCATTTTCCTGATGGTTCTATGAGCTTGAAAGCATCCATATACAACAAAGCACACTTTTCGTATGTATGTTAGCTCAATGTGCTAGCTAATTTAACCTTCATGAACTTATGATAGTAATAGTAATTCAAAACATAAAAAATACAATCATAAAATAGCCGGGCCATGTTGGTTTCGCCTAGAACCTTTGTCAAAATCCTATTTATACAAAATTAATGTAATGTCAGTGTGCTAATGGTGCATGCTAAGTTCACAATATATGCTCATATAGGAAAGGCGATAAGTACCAGAATGTTCAGGTCCACTTCTTCTAATTGATTTTATGGCTTTAATTCCATAAGCTTAACTTGATAAGCTCATATACCGCAAGAAAATGGCTTATTAGTTCTTTCAAAATAAAATAAATGGAAAAGCCTATAAGCCAGAGAAATAAGATTATCCAAACACTTCATAATAACAGAAAGAAACAACAAATTGCAGCAATGTGTTTCTTAATGACCATGCTTTATCATTTTTGTTCATTGTCAACAAAATACCTCTAAAACTAACTCATCTTCATACAAAAGATTTATAATTATCAGCTTTATTTGGAAACCTGATAATAGGAGCATAAACATTCGAAAGAATAACAGCAGAAATGCACAAATCATAAAGCATCTTCTTGTTTGCAAGGATAGGTATAACCACAAATCTTGTGTTAATATGAGAGCAATGATATTTTTGTTGTTATGCTTTCTATCATGAAAAATGCCCTGATGACTCCCTAAATCGATTATCTGGTTATTTCAAAATTTCATTTTCAAGCCAAATAAGTTTATAAGCCTACGAAGTTTAAACATATCCAAATACTCAAAAGTACCCATCAGCTTATTACCTCTAATCTATATCCAACCTATATATCTGCTTCTAATTATTTGAAGCCTGCGAAACTGAGTTGTATCCTTCAATAACAACATTAAACAAAACACTTTAAACCTAACAATACCACAATATCCCAAAGTTATGTTAAAAAAAAAGAAAAATTCAAACCTAGACACTATTACGATGTAAAGTTTATGATAATTGACAATGGAAATGGTTGATTTTCAGGTCTGGAATGTTCAAAAAGGTTTACTTTTCATGATCAAGTAGTTTCTAACATTAAACAATCAATTTGCTTATAAACTTAAGGATGGCATATAGAAACAAACCTGAGTTAACTAATCATTTTCCGAGCCTTCCCTTCTGCAGACTTGCAGTATAATGTGCTTTTTAGCTTCGGTAGTGAGCCTGTAGACCACGAAAAACAAAATTTATCAGAATGGTGTGTGACCATGAAATCTTTTTAAAGAGATATACATATTTAATAGCTACAGAATGGCTGTAAAAGTGATTCCACCATTTAATGATGGATTGAAACATGGCTAATTGGTAGTAGATAAACATTGGTACTATGAATTATCCTTCTGCATATGTAGTGTTGGGTTCAGTAAATACCCAAACCCATTAAGTCTAGGATTTGAATAGAAAATACCCTAAGTTTTTAATCCTTTAAACATTAACAAGTCACTGAGCGCATAGTCTCTCAGTGAGCTATCTTCAAGAAGTCTCTCCACTCAGTAAGACGGAACTTAAGGGGTGAAGACTGAGTCAAGAAGAAGATAGAGGATTCAGTGAGTGATGACAATAACTCACTGAATCCCGAAACTCCTCATCAACTACTAACACTGAAGACAAACTAAAGAAGACTGAAGGCTGAGAAGACTGAAGAATGGGCGGGACAAAATGGTTAATCTTGAAGCGAATAAGATGGAGTACTTATCCTCAAGAAGTCAACTTTCCCTGAAAGGCTCAGCATCAGTGCTGACAAGTAGAAAGTGGCTTTGTCCCTTACCAAATATAGCCTTTGTAAACAGAGACAAAATACATCAGTATTTTGTCTTCTGTAACCTGTCAGTTTGTCCTCTAGGATAGAGTTAAAAACCATACTTGTATAAATAGCATAAGAGTTGGAGTGAAAGATTTAAGCTTGTGAACAAATTGTAAAACACACACAAGCCATCTTTCACTCCTCCAAATACAACTCTGTCCCTGAGATAGCTCAGTGGTTCCTTTGTAGTTGTGCTCAGACTTAGCCTGAGCTTAGTGAGGAGATACAATACTTTGTCATTTCAATCCCAAGTACTATTCCGCAAGTACTTGGGTAATGTATTCTTTTTGATTTGTTTCTAATAAATAATATTAAGTTGAAAATTTATCAGTGTTTTTTTACTTACTTGATTTCAGTCATTATTCACAATCTGGTTGTTTTTTGCTTTTAACTGTTTTAATACGATTGTGAAACGGGAACAACAAGTGGTATCAGAGCAAGGCTGATTATAAAACCTTTTCTTAAGCCGCTCAAAACGTTTTTAAAGCAGGATCCTAATGGCTGAAATTTATGTGCCCCAACTTGTCTACAAAAAGGGTGGAGCTTATTCAGCTGTTGCCCCTCGACTCGAAGTTGGTAAATTTAACAAATGGAAAAAGCGAATGCTTTGCTATTTGACTGGGATGGAACCTTACTACATTAAGTGTATTAATGAAGGTCCATTTATCCCAAAGACTGCTGAAGGTTTGCCTAAACCTGAAGCTCAGTGGACTCAGGATGAGAGGTGAGTGGTCAACCAGGACCAAAGGCTCAAAAGCGTCATCATATCATGTCTTCCTGATGATGTTATGGAGTCAGTTATAGGCTGCAGTACAACTAAACAAACCTGGGATGACCTGGTCCACAGTCATGAAGGTCCATCTGATACCAAGGAAAACAGGATAATGGACCTGAAACTTGAGTATAACACCTTCAGGGCTAAGGACTCAGAAACTCTGTCTCAAACTTACACCCGGTACAAAACTTTGTTAAATGAACTGTCAAATGATGGTGTAAAATTGTCCAAGCATGAAATCAATATTGGTTTTGTCAATAGTCTCCCTGAGAAGTGGTTGAATTTCTCTCAGGGACTCATGAATGCTAACCATATCCAGAATCTTGATCTTCCTGAAATGTATGGGAAATTTGTCTATGAGGAAAACCTCATCAACAGACGATACCCTGACTTAAAGAAGTCTCAGGAAGTCAAGAAGTCCCTGACCACCACTTCAACACCAATTTCTACTGCTTTTTATTCTAATAGTGTGGTTCAAGATTTTCAGGAAAATTCAGATGATGAGCCTGATGAGAGATCAAGTGAGGAGTACCTAAATGATCTGAACATCGAATTTCAGGAAATGGCATTCCTTGCTAACTCTCGGAGGTTTATAAAAAGAAACAAAGGTTTTTCTAATGCTAAAGCTAATGAAGACACTGAGTGCTTTAAGTTTCACAAAAGAGGTCATTTTGCCAAAGACTGTTTTTCAAAAACAATTTCTGAACCCTCTTTCAAACCATCAGGGTCAAATCAGTCCTCAGGCTTTAGCAAATTTCAACCAAAAATCTATCAGTCTCATCAAAATTTTCAAAACAAATATGATCAAAATAAAACTGCTGACTTTGAAGCTAAGTACAGGAAAGCCAAAGCTAAGCTAGCACTGCTTGAGGCCACTCCCTCAGAAACAACAAACACTGTTAAATCTGTGCAGGGTAAAAATAATGGTCTAGTTGCTGAAGTCTTCGACTGGGATGAAGAGCCAGTCACCTCAGACGATGAAATGGTGCAAGTCAGTGAACTAATGGCTCTTTCAGAAGAGGACAAGCTAGCTGTTGGGAAAAATCATGCCAGGAATGGAGAATGGGTCAACATCACAATGAAGAAGGTAAATATTTTACTTTCTATGGATGATGACTCTGATTGGCAGTCTTATATGAACTATATCAATGTTGACCTTAAGTTTGTAGAAGAGCAACGATTAAATCTTTTTTCAAAATACAACAAGTTATGTTTTGAATTGAACAAGTGCAGGGATGAACTACTTCTTTTAAAACAAGCTAAGCTTGAGGCTGTCACACTGCAAATTCAAAACACTGAACTAATTAAAAGAAATCAGGCTCTTCAAGATGAACTTAAAAAGGAAAAAGATATCATTGAAAGTTTGACTGCTAAGAATCCTAGGGTCTTTGATGCTGTGGGTGCCCCCGGTAGCAAAAAGAGAGTCATAGGTGAAGATCATCTCCCTGACTCTCACAACAAAGACCAGAGTCCAAAGCCATTGTGTCTGGTGGCATGATTACCAATATGTTGTCAATTCCCAAGCCCATTGATTGGATTGAACGGGCTAACCCTGAGAGTAAGCTTCCAAATTTCGATTCTGGAAGAATACTAGAGCCTGAAAGCCAAGCTCTAAAGAGCATGCTTGGACTCCCTGATGTGCCTAGTAGTACTGAACATATCTCTGAGTCTGAAGCAGAATCTCAAGCACCGCTTCCACCCCTGAAACCTCTTCATGGTGCTGCACCAAGCTATGAGCTTACTGCATTACAATTCAACCCTCATTCACAAAAATAAAGGTATGGAATTGGTAGAACCATCCTGAAAAGACCAACAAAACCAATCCAATAAGATTCTACTCCTACTGAAACATCCACATCTTCAGTCCCTACTGAAGCTGATCAAATTCAGCAACTGACTGAACTTGTGAGGAAGCTGACTGATAAGATGGAATCCATCGAAAAATCTCCTTATTCAATCAAGGAAACTAAGTCAGCCTCCTCTAGTTCAAATAAGTCAAAATACAACATCAAACCCAGGCAGAAGTGTGATCTGTGCCATTATACCAGTCATACCACTGATAATTGCTACAAAATCCTTTTTTGTATGATCTGCAAAAAGGATGATCATAGAACTTCTGATCACTTACAGTATGTAAGTTCATTCAGTGAAGCAAGACACACAAAAGCTGGTCATCAAAATGCTTCAACCTCCAAACAAGCTAACAGGAATAGACCAAAACCTTTTCCTCCCTGCCCACACTGTGGCTTTAATGATCATCATCCTGATGATTGTCTCATGAACTCATGTTGTGATATTTGCGGAAATCCAGCTCATGAGACATCCTAGCATGACAGTGTCATCCAAGCAAGGAGAAGTTCAAAGAAACCCTGAATCACTGAGGCATCCTCAGTCACCAAATGCAAAACCTATGGTAGCATAATGCACTCAACCACTGACCATGAGTCAATTGCCAAATTCAAGCAGACCTTTAGACCCAAGCCCACTAGTATGTGGGTCAGCAAGAGAAACTAATTCAGTTTACTATTTGTGCAGAGACATGCCAGGGAGCCTATTTGGCATCTAGATAGTGGATGTTCAAGAAGTATGACTGGCGTTAAGGAGTATCTGCACAAGTATGTAAAGGAACCAGGACCCAAGGTAGTATTTGGTGATAACTCATCATGTCCCACTGAAGGTTATGGTTCAGTATACTGCAATGGAATAGTTTTCTCTAGAATAGCTTATGTCAATGGTCTAAAATACAATCTCATCAGTGTCAGTCAATTATGTGATGCTAAGTACATTGTGCAATTCAATGACAAACAAGGCACCATTTTCAATGCCAACAAAGAAGTTGTTTTGATAGCTCCTAGGAGAGATGATGTTTATGTCTTAGACATGTCAACACTCTCTCAAGATGGAACTTGTCTCTTTGCCAAAGCCACTGAAACTGTCAACTGGCTGTGGCACAAAAGACTCTCTCACTTAAATTTCAAAAACATCAACAACTTGGCAAAACAAAACAAAGTCCTTGGCTTACCATCACTGGTTTTTGAAAAAGATAAACCATGCTCAGCCTGTGAAAAAGGCAAACATCACAGAGCATCATTCAAAACCAAACAAAATTTCTCCATCAAAAGCTGCCTTCACCTCCTGCACATGGATCTGTTTGGACCTGTTAGTCCAAGATCAATCCAGCATGAGAAGTATACACTTGTCATTGTTGATGAGTTCTCAAGATACACTTGGGTATACTTTATTTCTAAAAAGAGTCAGGCAGCTGATACAATAATGTCATTCATCAGGAAAATTGAAAACCAGAATGACATTACTGTGAAACAAATCAGAACTGACAATGGTACTGAGTTCAGAAATCAAGAGCTTGAGAATTTCTGTGATGAAAAGGGAATTTCCCAAAAATTTTCATCTCCTTACACCCCTGAACAAAATGGGGTAGCTGAAAGGAAAAACAGAACTCTCATTGAGGCTGCCAGAACAATGTTAAATGGCTCAGCACTCTCAAAGCATTTCTGGACTGAAGCAGTCAAAACAGCCTGTTATACTCAAAACAGGTCAATCATTGTCAAAAGACATAACAAAACCCCATATGAGATCTTCAAAGGTAGACTTCCTGATATCAGCTACTTTCATGTGTTTGGGTGTCCTGTGTTCATTCACAATCACAAGGATCACTTAGGAAAATTTGATGCAAAGGCTGATGATGGATATTTCTTGGGTTACTCACTGATCTCTAAAGCCTTCAGGGTGTTTAACACCAGAAGACAACAAGTTGAGGAAACCTTTCATGTCACCTTTGATGAAAGTTCAGAAAGCATCAGATTTACCAATACCTTAGTGGAGGAAATAGGAATTGATGACTCATCAAGATATCCTCCTGATGAGTTCAACACTGAAATCAATTCCTCATATCAAGCTGATGTTGACATCTCATACTATGTCTTACCCCACAACCTTCCTCAACCAATTATCGATTAAATCATTGATAATCAATCAGTCCCTACTGGGATAGGTAATACTGAACCAAATGTTCAGGAACCTGTGATTCAAGAACCTCAACCTGAACAAGCCATCTCAACAGATGATCTAAATGATTCTGTGGCTCCTGCACCTGAACTCACTCTTGAGTTTCCAGTGACCTCTTCAAGCTCAGATCCTAGACCACAAAGTAAGTGGACAAAATCTCAGGACATTGAGCTTGTAAACATCATTGGTGAACCCACTGAAGGCATGCTCACTAGAAGCATGGCTGCTAAGTTAACACCAGCTTCTGCCAATGAATGTCTATATGCTGATTTTCTATCAGAAATAGAACCCAAAAGTGTCACTGAAGCTCTAAAATATCCAAGCTGGGTTCAGGCCATGCAAGAAGAACTTCAATAGTTTGATAAAAACAAGGTCATGACTGTTAATACAAATAAGCCGTAAAAACGTTTATTTATATTTTACGATCTTCTAATGTTTTGTCGATAACAAAAGTAAAATCATTTTAACGAAACAAATAAAATACGTAATTAGTTTGAACTAATAGTTTCTAACACACTTACGTTTTTCACATAAAACACTAAAACAAGTATAAGTGATTTTATGATTTAGTATTACATATGTACAACAACTAGTGTTTACATATTTGGGTAAAATATACACATAACTAGTATGTAGTATATTGTGTAATATAAATGGGTAGAAACTAAAGTATCACAACCCATTGACCAAATACATTGAATGTACTTGGGTACAACCCAAAGTCCAAGACCCATGGAGCTTGACCCATAACCCATTGCATGACATCATGCTTATATCATATATGGATAATATCCCTAACCCATGGTATTGACCCATACCCATGTGACTAGGTGCATTGCACTCAAAAGATATATTGTATCTAGTAAAAGATCCATCGATCAACCCATGACCCATGACCCATAACCAAAATGCCCATGGGTAAAGAGGAGCGTCCCACGGATCCCTAGCTTTACGTTAGACGGATCCCTTGTAGGAGGGATCCGTGGGATCCGGGGAACAGTAGTATTTTTCCTCTATAAATAGTGAGCCATTTCTTCATTGTTTCTCACCCCTTTCTAACACACTTTCCCTTTGATTTAAAAACTCTCTAACCCCATATCCAAGAGATCTATGTTTGTAGTTTTGTTTTTTTGTGATTCTCTAGGTTCCTCTTAAAGGCGAGATCACCACCTTTGAAGTCAAGCAAGCTCAAGTCCATGAGTTTCCATGCTTCCTCATCATTAAGACTACTGAAGTCCTCTTGTTGATGATTCTTTTCTTTCTTCTAAGAAGTGTAGTGTTGGAGACATTAGTGAAAGCTGTCCCAAGTCTCAAGATGAAGACATTAGTGAAAGGTGTCGATCGTCCGTATTATAGGCATTAGTGAAGAGTTCCTAGAAGTCAAGTCACAAGACATTGGTGAAGAGTGACTTGAAGATCTAACTAAAGGCATTAGTGAAAGCTGCCTTAGATGTACATTCGATATGGTGTGTTTTGATGTACAAGATAGATTAGCATTAGATCCAAGGATATTGATATCCTTGATGATGTTGTAATAAGGAGTTGGTCTCCTTTGGGATTAGTCGTTGGTGTAGTGTTGGGTTGTAGTTCCTCCATTGTAATGGAACTCGGTAATTAGCCTAGTATCGGATAAAGGGTAGGCGACGTTGTGTTAGGTGTGGTTCACCTTGGTGTGAAAGAACCCGGTGGTTAGCCTAGTACCGGAAAAAGAGTAGGCAATGTTGTGAAGGTTTCTCCACCATAAGGAGTTGGTGTCGTGTAGTGATTACGAACTCTCGAGTAGGTGACTCGGGGAGTGGAGTAGGGCAATGATGGTGTCCTTGTAGCCGAACCACTATAAATACTCGCGTTGTGGTTTTGTGCTTCTTACTCTTATCTTTTCATTACATACTTCTATATGTTTGTTTATCAACATCCAACACACATCCAAATAGATTGACATAAGTTGATATAAATTGTTTAATTGGCAAAACTATTCAACCCCCACTTCTAGTTTTCCACAATTGGCATCAGAGCTTCGTTACCAACTTTCTTGAAGTATATTGTACTTTAAAAACTTGATACGATCCATGGTTAATTGAAAACTACAAAGAAGGTTTTTCACAAAAACAAACACCATGTCTTTTAAAACTCTTTGTTTAGATGCTGATTAGATGACAACATTTTTTATTATTATTTATTTTCTGTTCAAATGCACTAATCTTCCTTGTCATGTTGATTAGTCAAAGCTCATACCCACCAAGCTATAGGAATCGCTTGGTAACAAGAATACCTTCCCTAAGAAGGTATCTTAAACACAAAGGAGCCGGAATTGTCCAAGTGACATCTGTTGTGTCACTTGTAAAGACATTCCTAAGTGCGTTGGAGGTATGATTATTTACTTATCTCTAAAATGACATTAGCTTGATAATTAAGTATACCTACATAGGTATTTATATGACTATCTTTTGTGCATATACATGTATTACATGAAGCTTCATTAGGAAGCCTTTTCTCATATACGTGTTATTTTTCGTCTAAAGTCGTGGTATATAAAACTTGTGTTTTATTTCATTTAAAAATCATTTCTTTCCAATAATAAAACAAAACACAAATTTCAAAAATTCCTCCTTCCCCATAAATAAACCATCCGTCTTTCAACCCTATCAAATCGCCACTTTCAAAAATTAACTCTCATTCAAAACTCCGTCTTCCTCCTCATCTCATCCCATCTCAAACCGAAATCAAGAAAGTTCGTCTTCAACATGGTTTACATCGCCCTCGTGCTTATCGCTTTAACACTCATCGCTCTTGTGTTCCCTATGACGAAGTTCTTATACGGAGACATTTACTTTGTTTTGTTAATCTACATTAGGGTTATATACCCAATCCTTTGTATCATTCTTAGCATTGAAATGAAATATTACTAATAGTCTAGTTTATCTAGGTTATTATTATCATAATGTGTTTACCATTTCTTTTTGATTTATTTCATTCTATCGTGATACATTAGAAAGCCATGTATGCATGCTAAATGAAAATGTAGGCTAAAACACATATCTTGGAATAAAATTATAAGATCTAAAAACCTATGTTTTTATCAAAGAATCTGTTTCTGTTACTCCAGATCCATGGATCCCGAGAGGTAGACTAGCCAGATCCCTTATGAAAGGGAACCGTGGGAACCGTACACCTGGACAATAGTTTTTCATGCAAAATAAAAACCGCTTTCTTTCTAAAAGTAATATTCCCCTAGAATGTCAAACCATAAGTGAGTTAAGTGTCATTGTTGTTAAAAACCATTGTTAATAAAAATCTAGTAAAAACATTAGACAATCATTGGTTGACCACAAACATTACTTCCTATTAACTCATCGTTTCTATTGGTTCAAATATGACGCATGAATATGAGTTTGACTTTTCACTCACTAGCGTCTACACTCCGAACATCTCCCTTGAGCCCAAAACACCTGGCAATAATGTCCGTGGGTTCAATAATCTTGAAAGCCGTCAATTCTATGAAGGGCGTTTTGTAGACACCTCTCTACAATTCGAAAAAGGTATCAATACCTCCTTCCGAGCCATAGGACTATAATGTCTTCTTGAATTCAACATGAAGATATGTCCAAGGTTCATAATGGAATTCTTCCGTCAAGTTAAACTCGTTCATAACGAGGATCGATCTCTTTCTCTTTGGTTTTGGATCAAAAACCAAAAGTTCGTTTTAAGTCTTGAGCGATTTGCTCACATCCTTCGGATTCCAAATCATGGACAATGTACCTTCACTGAAGATTGGTCTCTTGATTCTCTCTTCAACTTTCGTGAAGAAAATAGTCCATATTTTTCTCACATACCTTCCCCGGAGGATTTAAATCGCATAATATGCAAACCTCGACCATATTACTCCAATCTAAACATTATCTTTACACGGGACATCCGAGAAGAGTACAAACCCCTTGCACTCATCCTACGTGAAAATGTTTGGAGTCTTAGAGGAAATCGAGAAATCCTTCTCGCTTGTTGTGCTCACATATTGTATTGTTTGCTAACACAAAAACCATACAATCTCGCCTACTTCTTCGCAAGGCGAATTGTAAATCTTCAAGGCTCTAAGAATAAACTCATCCCTTATGGAATCTTCTTGAGGCGCCTCTATCATAACGTCATGCATTTTCATCCTCAATTTCAAAGTCCGTTGTACGTACTTGTGAACAAGATGATGGAACCGCTAAACATATCTCTCACGAAGACTTTCTTCATTCTTGATTCCACCAACACTCATCAGCCATTTGATGATCCTTCTAGCGAAAATGCTCAAGGAACTTAGTAGTCTTTCAAATAGGATCAATCCTTTTGTACTCATGCTTTATCAATGTAATCCAATTTCCTTCATGAAATAAAACATCTTACATTTGATATCTTAGTGTTAGAACCTCTTAAACTAACCTTGGAATATTATGCATTGTCAAGATCATTGAATACCTTTAGTAAAGGTTCTGCTTAGCAGATGGACGGATACCAAAGTTTGTGCTAGACGGATCCCTACACTTAGGGAACCGTAGGATCCGGGAAACAGAAAATGAAATTGCAAACATTGTATTTCAAACATATCCTTAGAACACCTTACACTAAGCCAGACATAGTGTCTTAAGGAAAGTTAAGTCCTTATTAAGTTAAGTAGATCCTTCCTACTCACACATAAATCACCTAGATCACAATCAAGACACATGTAGATCTATCATTTCACTTAAACCCATTACTCTTCCACTCTCAATCTCACACATCATTTCTCACATAATCCCTCACATCTAGCTTTGGAAATCTTTCAATTATGGCTAAATTGATCATAATCATCATTACCTCAAAATTGATCAAATTCTAGTTTGTCCATCTTAAAATCGTTAGGATATTTCCCAAAACATTATCCTAAGTCACTATCTGATCTCTAGGATCATTTAGCTCTATTTGACACTCTCAAAATCCTTAGTGTCATCTTTGTTCATTCATTGGTACTCATGAAAGTTCCAATTTCTTCCATAAAAGGCAATCATTAGCTATAACACTCATTACTCTTGATCATTCAAGTACACCCTCATCTTAGATACTTAGGAGGACTGAAACACTCAAGATGATATAGGTTCTAGCTCTTAGAAACTTCATTTCTAAGCTTTCATAACTGCTGAGAGCCGGATCCCTAGGATTAGTGATTCCTCCCGAACTACCTTCTTTTATTTCTCCGTCACACTTATCAACCGCTTGTGAACGGTCAACCGTAACAGATGATAAAAGGGCGACAGCCCGGGAGAGAAATGCAAGTTTACCAAGGCTTTAAAATAACCTTGGATCGTTTATGTCCTGGTGAGGTGTGATATCCTGAATACAACGACTAGGATAAAATGATATGATCAAGAATGTACAAAAACAGGAATCTGATTGACTAACACTAGGAATGTGAATAGTAATAGCTCTGTCACAGCTACGTTGTTAAAAACGTACAATCAGAAACCTAAAAACGTAAAAGATATACAAACGTACGTTTAACATAAATTAAACGTAAACGAATATAACTATAATAGGGATTTGCATGTCTAGGCAACTTAAATGCAAATTAAATAAAATTAAAATATTAAACTATAATTTACAAATATTAAAAGTATAAGAAAACTTAAAAACTAAAACAACAAATACATATTTACATATGTAATAATTACACAAACAAAATAAAACAGGAAAAGGAAAATAAATAATTATACTAAGAAATTAAAACTTATAATAATTTGAAGTCATTTTAATTCTATTTTTACAATTGTTTACCGATTAAAATCTAAAAACTTACGTTTACTGAATTTTATGTAAATGTACAAAATAAAAACGTGAATTCATTCCAATACAACTCCCACAAATGTGAAAATTATATTTTTAGAATCCTAAAAGATAAGAAAATTATTAGAAAATAAAAATAAATTTTCACACTATTAAATTAATTAATATAAATTAAAAATGAATTAAATGTATTTAATAATGAATTAAATAATAAGAAAATCTAAATTTAACTTAAATAAATGAAATAAAGAATTCGAAAAATCTAAAATATTATAAAATAATTAATGAAACTGAAAATGTATTTTTTTACATAAATATACTATTTATTATTAATTATTTACTATTATTAAGTATTAAAATCTATTATTGATTTATTAAAAATATTAAATGAATAAAGAAAAATCTAAAACTTTTTACAAAATTCTAAAATAAATACAAGAAGCTAGAAAAAATATAAAAACTATAGGTTATTAACATAAATAAGCTAATAAGCAAATAAGCTTTTAAGTAAAAGCTTTCACTTAGCTTAAAAATAGTTCTTTTTGGTTTTTCTGTTTTTTGGACTTATTTAAGTACTGATATTATACATATTTAATAAAAATAAAAATTTACAAACCTAAAAATAAGCCATACAATAGCTTATGAGTCCAACAGTTGAGCTTTTAGCTTGACTGTTGGAGCTCAAGCTATAAACAAGCTTGAAAAAGCTATACAATGGAGACAAAAAGCAAAAGAAGCATGCACACAAGCCAAATGGCCAAGTATAAACATGTGTGTGCACTGGAAAAGCTCAAATGAGCAAAGTGTGAACTTGTGGTTTAGACAGTCAAGCCAAAGGCTTGACTTGGATGGAATTGAGGCTTCAAAGAACCTGTAACAAGCTCCACACTAAGAAAGAAAAGATAAGTTTGTACAATGTTTATAAGCAAATATGAACAAGCATGTTAACTGAGTTTGGCCAATAAGCTCACAAAAGCTTATAAGCTTTACTCAGATAAACAGCTTAGCCAAACACCCCTGCAGCTTATTTGATGGACAGATTCAGCTTAACAAATAAGCTGAATAAGCCATATAAAGAGTTGGAGTAGCAAGGCATGCTGGTTGGCTTTCCAAAAAGCTACAAATCAACTTATGAGGATCACAGATGAGCTTAAGCAAAGCTCATGAAGATGCTAGGAATACACTGAGTAGGCCTATATACTCAGATATGGGACAATCAAAAAGCTCATTGCAGCCCTTATTAATAGGCTACAAAATTGAAAAGTAAACTTGGAACCTCAGGATGACTAGGTTGGCTATCTAAAGAACCAAGATTTACAAGTTATGATATACTGGAGAGCTTTTTGTGAGCTTATAAGAAACTGTAGGTAATGGTGTAAGTTCAAATGTGAACTGTTGGGAATGGGCAAACTACAAGTTTCTATAGGATTATCAAATAAGCTAATAAGAGCTCAACAAACACTGCACTAGAGATTATGGTAGCTTAGCTTTGTGAAAAACCAGAACTCACAATCTCAAGCTTAGTAAGGAACTTTTTATAAGCTTTTGAAAACTACTCCACTACACTGTTTGCTTCAGTGTAGTGGATGAGATGGGACAAAAAAATTTGGGTAATTAAGCTATGCAAATAAGCTGAATAAATAAAAACAAGCAAGAAAATAATGAAAAGGCCACAAAAACTACATAAAACAGTAAAGTGCACAAGCTAGGACCAAGTAATGAAGCTTATGCAAGCTCATTAACTTGACACCTAAACCTGTGCACAGGGCATGGTTTTTGAACATTATCTAAATAAAGGCTGAAAATAAGCACTTAAAAAGCTGAGAAATAGTGAACTAATATTTTTCTATTTAAGTTTAGCAGCTAAATTTTACCATCCCAAAAGGATTAAGACTAAAACTTAACACTGAGTCCTACACAAAATTATACATTTTATTCAAAAATGACTATTTGAAAATTTGACTTTTCACAAGAACATAAAAGTTTGACTTAAATGAATTTAAAACTTAATCTACTGACTTAATATGTTATATAAAACTATAAGAACATGAAATAAAGCTAGATATCATACTTATACATTACTGTGATGAAATTTGCATTACAAATCCTAAACAGTAAGCTACAATTGAAAGATTAAAAATGATTTGACTATTTTAACAAGTAAGGACTGAATATTATGCTTGCATTAAACTATTAGGTACTAATGTCACATAGAACAATGACAAACAACAACACACATACACTGGAACTCTTATTAATCAGCAAATCCAAACAATATTTAAATGAGATTGTTTTGAGTTTTACAAAGCATAAGACTGCATAAGCTAATTCCATCCAATCCAGAGATACCAAAGTGTCAAAGTGGATCTTTTTCAACCTAAACCAGATGTCAAACCAGTCTAGGTCTAGGTTTTTCAAGAATTGACCTTTTAACAGTTAACATACCATATCAAACCACAATCCAATCCAAGGCAATACAACCTAATATTAAGCTATAACATGACTAACAAACAATAAAGAAGCACAGAAACATGAAGATTAAAACATTAAAAGCATTAAAACAGTAAAATGCAAAAATTAAGAAAATTGCTTACAAGATGCATCAAACTGAGAAACATGGAACCAAAGGCAAGGTTACACCCAATAGCTTCCCATCAAGCTCCTAATACCCTTAGCAATCCAAATTTACCCCTGCTTCATCATCTTCTTCATTAACCCACTTTTTTTTTATTTTTCATTGATTTTCTTGATTTTTTAGTATTTTTGGTTTTAAAAGACTATGACTGAATTAATGGTTCTAAAAGCTTCATGAGCTTTGTCAAGAGCTTATGTGGCTTATAGATTCCAATAAACAACTAGTTAATCTAGAAATTAAAGAAAAGGAAAGATTAAAGGAAATTAAGCAAAATCATTAAACTGAAATTAACTTGACATTAAACTGAATTTAAAAGGGTCATTACACTACTTTAAAGAAGATTACAACATTAAAACTTTTAAATGACAAGAAATTAAAGAAAGCATTCTAAAAAAAAACTATACTACGTGACCAAGGCTAGCCCAAGGTGATTTCTCCTCTCTTTCTTCTTCCTTTTATACTCCAAGCACCTTCTCACTAGTACTCTGATTGTTTCCCACCATATCTGAGCCCTTGAATCACTGAAATGAATCAAAACCGTCCAAGTGGATTTTGGCGCCAAATATGTCAAGAGCAGGTTTTAGCTATTAATGGGGTGGGTTGAGTCAATTAAGAGAGTTTGGTTTTTAGTGGATGTGGAGGGGACAAAGTATGGAGAGGGTGGTAGAAAAAGTCATGGAAACTGCTCTGGTTTTGCGATTACAGGTGTGGGAGAGGAGGTGCTACAGTAACACTGGTTTGGGTGGCGGGTTTTATTTTAAAAGGTGGGTCGGGCTAACTGGATTTGGGCCTGACTGGGTTTAGTTTGGTTTGTTGGATTTGGGTTAAATGGTTAATAACACCAAGGGTCCATTTGATATAGCTTAGTAAACACAAGGACCAAAACTGTAATTATGCCAATCTTGAAGGACTGATTTTTCCAAGTTCCCATGTTATTTTCAAGGACCAAACATGCCAAAACACATTTACACAAGGACCAAAGTTGTATTTTATTTTATTTTTAAACTTTAAGGACCTTTTATGTAAATTTGGATATTGAGGGACTAAAGTTGTAAATTCCCAAAAGTTCATTATAAGGACCAATTTTGTCAATTATAAATAGTACAAGGTTTATTTTTGATAAATTTCACTTTTTAAATTAACCAAGGACTATATTTGACAATTTTCAAAGTTAAAGGACTAAAGTTGTCAATTTGTGATTTTTAAACTTTGAAGGGTTTATTTTGACAACTTTTGAATCTTATGGACCTTAAATGACTTTTTATAAGTTTTGGAATGACCAGGGACCAGATTTGACAACTTTTGAAACTTGGGGGACTAAAACTGCCAATTATGCAAACTTGATACGTTTTTCACCAGATTTTGATGTTTTTGCATTTAAAACATATAAAACACTTGTTTGTGATATTTTGATCATTTTGAAGCATTTTTGAGTGTTTTCAGATGATTTTGCAGTCTATACAGTACAAAAATGATGAGTAATTAGAGACTCATCAATCCCCCACACTAAGATATTGCTAGTCCCTAGCAATGATTTGAAGCTTTAATGGATTTTAAAAACTCTTTACCAAAAGCCATCACTTCTGGAGTAGCCAAATGTTTCAGTTCAAGTAAGAACCTTGGTACACTGATAACCAAATGATTTTGAGCAAATCATAAGCTGTAAACGGATTTGATTAGTCTTTACCAGAAGCCGTACCCTTCTGGACTAGCCAACTCTTAGATAAATTATCAATATTATCTTTGGTGAGCTGATTACCAATTATGGATTTTCCACTGCCTTTACCACAAGCCATAATCTTGCGGGCTAGCCAACTCTTCACTTTTTAGGATATGGTGAGCTGAATACCATACAATTTTGGGCAAATTGCAAGCCATATAAACGGATTTGATAAATCTTTACCAAGAGCCGTTTGCTCCTGGATTAGCCAATCCTTTTGTCTTACAGACATAGCGGACTGATAACCAAATGAGAAAGTGTAAAACACTTACTCCAAAAAAAATTTTGGCCAAAAACGGGGGAATTGGGTAAATAATATATGAAATTCGTGAGAATTCCCCCCCACACTTAGAAATGAATATTGCCCTCAATATTCAAAGTACCGGCGGTTATGCCGAAACAAAGAACGTAAAAGGGAAATACTACGGCCATTATTTGGAAAGAAGATTTTTTTTTTTTTATTTTTTTTTATTTTTTTTTATTTTATTTTTTGAAACACTTATATACAACATGTGGGGCAACCCCCCCACACTAGGGTGGTAGAAAATAGAAAGAAGTCAGAAATATGGGTGAAAACCCATATTGTGTGTGCTACTGTTTTTGTTTTCCGAGTCGCTAGCTTGACTCGACCCCGAATTAAATTGGTTCATGGGGAAGCTGAGTGGGATTGCCACTCAAAGATTGGGTGAGAAATTGGAGTGGGATTGCCACTCACAGAATTATGAATATTCATCACTTAAGATGAGTCTAAGAATCTTAGAAAGAAACTCAGAAAAGGCGAGAAGAATCTTTTTGATTTTTGATTTTATAAAAAGAAATGGAAAGTATTTTTGTATATATATATATTTTTTTAAGTTTTATATATATATATATATACAAAAGAAAGAAAATTCCTTTCAACCGCCCCTCGAAAGGGAATCTGGGTCTGACAGAGCTCAACAACTGTAAACAGCCAACAACCAAATGTTGTAACTGAGGGACTTATCAAACTGGGCAAGTTGTGTGCAAAGGAAAAATGTTTTTGTATTTTATATTGTTTTTAGGATGAAAATATGATATTATATATATATTATACAAAGGATAGATATAAAACACAAGTACGTTATACGCAGCACACTTCCCCGGCAGCGGCGCCAAAATTTGATTCCTCCCGAACTACCTTCTTTTATTTCTCCGTCACACTTATCAACCGCTTGTGAACGGTCAACCGTAACAGATGATAAAAGGGCGACAGCCCGGGAGAGAAATGCAAGTTTACCAAGGCTTTAAAATAACCTTGGATCGTTTATGTCCTGGTGAGGTGTGATATCCTGAATACAACGACTAGGATAAAATGATATGATCAAGAATGTACAAAAACAGGAATCTGATTGACTAACACTAGGAATGTGAATAGTAATAGCTCTGTCACAGCTACGTTGTTAAAAACGTACAATCAGAAACCTAAAAACGTAAAAGATATACAAACGTACGTTTAACATAAATTAAACGTAAACGAATATAACTATAGTAGGGATTTGCATGTCTAGGCAACTTAAATGCAAATTAAATAAAATTAAAATATTAAACTATAATTTACAAATATTAAAAGTATAAGAAAACTTAAAAACTAAAACAACAAATACATATTTACATATGTAATAATTACACAAACAAAATAAAACAGGAAAAGGAAAATAAATAATTATACTAAGAAATTAAAACTTATAATAATTTGAAGTCATTTTAATTCTATTTTTACAATTGTTTACCGATTAAAATCTAAAAACTTACGTTTACTGAATTTTATGTAAATGTACAAAATAAAAACGTGAATTCATTCCAATACAACTCCCACAAATGTGAAAATTATATTTTTAGAATCCTAAAAGATAAGAAAATTATTAGAAAATAAAAATAAATTTTCACACTATTAAATTAATTAATATAAATTAAAAATGAATTAAATGTATTTAATAATGAATTAAATAATAAGAAAATCTAAATTTAACTTAAATAAATGAAATAAAGAATTCGAAAAATCTAAAATATCATAAAATAATTAATGAAACTGAAAATGTATTTTTACATAAATATACTATTTATTATTAATTATTTACTATTATTAAGTATTAAAATCTATTATTGATTTATTAAAAATATTAAATGAATAAAGAAAAATCTGAAACTTTTACAAAATTCTAAAATAAATACAAGAAGCTAGAAAAAATATAAAAACTATAGGTTATTAACATAAATAAGCTAATAAGCAAATAAGCTTTCAAGTAAAAGCTTTCACTTAGCTTAAAAATAGTTCTTTTGGTTTTTCTCGTTTTCTCGACTTATTTAAGTACTGATATTATACATATTAATAAAAATAAAAATTTACAAACCTAAAATAAGCCATACAATAGCTTATGAACCCAACAGTTGAGCTTTTAGCTTGACTGTTGGAGCTCAAGCTATAAACAAGCTTGAAAAAGCTATACAATGGAGACAAAAAGCAAAAGAAGCATGCACACAAGCCAAATGGCCAAGTATAAACATGTGTGTGCACTGGAAAAGCTCAAATGAGTAAAGTGTGAACTTGTGGTTTAGACAGTCAAGCCAAAGGCTTGACTTGGATGGAATTGAGGCTTCAAAGAACCTGTAACAAGCTCCACACTAAGAAAGAAAAGATAAGTTTGTACAATGTTTATAAGCAAATATGAACAAGCATGTTAACTGAGTTTGGCCAATAAGCTCACAAAAGCTTATAAGCTTTACTCAGATGAACAGCTTAGCCAAACACCCAGCAGCTTATTTGATGGACAGATTCAGCTTAACAAATAAGCTGAATAAGCCATATAAAGAGTTGGAGTAGCAAGGCATGCTGGTTGGCTTTCCAAAAAGCTACAAATCAACTTATGAGGATCACAGATGAGCTTAAGCAAAGCTCATGAAGATGCTAGGAATACACTGAGTAGGCCTATATACTCAGATATGGGACAATCAAAAAGCTCATTGCAGCCCTTATTAATAGGCTACAAAATTGAAAAGTAAACTTGGAACCTCAGGATGACTAGGTTGGCTATCTAAAGAACCAAGATTTACAAGTTATGATATACTGGAGAGCTTTTTGTGAGCTTATAAGAAACTGTAGGTAATGGTGTAAGTTCAAATGTGAACTGTTGGGAATGGGCAAACTACAAGTTTCTATAGGATTATCAAATAAGCTAATAAGAGCTCAACAAACACTGCACTAGAGATTATGGTAGCTTAGCTTTGTGAAAAACCAGAACTCACAATCTCAAGCTTAGTAAGGAACTTTTTATAAGCTTTTGAAAACTACTCCACTACACTGTTTGCTTCAGTGTAGTGGATGAGATGGGACAAAAAAAATTTGGGTAATTAAGCTATGCAAATAAGCTGAATAAATAAAAACAAGCATGAAAATAATGAAAAGGCCACAAAAACTACATAAAACAGTAAAGTGCACAAGCTAGGACCAAGTAATGAAGCTTATGCAAGCTCATTAACTTGACACCTAAACCTGTACGTGGCATGGTTTTGAACAGGTATCTAAATAAAGGCTGAAAATAAGCACTTAAAAAGCTGAGAAATAGTGAACTAATATTTTTCTATTTAAGTTTAGCAGCTAAATTTTACCATCCCAAAAGGATTAAGACTAAAACTTAACACTGAGTCCTACACAAAATTATACATTTTATTCAAAAATGACTATTTGAAAATTTGACTTTTCACAAGAACATAAAAGTTTGACTTAAATGAATTTAAAACTTAATCTACTGACTTAATATGTTATATAAAACTATAAGAACATGAAATAAAGCTAGATATCATACTTATACATTACTGTGATGAAATTTGCATTACAAATCCTAAACAGTAAGCTACAATTGAAAGATTAAAAATGATTTGACTATTTTAACAAGTAAGGACTGAATATTATGCTTGCATTAAACTATTAGGTACTAATGTCACATAGAACAATGACAAACAACAACACACATACACTGGAACTCTTATTAATCAGCAAATCCAAACAATATTTAAATGAGATTGTTTTGAGTTTTACAAAGCATAAGACTGCATAAGCTAATTCCATCCAATCCAGAGATACCAAAGTGTCAAAGTGGATCTTTTTCAACCTAAACCAGATGTCAAACCAGTCTAGGTCTAGGTTTTTCAAGAATTGACCTTTAACAGTTAACATACCATATCAAACCACAATCCAATCCAAGGCAATACAACCTAATATTAAGCTATAACATGACTAACAAACAATAAAGAAGCACAGAAACATGAAGATTAAAACATTAAAAGCATTAAAACAAAAATGCAAAATTAAGAAAATTGCTTACAAGATGCATCAAACTGAGAAACATGGAACCAAAGGCAAGGTTACACCCAATAGCTTCCCATCAAGCTCCTAATACCCTTAGCAATCCAAATTTACCCCTGCTTCATCATCTTCTCATTAACCCACTTTTTTTTTTTTTTTCATTGATTTTCTTGATTTTTAGTATTTTGGTTTTAAAAGACTATGACTGAATTAATGGTTCTAAAAGCTTCATGAGCTTTGTCAAGAGCTTATGTGGCTTATAGATTCCAATAAACAACTAGTTAATCTTGAAATTAAAGAACATGGAAAATTAAAGGAAGTTAAGCAAAATCATTAAACTGAAATTAACTTGACATTAAACTGAATTTAAAAGGGTCATTACACTACTTTAAAGAAGATTACAACATTAAAACTTTTAAATGACAAGAAATTAAAGAAAGCATTCTAAAAAACTATACTAACGTGACCAAGGCTAGCCCAAGGTGATTTCTCCTCTCTTTCTTCTTCCTTTTATACTCCAAGCACCTTCTCACTAGTACTCTGATTGTTTCCCACCATATCTGAGCCCTTGAATCACTGAAATGAATCAAAACCGTCCAAGTGGATTTTGGCGCCAAATATGTCAAGAGCAGGTTTTAGCTATTAATGGGGTGGGTTGAGTCAATTAAGAGAGTTTGGTTTTTAGTGGATGTGGAGGGGACAAAGTATGGAGAGGGTGGTAGAAAAAGTCATGGAAACTGCTCTGGTTTTGCGATTACAGGTGTGGGAGAGGAGGTGCTACAGTAACACTGGTTTGGGTGGCGGGTTTTATTTTAAAAGGTGGGTCGGGCTAACTGGATTTGGGCCTGACTGGGTTTAGTTTGGTTTGTTGGATTTGGGTTAAATGGTTAATAACACCAAGGGTCCATTTGATATAGCTTAGTAAACACAAGGACCAAAACTGTAATTATGCCAATCTTGAAGGACTGATTTTTCCAAGTTCCCATGTTATTTTCAAGGACCAAACATGCCAAAACACATTTACACAAGGACCAAAGTTGTATTTTATTTTATTTTTAAACTTTAAGGACCTTTTATGTAAATTTGGATATTGAGGGACTAAAGTTGTAAATTCCCAAAAGTTCATTATAAGGACCAATTTTGTCAATTATAAATAGTACAAGGTTTATTTTTGATAAATTTCACTTTTTAAATTAACCAAGGACTATATTTGACAATTTTCAAAGTTAAAGGACTAAAGTTGTCAATTTGTGATTTTTAAACTTTGAAGGGTTTATTTTGACAACTTTTGAATCTTATGGACCTTAAATGACTTTTTATAAGTTTTGGAATGACCAGGGACCAGATTTGACAACTTTTGAAACTTGGGGGACTAAAACTGCCAATTATGCAAACTTGATACGTTTTTCACCAGATTTTGATGTTTTTGCATTTAAAACATATAAAACACTTGTTTGTGATATTTTGATCATTTTGAAGCATTTTTGAGTGTTTTCAGATGATTTTGCAGTCTATACAGTACAAAAATGATGAGTAATTAGAGACTCATCAATTAGCCTAGACGGATCCCTCATTGGAGGGAACCGTGGGATCCGGGTGACAGATTAAGTCAACTCTAGCTAAAACAATCATTTCAAGCTCATCTTGCTAACTTAAACACTCAATCACATCTTAAATGAGTTCCTAGATCAATACAACTCTTAAGTTGACTCTTGTGCATGTTCATCATCACATTCCAATGAATCTTAGTGGCTTAAGTCTTGAATGCACTTACCAAAACCCTTGCCTTATAAACCACATTGTTAAGACTCCTAAAGTCATCATCTTCTCTCTCATTTTCAGCACTTAGAAATCTTTACAAACCTCTTGAAATCATATCATCATGAGGAAAACTCCAAGTAGCAACTTATCCACCAAAGAACCACCCAAGAAAATTGCTCGTATTGTACACGAAATCTCTTCAACCGAATCAGCTCCGGTCAAGTCCATAAATGCAAGGATCTCTCCTCCACCAACTAAACCAATACCAAAAAGGATGGTACCCACAAAACTACCTATGCCAAACACCACCATACCTCCTAGGCCAAACAATCCCATCTCCACTAAACCATCACCATTGGTTCCAAGAGCTATCTCATTTACAACTCCATTCTCATCACCACACCTCTACAACTTAGAGGATTTACCTCCTAGGCCATCTCATCCTCCTCCACCAACAACATTCTCCTCATTAGGAGGAATAATGGTACATAATCAAGGTGTTGAGTCAACATTAGCTCCGGCTTCCTTTTCGCCGTCACCATCATATAATCCAATTTGGATTATGAGAAATTATCAAAGTCAACCACCCGACCATATGGAAGTTGACACTTCTCTACCACCACCATCATTCTTGGTTGAGCCATCTTCAAATGCCCCTCCACCAATCCCTCCGTCGTTTGAGGTTCCACAAGCCGCTTCACTTGATTCTTCGCATCAAGTAATTTCATTTCTTCCACCACCACTACCTAGCCATGACAAAGATTGTTATCACTGTCAACATGTTGAAAGTTTGATACATGAAGTACGAGAAGACCAACGTTTCATGTTCTATCACCTCCTCGAACGTTTCGACGAGATTAAACCTAAACAAACTTGAGCTAGAGGATTTTAGTGGTGTCCTAGTTTCAAGCGTTACTTAGATAAATCTAGTAATTCCAAATCATGGATCGATCATTTTCTTATTTTTAGAGTCATGTATATCATATCTCTAGTTTTATTAAATGACAATACATGCTACTTGCTATATTTATAAGTATATGATTATGTTGTATAATACATATCTCACTTTGATACTAACATAATGTGTTATATCAACATTGCTGAAATTGATCATCAGCCAGACGGATCCCTTGTATTTGCCTAGACGGATCCCTACAAGGAGGGAACCGTAGGATCTATGATACAGAAAACTATTTTTTAACTTGGATCTTATTTGCAAGAAATTATGCATTATACTTGTTTTCTAACCCTTGTTTTGTAGTTATTCAATTTACACATGAAGAATTTGACACCCTAAAGCTAGGGGAGCTTTGTGTCAAAGCAATACATTGCAAAATTACTTGCAATATTAGGATTACATTTCATGACATCCCTTTGCAAAATTGCAATCTTAAAGGGGGAGCACATTCGTCACATTGACGAAATCTTTTGCAAACTTAGTTGCAAATGAACTAGCTTAGTATTACTTTCTTGACGCCCTCACATAGGGATGGACTCGTCAAGGGGGAGTAAAGACGAGATCCTTTCCCGTTACTTTCTCTCTATTTTTTTTTCTTTCTTTCACATGTTTTTCCTAAAAACAATGTGCTAGTTTCCTTTCGAAACTCTTTTTGTTTCGACAAAAAGGGGGAGAAGAAAGTAAAAACTACAAATTCAAAATTTTACGAATTCTAGTTTTTCCTTAAAATAATTTTATGTTTTGTCATCAACAAAAAGGGGGAGATTGTTAATACAAATAAGCCGTAAAAACGTTTATTTATATTTTACGATCTTCTAATGTTTTGTCGATAAGAAACGTAAAATTATTTTAACGAAACAAATAAAATACGTAATTAGTGTGAACTAATAGTTTCTAACACACTTACGTTTTTCACATAAAACACTAAAACAAGTATAAGTGATTTTATGATTTAGTTTTACATATGTACAACAACTAGTGTTTACATATTTTAGTAAAATATACACATAACTGGTATGTAGTATATTGGGTAATATAAATGGGTAGAAACTTAAGTATCACAACCCATTGACCAAATACATTGAATGTAGTTGGGTACGACCCAAAATCCATGACCCATGGAGCTTGACCCATAACCCATTGCATGACATCATGCTTATACCATACATGGATAATATCTATAACCCATGGTATTGACCCATACCCATGTGACTAGGTGCATTGCACTCAAAAGAAACATTGTATCTAGTAAAAGATCCATGGATCAACCCATGACCCATAACCAAAATGCCCAAGGGTAAAGAGGAGCGTCCCACGGATCCCTAGCTTTACGCTAGACGGATCCCTTGTGGGAGGGATCCGTGGGATCCGGGGAATAGTAGTATTTTTCCTCTATAAATAATGAGATATTTCTTCATTGTTTCTCACCCCTTTCTAACATACTTTCCCTTTGAGTTAAAAACTCTCGAACCCCATATCCAAGAGATCTATGTTTGTAGTTTTGTTTTTGTGTGATTCTCTAGGTTCTTCTTAAAGGCGAGATCACCACCTTTGAAGTCAAGCAAGCTCAAGTCCATGAGTTGCCATGCTTCCTCATCATCAAGACTACTGAAGTCCTCTTGTTGATGATTATTTTCTTTCTTCTAAGAAGTGTAGTGTTGGAGACATTAGTGAAAGATGTCCCAAGTCTCAAGAAGAAGACATTAGTGAAAGGTGTCGATCGTCCGTATTATAGGCATTAGTGAAGAGTGCCTAGAAGTCAAGTCACAAGACATTGGTGGAGAGTGACTTGAAGATCTAACTAAAGGCATTAGTGAAAGGTACCTTAGATGTACATTCGATATGGTGTGTTTCGATGTACAAGATAGATTAGCATTAGATCCAAGGATATTGATATCCTTGATGATGTTGTAATAAGGATTTGGTCTCCTTTGGGATTAGTCGTTGGTGTAGTGTTGGGTTGTAGTTCCTCTATTGTAATGGAACTCGGTACTTAGCCTAGTACCGGATAAAGGGTAGGCGACGTTGTGTTAGGTGTGGTTCACCTTGGTGTGAAAGAACCCGGTGGTTAGCCTAGTACCGGAAAAAGAGTAGGCAACGTTGTGAAGGTTTCTCCACCATAAGGAGTTGGTGTCGTGTAGTGATTACGAACTCTCGAGTAGGTGACTCTGGGAGTGGAGTAGGGCAATGAAGGTGTCCTTGTAGCCGAACCACTATAAATACTCGCGTTGTGGTTTTGTGCGTCTTACTCTTATCTTTTCATTACATACTTCTATATGTTTGTTTATCAACATCCAACACACATCCAAATAGATTGACATAAGTTGATATAAATAGTTTAATTGGCAAAACTATTCAATCCCCCCCTTCTAGTTTTCCACAATTGGCATCAGAGCTTCGTTACCAAGTTTCTTGAAGTATATTGTACTTTAAAAACTTGATAAGATCCATGGTTAATTGAAAACTACAAAGAAGGTTTTTCACAAAAACAAATACCATGTCTTTTAAAACTCTTTGTTTGGATGTTGATTAGATGAAAACATTTTTTTTATTATTTATTTTCTGTTCAAATGCACTAATCTTCCTTGTCATGTTGATTAGTCAAAGCTCATACCCACCAAGCTATAGGAATCGCTTGGTAACAAGAATACCTTCCCTAAGAAGGTATCTTAAACACAAAGGAGCCGGAATTGTCTAAGTGACATCTGTTGTGTCACTTGTAAAGACATTCCTAAGTGCGTTGGAGGTATGATTCTTTACTTATCTCTAAAATGACATTACCTTGATAATTAAGTATTCATACATAGGTATTTATGTGACTATCTTTTGTGCATATACATGTATTACACGAAGCTTCATTAGGAAGCCTTTTCTCACATACGTGTTATTTTTCGTCTAAAGTCGTGGTATATAAAACTTGTGTTTTATTTCATTTAAAAATCATTTCTTCAAATAATAAAACAAAACACAAATTTCAAAAATTCCTCCTTCCCCATAAATAAACCATCCGTCGTTCAACCCTATCAAATCCCCACTTTTTCAAATCTTCCACTTTCAAAAATTAACTCTCATTCAAAACTCCGTCTTCCTCCTCATCTCATCCCATCTCAAACCGAAATCAAGAAAGTTCGTCTTCAACAGGGTTTACATCGCCCTCGTGCTCATCGCCTTAACACTCATCGCTCTTTCCCTATGACGAAGTTCTCATACGGAGACATTTACTTTGTTTTGTTAATCTACATTGGGGTTATATACCCAATCCTTTGTATCATTCTTAGCATTGAAATGAAATATTACTAATAGTCTAGTTTATCTAGGTTATTATTATCATAATGTGTTTACCATTTCTTTTTGATTTATTTCATTCTATCGTGATGAATCAGAAAGCCATGTATGCATGCTAAATGAAAATGTAGGCTAAAACACATATCTTGGTATAAAACTATAAGATCTAAAAACCTATGTTTTTATCAAAGAATCTGTTTCTGTTACTCCAGATCCGTGAATCCCGAGAGGTAGACTAGCCGGATCCCTTATGAAAGGGAACCGTACACCTGGACAACAGTTTTTCATGCAAAATAAAAACCGCTTTCTTTCTAAAAGTAATATTCCACTAGAATGTCAAAACCATACGTGAGTTAAGTGTCATTGTTGTTAAAAACCATTGTTAATAAAAATCTAGTAAAAACATTAGACAATCATTGGTTGACCACAAACATTACTTCCTATTAACTCATCATTTCTATAGGTTCAAATATGACGCATGAATATGAGTTTGAATTTTCACTTACTAGCATCTACACTCCAAACATCTCCTTTGAGCCCAACACACCTGGCAATCATGTCCGTGGGTTCAATAATCTTGAAAACCGTCACTTCCACGAAGGGCGTTTTGTAGACACCTCTCTACAATTAGAAGAAGGTATCAATACCTCCTTCCGAGCCATAGGACTAGAATGTCTTCTTGAAATCAACGAGAAGATATGTCCAAGGTTCATAATGGAATTCTTCCGTCAAGTTGAACACGTTCGTAACGAGGATCGCTCTCTTTCTCTTTGGTTTTGGATCAAAAACCAAAAGTTCGTTTTAAGTCTTGAGCGATTTGCTCACATCCTCCAGATTCCAAATCATGGACAATGTGCCTTCACTGAAGATTGGTCTCTTGATTCTCTCTTCAACTTTCGTGAAGAAAATAGTCCATATTGTTCTCACATACCTTCCCCGTAGGATTTAAATGTCATAATATGCAAACCTCGACCATATTACTCCAATCCAAACATTATCTTTACACGGGACATCCAAGAAGAGTAAAACCCCTTGCACTCATCCTACGTGAAAATGTTTGGAGTCTTAGGGGAAATCGAGAAATCCTTCCCGCTTGTTGTGCTCACATATTGTATTGTTTGCTAACACAACAACCATACAATCTCGCCTACTTCTTCGCAAGGCGAATTGTAAATCTTCAAGGCTCCAAGAATAAACTCATCCATTATGGAATGTTTTTGACGCGCTTCTATCATAACGTCATGCATTTTCATCCTGAATTTCAAAGTCCGTTGTACGTACTTGTGAACAAGATGATGGAACCGCTAAACATATCTCTCATGAAGACTTTCTTCATTCTTGATTCCACCAACACTCATCAACCATTCGATAATCCTTCTAGCGAAAACGCTCAAGAAACTTAGTAGTCTTTCAAATAGGATCAATCCTTTTGTACTCATGCTTTATCAATGTAATCCAATTTCCTTCATGAAATAAAACATCTTACATTTGATATCTTAGTGTTAGAACCTCTTAAAATAACCTCGGAATATAATGCATTGTCAAGATCATTGCATACCTTTAGTAAAGGTTCTGCTTAGCAGATGGACGGATCCCAAGGTTTGTGCTAGACGGATCCCTACACTTAGGGAACCGTAGGATCCGGGAAACAGAAAATGAAATTGCAAACATTGTATTTCAAACATATCCTTAGAACACATCACACTAAGCTAGACATAGTGTCTTAAGGCAAATTAAGTCCCTATTAAGTTAACTAGATCCTTCATACTCACACATAACTCACCTAGATCACAATCAAGACACATGTAGATCTATCATTTCACTTAAACCCATTACTCTTCCGCTCTCAATCTCACACATCATTTCTCACATAATCCCTCACATCTAGCTTTGGAAATCTTTCAATTATGGCTAAATTGATCATAATCATCCTTACCTCAAAATTGATCAAATTCTAGTTTGTCCATCTTAAAATCGTTAGGATATTTCCCAAAACATTATCCTAAGTCACTATCTGATCTCTAGGATCTTTTAGCTCTATTTGACACTCTCAAAATCCTTAGTGTCATCTTTGTTCATTCATTGGTACTCATGAAAGTTCCAATTTCTTCCATAAAAGGCATTCATTAGCTATAACACTCATTACTCTTGATCATTCAAGTACACCCTCATCTTAGATACTTAGGAGGACTGAAACACTCAAGATGATATAGGTTCTAGCTCTTAGGAACTTCATTTCTAACCTTTCATAACTGCTGATAGCCGGATCCCTAGGATTAGCCTAGACGGATCCCTCGTTGGAGGGAACCGTGGGATCCGGGTGACAGATTATGTTAACTCTTGCTAAAACAATCATTTCAAGCTCATCTTGCTAACTTAAACACTCCATCTCATCTTAAATGAGTTCCTAGATCAGTACAACTCTTAAGTTGACTCTTGTGCATGTTCATCATCACATTCTAATGAATCTTAGTGGCTTAAGTCTTGAATGCACTTTCCAAAACCCTTGTCTTATAAACCACAGTGTTAGGACTCCTAAAGTCATCATCTTCACTCTTATTTTCAGCACTTAGAAATCTTTACAAACCTCTTGAAATCATATCATCACGAGGAAAACTCCAAGTAGCAACTTATCCACCAAAGAACCACCCAAGAAAATTGCTCGTGTTGTACACGAAATCTCTTCAACCGAATCATCTCCGGTCAAGTCCACAAATGCAAGGATCTCTCCTCCACCAACTAAACCAATTCCTAAAAGGATAGTACCCACAAAACTACCTATGCCAAACACCACCATACCTCCTAGGCCAAACAATCCCATCTCCACTAAACCATCACCATTGGTTCCTAGAGCTATCTCATTTACAACTCCATTCTCATCACCACACCTCTACAACTTAGAGGATTTGCCTCCTAGGCCATCTCATCCTCCTCCACCAACAACATTCTCCTCATTAGGAGGAATAATGGTACATAATCAAGGTGTTGAGTCAACATTAGCCCCGGCTTCCTTTTCGCCGTCACCATCATATAATCCAATTTGGATTATGAGAAGTTATCAAAGTCAACCACCAAACCATATGGAAGTTGACACTTCTCTACCACCACCATCATTCTTGGTCGAGCCATTTCAAATGTGCCTCCACCAATCCCTCCGTCGTTTGAGGTTCCACAAGCCGCTTCACTTGATTCTTCGCATCAAGTAATTTCATTTCTTCCACCACCACTACCTAGCCATGACAAAGATTGTTATCATTGTCAACATGTTAAAAGTTTGATACATGAAGTACGAGAAGACCAACATTTCATGTTCTATCACCTCCTCGAACGTTTCGACGAGATTAAACCTAAACAAACTTGAGCTAGAGGATTTTAGTGCTGTCCTAGTTTTAAGCGTTACTTAGATAAATCTAGTAATTCCAAGTCATGGATCGATCATTTTCTTAGTTTTTAGAGTCATGTATATCATATCTCTAGTTTTATTAAATGACAATACATGCTACTTGCTATATTTCTGAGTATATGATTATGTTGTATAATACATATCTCACTTTGATATTAACATAATGTGTTATATCAACATTGCTGAAATTGATCATCAGCCAGACGGATCCCTTGTATTTGCCTAGACGGATCCCTACAAGGAGGGAACCGTGGGATCCGTGATATAAGATCTAAAAACCTATGTTTTTATCAAAGAATCTGTTTCTGTTACTCCAGATCCACGGATCCCGAGAGGTAGACTAGCCGGATCCCTTATGAAAGGGAACCGTACACCTGGACAACAGTTTTTCATGCAAAATAAAAATCACTTTCTTTCTAAAAGTAATATTCCACTAGAATGTCAAAACCATAAGTGAGTTAAGTGTCATTGTTGTTAAAAACCATTGTTAATAAAAATCTAGTAAAAACATTAGACAATCACTGGTTGACCACAAACATTACTTCCTATTAACTCATCATTTCTATAGGTTCAAATATGACGCATGAATATGGGTTTGAATTTTCACTCACTAGCGTCTACACTCCGAACATCTCCCTTGAGCCCAACACACCTGGCAATCATGTCCGTGGGTTCAATAATCTTGAAAACCATCACTTCCACGAAGGGCGTTTTGTAGACACCTCTCTACAATTCGAAGAAGGTATCAATACCTCCTTCCGAGCCATAGGACTAGAATGTCTTCTTGAAATCAACGAGAAGATATGTCCACGGTTCATAATGGAATTCTTCCGTCAAGTTGAACTCGTTCGTAACGAGGATCGCTCTCTTTCTCTTTGGTTTTGGATCAAAAAACAAAAGTTCGTTTTAAGTATTGAGCGATTTGCTCACATCCTCCGGATTCCAAATCATGGACAATGTGCCTTCACTGAAGATTGGTCTCTTGATTCTCTCTTCAACTTTCGTGAAGAAAATAGTCCATATTGTTCTCACATACCTTCCCCGTAGGATTTAAATGTCATAATATGCAAACCTCGACCATATTACTCCAATCCAAACATTATCTTTACACGGGACATCCGAGAAGAGTACAAACCCTTTGCACTCATCCTACGTGAAAATGTTTGGAGTCATAGGGGAAATCGAGAAATCCTTCCCGCTTGTTGTGCTCACATATTGTATTGTTTGCTAACACAACAACCATGCAATCTCGCCTACTTCTTCGCAAGGCGAATTGTAAATCTTCAAGGCTCCAAGAATAAACTCATACCTTATGGAATGTTCTTGACGCGCCTCTATCATAACGTCATGCATTTTCATCCTCAATTTCAAAGTCCGTTGTACGTACTTGTGAACAAGATGATGGAACCGCTAAACATATCTCTCATGAAGACTTTCTTCATTCTTGATTCCACCAACACTCATCAACCATTTGATGATCCTTCTAGCGAAAATGCTCAAGGAACTTAGTAGTCTTTCAAATAGGATCAATCCTTTTGTACTCATGCTTTATCAATGTAATCCAATTTCCTTCATGAAATAAAACATCTTACATTTGATATCTTAGTGTTAGAACCTCTTAAACTAACCTCGGAATATAATGCATTGTCAAGATCATTGCATACCTTTAGTAAAGGTTCTGCTTAGCAGATGGACGGATCCCAAAGTTTGTGCTAGACGGATCCCTACACTTAGGGAACCGTAGGATCCGGGAAACAGAAAATGAAATTGCAAACATTGTATTTCAAACATATCCTTAGAACACCTCACACTAAGCTAGACATAGTGTCTTAAGGCAAATTAAGTCCCTATTAAGTTAAGTAGATCCTTCATACTCACACATAACTCACCTAGATCACAATCAAGACACATGTAGATCTATCATTTCACTTAAACCCATTACTCTTCCGCTCTCAATCTCACACATCATTTCTCACATAATCCCTCACATCTAGCTTTGGAAATCTTTCAATTATGGCTAAATTGATCATAATCATCCTTACTTCAAAATTGATCAAATTCTAGTTTGTCCATCTTAAAATCGTAAGGATATTTCCCAAAACATTATCCTAAGTCACTATCTGATCTCTAGGATCTTTTAGCTCTATTTGACACTCTCAAAATCCTTAGTGTCATCTTTGTTCATTCATTGGTACTCATGAAAGTTCCAATTTCTTCCATAAAAGGCATTCATTAGCTATAACACTCATTACTCTTGATCATTCAAGTACACCCTCATCTTAGATACTTAGGAGGACTGAAACACTCAAGATGATATAGGTTCTAGCTCTTAGGAACTTCATTTCTAACCTTTCATAATCGGCTGATAGCCGGATCCCTAGGATTAGCCTAGACGGATCCCTCGTTGGAGGGAACCGTGGGATCCGGGTGACAGATTATGTTAACTCTTGCTAAAACAATCATTTCAAGCTCATCTTGCTAACTTAAACACTCCATCTCATCTTAAATGAGTTCCTAGATCAGTACAACTCTTAAGTTGACTCTTGTGCATGTTCATCATCACATTCTAATGAATCTTAGTGGCTTAAGTCTTGAATGCACTTTCCAAAACCCTTGTCTTATAAACCACAGTGTTAGGACTCCTAAAGTCATCATCTTCACTCTTATTTTCAGCACTTAGAAATCTTTACAAACCTCTTGAAATCATATCATCACGAGGAAAACTCCAAGTAGCAACTTATCCACCAAAGAACCACCCAAGAAAATTGCTCGTGTTGTACACTAAATCTCTTCAACCGAATCATCTCCGGTCAAGTCCACAAATGCAAGGATCTCTCCTCCACCAACTAAACCAATTCCTAAAAGGATAGTACCCACAAAACTACCTATGCCAAACACCACCATACCTCCTAGGCCAAACAATCCCATCTCCACTAAACCATCACCATTGGTTCCTAGAGCTATCTCATTTACAACTCCATTCTCATCACCACACCTCTACAACTTAGAGGATTTGCCTCCTAGGCCATCTCATCCTCCTCCACCAACAACATTCTCCTCATTAGGAGGAATAATGGTACATAATCAAGGTGTTGAGTCAACATTAGCCCCGGCTTCCTTTTCGCCGTCACCATCATATAATCCAATTTGGATTATGAGAAGTTATCAAAGTCAACCACCAAACCATATGGAAGTTGACACTTCTCTACCACCACCATCATTCTTGGTCGAGCCATTTCAAATGTGCCTCCACCAATCCCTCCGTCGTTTGAGGTTCCACAAGCCGCTTCACTTGATTCTTCGCATCAAGTAATTTCATTTCTTCCACCACCACTACCTAGCCATGACAAAGATTGTTATCATTGTCAACATGTTAAAAGTTTGATACATGAAGTACGAGAAGACCAACATTTCATGTTCTATCACCTCCTCAACGCTTTCGACGAGATTAAACCTAAACAAACTTGAGCTAGAGGATTTTAGTGCTGTCCTAGTTTTAAGCGTTACTTAGATAAATCTAGTAATTCCAAGTCATGGATCGATCATTTTCTTAGTTTTTAGAGTCATGTATATCATATCTCTAGTTTTATTAAATGACAATACATGCTACTTGCTATATTTCTGAGTATATGATTATGTTGTATAATACATATCTCACTTTGATATTAACATAATGTGTTATATCAACATTGCTGAAATTGATCATCAGCCAGACGGATCCCTTGTATTTGCCTAGACGGATCCCTACAAGGAGGGAACCGTGGGATCCGTGATATAGAAAACTATTTTTTAACTTGGATCTTATTTGCAAGAAATTATGCATTATACTTGTTTTCCAACCCTTGTTTTGTAGTTATTCAATTTACACATGAAGAGATTGACACCCTAAAGCTAGGGGGAGCTTTGTGTCAAAGCAATACATTGCAAAATTACTTGCAATATTAGGATTACATTTCATGACATCCCTTTGCAAAATTGCAATCATAAAGGGGGAGTACATTTGTCACATTGACGAAATCTTTTGCAAACTTAGTTGCAAATGGACTAGCTTAGTATTACTTTCTTGACGCCCTCACATAGGGATGGACTCGTCAAGGGGGAGTAAAGACGAGATCCTTTCCCGTTACTTGCTCTCTATTTTTTTTTCTTTCTTTCACATGTTTTTCCTAAAAACAATGTGCTAGTTTCCTTTCAAAACTCTTTTTGTTTCGAAAAAAGGGGGAGAAGAAAGTAAAACTACAAATTCAAACTTTTACGAATTCTAGTTTTTCCTTAAAATAATTTTATGTTTTGTCATCAACAAAAAGGGGGAGATTGTTAATACAAATAAGCCGTAAAAACATTTATTTATATTTTACGATCTTCTAATGTTTTGTGGATAACAAATGTAAAATCATTTTAACGAAACAAATAAAATACGTAATTAGTTTGAACTAATAGTTTCTAACACACTTACGTTTTTCACATAAAACACTAAAACTAGTATAAGTGATTTTATGATTTAGTATTACATATGTACAACAACTAGTGTTTACATATTTGGGTAAAATATACACATAACTAGTATGTAGTATATTGGGTAATATAAATGGGTAGAAACTTAAGTATCACAACCCATTGACCAAATACATTGAATGTAGTTGGGTACAACCCAAAATCCATGACCAATAACCCATTGCATGACATCATGCTTATATCATATATGGATAATATCTATAACCCATGGTATTGACCCATACCCATGTGACTAGGTGCATTGCACTCAAAAGATACATTGTATCTAGTAAAAGATCCATGGATTAACCCATGATCCATGACCCATAACCAAAATGCCCATGGGTAAAGAGGAGCGTCCCACGAATCCTTAGCTTTACGCTAGACGGATCCCTTGTGGGAGGGATCCGTGGGATCCGGGGAACATTAGTATTTTTCCTCTATAAATAGTGAGCCATTTCTTCATTGTTTCTCACCCGTTTCTATCATACTTTCCTTTTGAGTTAAAAACTCTCTAACCACATATCCAAGAGATCTATGTTTGTAGTTTTGTTTTCGTGTGATTCTCTAGGTTCCTCTTAAAGGCGAGATCACCACCTTTGTAGTCAAGCAAGCTCAAGTCCATGAGTTGCCATGCTTCCTCATCATCAAGACTACTGAAGTCCTCTTGTTGATGATTCTTTTCTTTCTTCTAAGAAGTGTAGTATTGGAGACATTAGTGAAAGATGTCCCAAGTCTCAAGACGAAGACATTAGTGAAAGGTGTCGATCGTCCGTATTATAGGCATTAGTGAAGAGTGCCTAGAAGTCAAGTCACAAGACATTGGTGAAGAGTGACTTGAAGATCTAACTAAACTCATTAGTGAAAGGTGCCATAGATGTAGATTCGATATGGTGTGTTTCGATGTACAAGGTAGATTAGCATTAGATCCAAGGATATTGATATCCTTGATGATGTTGTAATAAGGAGTTGGTCTCCTTTGGGATTAGTCGTTGGTGTAGTGTTGGGTTGTAGTTCCTCCATTGTAATGAAACTCGGCACTTAGCCTAGTATCGGATAAAGGGTAGGCGACGTTGTGTTAGGTGTGGTCCACCTTGGTGTGAAAGAACCCGGTGGTTAGCCTAGTACCGGAAAAAGAGTAGGCAACGTTGTGAAGGTTTCTCCACCTTAAGGAGTTGGTGTCGTGTAGTGATTACGAACTCTCGAGTAGGTGACTCGGGGAGTGGAGTAGGGCAATGAAGGTGTCCTTGTAGCCGAACCACTATAAATACTCGCGTTGTGGTTTTGTGCTTCTTACTCTTATCTTTTCATTACATACTTCTATATGTTTGTTTATCAACATCCAACACACATCCAAATAGATTGACATAAGTTGATCTAAATAGTTTAATAAGAAGTTTTAATTGGCAAAACTATTCAACCCCCCCTTCTAGTTTTCCACAATGACCTTGATCAAATGTCCTCAGGATGTCATAGTCATAGGAATGAAGTGGATTTTCAGAAACAAAACTGATGAAAACAAAGACTGTCATTAAAAAGAAAGCCAAACTTGTAGCCAAAGGTTACAGTCAGCAAGAAGGCATTGACTATGATGAGACATTTGCTCCTGTTGCAAGAATGGAAGCCATTAGAATCTTCCTTGCATTTGCCACTTACATGAACTTCAAAGTTTATCAAATGGATGTGAAAAGTGCATTCCTAAATGGTGAACTCAAGGAAGATGTGTATGTTCAGCAACCTCCTGGCTTTGAGAGTAGTGAATTCCCTGACTATGTCTGCAAGCTTGATAAAGCCCTATATGGAATTAAATAAGCTCCCAGGGCATGGTATGAAACTCTCTCAGCCTTCCCTGATTCAAAACAAGTTTGTCAGAGGAAAGATAGACAACACATTGTTTATCTATAGGACAAAACAAGATATGATACTAGTCCAAGTGTATGTTGATGACATCATTTTTGGCTCAACAAGTTACACTCTTTGCAAACAGTTTGAAAAACTGATGACAAAGAAATTTGAAATGAGCATGATGGGTGAACTCACTTACTTTCTTGGACTACAAATCAGGAAAACTGATAAAGGAATCTCCATCAGTCAAGAGAAATATACAAGAAATCTCTCGAAGAAATATGAGATCTCTAACTGCCTCCGTGAAGACCAATGGTCCCTCCTAACAACCTTGGACCTGATCTCACTGGTAAATCAGTCAACCAAACTCATTTCAGGGGGATTGTAGGTTCATGATGTATCTAATCGCTTCCGCACTGCACAGCATATACAATTATCACCTGTCTTATAGCAAGATATCGTCCAATCCCAAAGAATCCCATCTCACTGCAGCCAAAAGAATCCTCAGATACCTGAAGGGAACTCCAAGCCTTGGACTTTACTATCCAAAGTGCTCAGGTTTTGACCTCAAAGGGTATTCCGACTCGATTATGCAAGTGCAACATGGACAGAAAAAGTACCTCAGGTCCTGTCAATTTCTTGGAGGAAAGCTGGTTTGTTAGAGTGCTAAAAAGCAACAATTAGTGGCTATGTCTTCAGCTGAAGCTGAGTATGTGGCTGCTGCATGATGCTGTGCCAATGTATTATGGATGAAAAATCAACTCAGTGACTATGACATCCATTACAAAATGGTACTCATCTTCTGTGATAACACCAGTGCTATTGCAATCTCCAACAACCCTGTCCTTCACCAAATAACCAAACACATTGATATCAAATATCATTTCATCAGGGACCACATAATGAAAGGAGACATAGAACTTCATTTCATCCCTACTGAATATCAACTTGCTGATATTTTCACCAAACCCTTAGATGAACCTACCTTCAAGAGACTGAAAGCTAAACTGGGAATGCTTGACATTGAAAATCAGCAACCTGAAAATCAATCCTAGTCTCAGTGAGTTCTTTCTGAAATGGTCCATCCTCCCTGAACAAAACCCCAAATCAATCTTCTCAATGAATGAGTAAGACTCATTCAGGGACCCTGACCTTGGATATTGAGCATTAAATGAGTAACTAAATGCACCAAGTATCAGTTACTTAAATGTCCTAGGTTGGTAATTATACCAATTTATTATAGGAATATATGTCTCTTTATCCTGCTGTCATCCAAGTCAAGGGTCCCTCAAACCTTACCTCATCCCACTGGGCATTAAATGCCTCCTCTAACAAGAAATATCCTAAGGATATTTTATTACTGCAAAATGCACTTTTACTGTGCACTGCAACTGTTCCCTTGAAAAATGGGAAATTACTGCGGGTAGTGGAGTGGTGGCATTAATTGAGGTAAATGAAACATTTTCAAAAACTAACTTTACAAATCCTCATTTATGCAAAATTTACCCCTCTCACCACTCTATAAATACCCCCTTCATAACATCAAAAAAAACACACACAAATTATTTTTGAAACAAAACGCTGTCAAAATTCTTTCTCAAACCCTGAAATACTTGTGTGTTCTTTAAATCTTCAACCAGTTTTTACAAAAATCTTCTCTGTAAACCATTTACAAAAGATTTTTCTTCACAAAACTCAAAAGTTTTTCAACTCTTTGATTGTTCTTGTCAAATATTTTCAAAAACCCTAAAAAATCTTTCAATGGAAATGGCAAGAACACAAAGCCTTCATTTTGCACCTCAGTGGGTAGGCGATCTAGAAAATGTTGAATTCAAAACAAACAACCTTATATGCACTTTTGAATACCCCCTAATGTCCCAGCCTATAAGGGAATCATGAAGTTTTTATTCAACTGCCCACTCAAACATGCCTTTACTCAGTCCCCTTCTATTCTGTACCAAAACCTCCTCAGGGAGTTTTGGGCAACAACTGTGGCCTATGACCGGACATCCTCTACTGATGAGACAGACCTTAGACCACTCAGGGAGTATCTCATCAAATTCAGTCTTTTTAATGGGGAAAAGTCAGTCACCCTGGACTATAAAACATTTTGTACATCAACAGGGTTAGACTATAATTCTGGTAACTATGTTGATCATCTTGAACCCTCCACAGTTAAAGATGGGTTAAAACAAATTGTTTTGGATCCAAAGTTTTTGGACAAAACCCCAGTCACCAAGAACTCATTTCCTGCGGCTTGGAAGATCATTTTCACATTTGTGATTCAGGTTCTCGGCGGGAACCACTCATCCACTGAACAAGTTAACTCTATTCAGTTGATGATGGCATATTGCTTGATGACATGGATTACTGTTGACATAGGGGAGATCATTTACAGTGATCTCGTAACCAAGCTACTGAGCAAATCTAGGAGTAAATACGTTTCATACCCTAGGTTTGTCTCATGTGCTTTACAAGTGTTATTGGGTTGCAATTATCCTCAGGAATACAAATATTGTGCTTTACCTGGTATCCCGAGTCAATCAAATTTTCAAAAAGACCCATCCCAAGTCACTGAAATTGAATTGACGGCCCATATGGTTGCTGTAAACAACCAAAGGGACTCATTGTCTCCAAACCCTGGTCCTAAAAAGAGAAAGGGGAAGTCTCAGACTGGGACTAAAACCAAACCCAAGTCTCAGGGCCCTGAGGCTTCAGGAACACAGCCTAAAAGGCAAAGAAAAACCAAGATTGATATGCCACCCAAAGGAGACCAAACATCATCCACCCCGATGACAATGAAGGACACTGATACATCACAGTCAGTGCCCTTGGTCCCAACTACTACTCCCCAAGATCCAGAGGGAAACAAACAATCCGCTGGTAGGGGAGTGCCTTCCACAATGCCCAAAAAGGACACTCGCCAATCACATCTTTTGTTTGAGGGCCAAAAAAATGATCCCAAAGACTCAGGGGGAAACACACAACCCACTTATAGGGATCTCACTGCCACCGCTTCTAGGGATAGCACTGGGAATCACCCACCAGTGCTTGAAGGAGCACAAGGGGACAAAGACTCAGAGGGACAAATACCACCCGCTGATATGGAACCCATCACCACCACTGGCCTGTTAACTGTTGCTAAGATTACTAATATATTATTCTCTGAAGACGAGCTAGCTGACAGTGAGGAAGAAATACTTTCAGCTGGAGAAGAAATGGACGCTGATGTTCAAACTCTAGAACAAGTAGGGGTGAGCATGGGGCGGTTTGGGGCGGTTTTTGGCTAAAACCAAACCCCGAACCGAAAATTCAGTTTTAAGTTTTTGAAAACTGAACCCCACACCAAAAGTTCGGTTTGGTTTTTGGTTTTTTGTGGTTCGGTTTTTGGTTTTTTCGGTTTTCGGATATTCAAAATTTGAGTTGATGGTTTTATGTTAGACCTATTAATTTAGCTAAGTTCTTTGATATCCGAATGTTTTGGATAACATTTTTATATATCCGAATATCCAAATATCTATAATTTTCAGAAAACTTTATATGAGTTCCAAAATGACATTTCACAAAACCTAATATTTTATTAAATTTTGATCAATTTTTCGGATATTCGAAAACGAATATTTTCTGAACATCCAAAACCTAAATCAAGAAATCGTAGAATGTAAGTCGAATATTTTGTCGTATTATAATAAGATTACATAACATGTATATAAAGATGAGATGGTGAACATATATGAAATAAAGAAAACTAACTTTATGAATTTATAGTGTTAGCTAACTAAACACCTAACACGAATATCTAATCCCTTAATTTTGACTGGTGGTTACTAATATCAAAACTAATATGTATACATTTTTTATTAGTTTATGAATAGCATGGGGTGTTCGGTTTGTTTGTTTTATATAAGACCAAAAACCAAACTAAAACTTTCGGTTTTAAAACCAAAACCGCACCATCGGTTTTAGAATTGGTTCGGTTTTTTGGGGGCGGTTTTTTTGGTTTTTTGGGTTTTGGTTCGGTTTTTCGGTTTTGTTGCTCTCCCCTAAGAACAAGAGCATCAGCCTGATCCTCAAAAGACTGAAGAGTCACCTGCTCAACCTAATGATAATGACTCTGATTCCTCTACTTCATCCTGTCCTGAGGAATTCAAAAAGTTTGACAACATTCTTCCTCTGACTGAAAGACAGCTGGTAATGTGGATTACAAAGGCTTCAAGGAAGTTATATACTGGTGTCACTAATACTCTATGGGATCAGCATGTTGAAGCTGCTGTAAACTATGCAGATCTAAAATCTGAAGTGCTTAATTTCAATGGCAACACTGATGAGCACAGGGATCTAATGTATCAACATTTGCACAGACTGGATGAAAACCTGGTTAAGTTTCTCAAGTACTTTTAGGAGTCTCACACTAAATTGGATGAAATCAAGAAAGAAGACCCAGACTTAACTCCAAAGTGTGGAGGCTACTGAGGCTTACATGAAGAATTCCTCCGACCACCGAACTGATCAACATGCTTCAATCTGCAAATGTTCAGGTCTTCGTCTTCCATTCAATCTCTTCAATCAACACACGGGTTCACTGGATGCTCAAGTTACTGACCGCTAAAGCATCGTCTTCTATGGCCGGAATCTTGACCTAGAATGATGCACTTGAATTATCTCAGCCAATCTTGCTGAAAAGGTCATAAGTCTTCAACAAGATACAACTGACATCAAGGCCATGGTCTCGAAGATATATCAAGCCTTTAAAGGTCAAGCTCCTACTCCCTCAGATCCCAAGCAACTCTTGCTCTCACTAACGTTGCGCAAGAGTTGAGGGGAGAGAACCATGAAGAGACTCTCCCCATTGAGGGGGGAGCCACGAATATCAAGAACACCACTTCATCAGTCCCACCAACATCAACAACAGCAACAACCACAGTAACAATGTCAGTTGCAACAACTACACCAATCATCACAACAACACCTCCACTGGTTGCATCCTCTACATCTGCTCAGGATAAAGGAAAAGCCATAATGATCACATCAGAGCCTGAGAAGATTCCCTATGTCATCAGCAACATAAAGTACCTGCTCAGTCCAAAACAACTCGCTGCTTATCTTAAAAAAAAAGAAAGACAAAAGAAATTGGCCGAGGAAGAAAAGAAAAGCAAAGAAGCACTGGTACAAGTAGTGGCTGAGGAAGCTGAGAACATTGGAATTGATCCCAAAAAGCTTGAAAAGGGACATGCTAGTCAAAAGTTCAAAGATGCTCAGGCTGCTCAAATGGCTGCCATGAGGAAGAAGCTAGATGAAAAGAACAGAAAGTCTGCCATCGTGCAAGAGAGGATTGACTACTACAATTGGTCAATGACAAGCGAAGGCTACCTGAAAAGATCATCGATGTGAAAATCATCCCCAAGTCCAAACCACCGCAATGAATGTTCATGGGGATGATAAAAGGCATTTTGAGGTTCAAGATCCCATGAAGTTCACTGACTTTGGGATCACTGAACCTGATGAGCTCGGCCCCATCATATCAAAGAAGCAGAATGAAGTGGTCAAGGAGCTTGTTAATACAAATAAGCTATAAAAACGTTTATTTATATTTTACGATCTTCTAATGTTTTGTCGATAACAAACGTAAAATCATTGTAACGAAACAAATAAAATACATAAATTGTTTGAGCCAATAGTTTTCTAACACACTTACGTTTTCACATAAAACACTAAAACAAGTATAAGTGATTTTATGATTTAGTAATACATATGTACAAAAACTAGTGTTTACATATTGTGCAAATATATACATAATTAGTATGTATTATAAATGGGTAAATAACTACAACCCATGGAGCATATCCATAACCCATGGTATTGACCCATACCCACTTGATTAGATACATTGCACTCATTAGATACATTATATCTAAAGAAATACCCATGGATCAACCCATAACCCATGACCCATGACCAAAATACCCATGGGTAAAGAGGAGCGTCCCACGGATCCCTAGCTTTACGCTAGACGGATCCCTTGAGGGAGGGATCCGTGGTATCTGGGGAACAGTAGCATTTTTCTCTATAAATAGTGAGCCATTTCTTCATTGTTTCTCACCCCTTTCTAACATACTTTCTCCTTGAGTTAAAAACTCTCTAACCCCAGATCCAAGTGATATATGTATGTAGTTTTTTTGTATGTATGATGGTTCCTCTTAAAGGCGAGATCACCACCTTTGAAGTCAAGCAAGCTCAAGTCCATGAGTTGCCATACTTCCTCATCATCAAGACTACTGAAGTCCTCTTGTTGATGGTTCTTTTCTTTCTACTAAGAAGTGTAGTGTTGAAAAAATTAGTAAAAGATGTCTCAATTGTCAAGACGAAGACATTAGTGAAGGGTGTCGATCGTCCGTATTGTAGGCATTAGTGAAGGGTGCTTAGAAGTCAAGTCACAAGACATTAGTGAAGGGTGTCTTGAAGATCTAGTCAAAGGCATTAGTGAAAGGTGCCTATGATGTACATTCGATATGGTGTGATTCGATGTATAAGATAGATTAGTATTGGGTCAAAGGATATTGTTATCCTTGTTGATATTATAAGGAGTAGATCTCCTTTGGGGTTAGGTGATTGGTGTAGTGTTGGGTAGTAGTTCCTCCATTGTAATAGAACTCGATATCTAGCCTAGTACCGGATAAAGGGTAGGTGACGTTGTGATAGGATTGGTTCACCTTGGTGTAAAGAACCCGGTGGTTAGCCTAGTACCGGAAAAAGAGTAGGCAACGTTGCGAAGGTTTCTCCACCATAATGAGTCGGTGTTGTGTAGTGATTATGAACTCTCGAATAGGTGAATCGGGGAGTGGAGTAGGGCAAGGAAGGTGTCCTTGTAGCCGAACCACTATAAATACCCGCGTTGTGGTTTTGTGCTTCTTACTCTTTATCTTTTCATTACATAGTTATATTTCTATATGTTTGTTTATCAACATCCAACACACATCCAAATAAATTGACATAAGTCGATCTAAATAGTTTAAAACGAGTTTTAATTGGTAAAATAATTCAACCCCTTCTAGTTTTTCACAATTGGCATCAAGTTAGTACAAGTTTCTTAAAGTATATTGTACTTTAAAAATTTGATACGATCCATGGTTAATTGAAAACTACAAAGAGAGTTTTTTTTTCTACTTTAAAACAAACACCATGTCTTTTAAAACTCTTTGTTTGGATGTTGATTAGATGACAACATTTTTCTTATGATTTATTCTTCATTTAATTACACTAATCCTCTTTATCATGTTGCTTAGTTAAAGCTCGTACCTACCAAGTCATAGGAATCACTTGGTAACAAGAATACCTTCCCTAAGAAGGTATCTTAAGCACAAAGGAGCCAGAATTGTCTTCTGACATTTGTTGTGTCATTTGTAAAGACATTCCTAAGTGCATTAGAGGTATGACTTTCCACTTATCTCTAAATAACATTAGCTTGATAAATAAGTATGCTTATATAGGTATTTATATGATTATCTTTTGTGCATATACATGTATTACATGTAGCTTCATTAGGAAGCCTTTTCTCACATACGTGTTACTTTTTCGTCTAAAGTCGTGGTATATAAAATGTGTGTTTTATTTCACTTAATCCCAAAATCATATCTTTCTAATAATAAAACAAAACACAAATCTCAAAAATTCCTCCTTCCCCATAAATAAACCCACCGTCGTCCACTCTATCAAATCCCCACTTTTCAAATCTTCCACTTTCAAAAATTACCTCTCACTCAAAACTTCATCTTCCTCTTCATCTCATCTCAAACCAAGACCAAGAAGGTTCATCATCAACATGGTTTACATCGCCCTCGTGCTCATCGCCTTAACACTCATCGCTCTTGTGTTCCCTATGATGAAGTTCACATACAAAGACATTTACTTTGTGTTGTTAATCTACATTGGGGTTATATACCCAATCCTTTGTATCATTCTTAGCATTGAAATGAAATATTATTGATAGTCTAGTTTATCTAGGTTATTATTATCATAATGTGTTTATCATTTCTTTTGATTTATATCTTTCGTATTCTTTCGTGATACATTAGAAACCATGAATGCATTCTAAAAGAAAATGTAGGCTAAAACACATATATTGGTATAAAACTATTAAACTTATGTTTTTATCAAAAATCTGCTTCTGTTACTACAGATCCATGGATCCCGGCAAGTATACTAGCTGGATCCCTTATAGAAGGGAACCGTCCTTCTGGATAACAGATTTTCCATGCAAAATAAAAACCACTTTCTTCCTAAAAGAAATGTTCTACTAGAATGTCAAACATTAAGTGAGTTAAATGTCATTGTTAATAAACATCTTGTAAAAACGTTAGGTAATCATAGTTTTACCCGTAATACGTCACATCCTATTAACTTGTCTTTCCTATAGGTTTCGCTATGTCGCATAAATATGAGTTTGATTTTTCACTCACTAGCGTCTACACTCCTAACATCTCCCTTGAGCCTAACACACCTGGCAATCATGTCCGTGGGTTTAATAATCTCGAAACCCGTCACTTCCACGAAGGACGTATTGTCGACACTCCTCTACAATACGAAGAAGGTACCAATACCTCCTTCCGAACCACAGGATTGGAATGTCTTCTCGAAATTAACGAGAAAATATGTCCAAGGTTTGTATTGGAATTCTTCCGTCAAGTCGAGCTCGTTCGTAACGAGGATCGTTCTCTATCTCTTTGGTTTTGGATCAAAACCCAATAGTTTGTTTTAACCCTTGGGCAATTTGCTCAAATTCTCCGAATTCCAAATCATGGACAATGTGCCTTCACCTAAGATTGGTCTCTTGATTCTCTCTTCAATTTTCATGAAGAAAATAGTCCATATTGTTCACACATACCTTCCCCGCAAGACTTGACTCGTGTGATATGCAAACCTCGACTCTACATCTCGATCCAAACATTATCTATACAAAGGATATCCGAGAAGATTACAAAGCTCTCGCACTCATCCTAAGGAAAATGTTTGGAGTCTTAGGGAAATCGAGAAACCTTCCCCGCTTTGTTGTGCCTACATAATGTATTGTTTGCTAAACAATAAACAACCATACACCGCTTACTTTTTCGCAAGGCGAATTAAATCTTCAAGGCTCCAAGAACAAACTCATCCCTATGGAATGTTCTTGACGCCTTTATCATAATAACATCATGTACTTCCACCCTCATTTCAAAGTCCTGTACGTACTTGTGAACAAGATGATGGAACCCCAACACATCCTCATGAAGACTTTCTTCATTCCCTAATCGGAAACACTCATCAACCATTTGATGATCCTCTAGTTTAAAACGCCAGGAACTTAGTAATCTTTCAAATATGATCAATCCTTAGTATTCATGCTTTATCAATGTAATCCAATTTCTTTCATGAAATAAAACATTCTACATTTGATATTTTAGTGTTAGAACCTCCTTAACTAACCTTGAAATATAATGGATTGTCAAAATCATTACATACCTTTAGTAAAGGTTCTGCTTAGCATAGACTAATCCCAAAGTTGTTGTGCTAGACGGATCCCTACTATTAGGAACCGCGGACTGCAAACGAAAAATGCAATTGCAATCATTGTATTTCAAAACATGTCCTTAGAACACTTCACACTGTTGCATTATAGGCCAAAAGGCAAATTGAGTCTTTATCAAGTTAAGTAGTTCTTTCGTACTCACACATAACTCACTTAGATCACACTCAAAGACTTTGTAGATCTATCATTTCAATGAAACCCATTACTCTCTTCTCGCTCTCAAGCTCACTCATCATTTCTCACATATCTAGCTTTGAAATCTTTTCATTATGGCAAAATTGATAATAATCATCTTACTCAAAATTCGTCAAAATTGATCAAATTTAGCTTTTCCATCTTAAAGCTTTAGGATATTCTCCAAAACATTATCCTAAGTCACTATCCGGATCTTAGGATCATTTAGCTCCACTTGACACTCTCATAATCTTTTAGTGTCATTTTTAGTTCATTCATTGGTACTCGAAAGTTCCTAATTTCTTCCATAAAGGCAATCATTAGCTACATCACTCATTACCTTTAAGTATTTGAGCACTTCTTCATTTAAGACACCTATATGAACTGAAACACTCAAGAAGAAATAGGCATTAGACCTTACAAAACATCATTGCTACCTTTCTTAATGCCGAGAGACGGATCCCTAGGATACCTAGACGGATCCCTCGCCGAGGGAACCGGGATCCGTATGACAACTCATGCCAACTCTAGCTAAAACAATCATTTCAAGCTCATCTTACTAACTTAAACACTCCATCTCATCTTAAAATGAGTTCCTAGATCAAAGACAACTTTGAAGTTTACTCTTGTGCATGTTATTCAGTCACATTCCAATGGAATTTTAGTGGCTTAAGTCTTGAATGCACTTGCCAAATCCCTTGCTATATAAACCACATTGTTAGGACTCCTAAAGTCATCATCTTCATCCTCATTTCAGCACTTGAAACCTTTACAAACCTCTTGAAATCATTTCATCATGAGGAAAGCTCCAAGCGGTAACTCATCCACCAAAGAACCACCCAAGAAAATTGCTTGTGTTGTACACGAAATCTCTTCAATCGAATCATCTCCGGTCAAGCCAACAAATGCAAGGATTCTCCTCACCAATCAAACCAATCCCAAAAAGGACAGTACCCACACAACTACCTATGCCAAACACCACCATACCTCCTAAGCCAAACTATCCCATCTCCACTAAACCATCACGATTGGTTCCTAGAGCTATCTCATTCACAACTCCACTATCATCACCACATCTCTACAATCTAGAGGATTTGCCTCCTAGGCCGTCTCATCATCCTCCACCGGCAACATTCTCCTCGTTAGGAGGAATAATGGTACAAAATCAAGGTGTTGAGTCAACACTAGCTCTGGCTTCCTTTTCACCGTCACCATCAAATAATCCCATTTGGATTATGAGAAATTATCAAAGTCAACCATCCGACCATATGGAAGCTGACACTTCTCTACCACCACCATCATTCTTGGTCGAGCCATCTTCAAATGCACCTCCACCAATCCCTCCGTCGTTTGAGGCTCCTCAACCCGCTTCACTTGATGCTTCGAATCAAGCAATTTCTTTTCTTCTACCACCACTACCTAGCCATGACAAAAATTGTTATCATTGTCAGCATGTTGAAAGTTTCATACATGAAGTACGGGAAGATCAACGTTTCATGTTCTATCACCTCCTCGAACGTTTCGACGAGATTAAACCTAAACAAACTTGAGCTAGAGGATTTTAGTGGTATCCTAGTATCAAGCGTTACTTGGTTAAGTCTAGTAATTCCAAGTCATGTATCACTCTTTTTCTTAGCTTTTAGAGTCATGTATATCATATCTCTAGTTTTATTAAACGAAATTACATGCTACTTGCTATATTTTTGAGTATATGATTATGCTGTATAATCCATATCTCACTTTGATGTTAACATTATTTGTTATATCACCATTGCTGAATTTAGTCATCAGCCAGACGGATCCCTGATATTTGCCTAGACGGATCCCTACAAGGGGGGAACCGTGGGATCAGTGAGACAGAAAACTATTTTTCTACCAACTTGAGTTATATATGCAGGAAATTATGCATTATACTTGTTTTCTAACCTTTGTTTTGTAGTTATTCAATTTACACATGAAGACTTTGACACCCTAAAGCTAGGGGGAGCTTTGTGTCAAAGCAATACATTGCAAAATTACTTGCAATATTAGGATTACATTTCATGACGTCCCTTTGCAAAGTTGCAATCATCAAGGGGGAGCACATTCGTCAATTGACGAAATCTTTTGCAAAATTAGTTGCAAATGAACTAGCTTAGTATTATCTTTCTTGAAGCCCTCACATAGGGATGGACTCGTCAAGGGGGAGTTAAGACGAGATCTTTTCCCGTTATTTGCTCTCTATTATTTTTTTCTTTTCTTACATGTTTTTCTTGACTCGTCAAGGGGGAGTTAAGACGAGACCTTTTCCCGTTATTTGCTCTCTATTATTTTTTTCTTTTCTCACATGTTTTTCTTAAAACAATGTTTTAGTCTACTTTTGAAGCTCTTTTTGTTTCGATAAAAAGGGGGAGAAGAAAGTAAAAAGTACAAATTCAAACGTTTACGAATTTTAGTTTTTCCTTAAAATAATTTCATGTTTTGTCATCAATAAAAAGGGGGAGATTTTTAATACAAATAAGCCGTAAAAATGTTTATTTATATTTTACGGTCTTCTAATGTTTTGTCGATAACAAACGTAAAATCATAGTAACGAAACAAATAAAATACGTAAATTGTTTGAGCCAATAGTTTTCTAACACACTTACGTTTTCACATAAACCACTAAAACAAGTATAAGTGATTTTATGATTTAGTAATACATATGTACAAAACTAGTGTTTACATATTGGGCAAATATATACATAACTAGTATGTATTATAAATGGGTAAATAACTACAACCCATGGAGCATATCCATAAACCATGGTATTGACCCATACCCACTTGACTAGATACATTGCACTCATTAGATACATTGTATCTAAAGAAATACCCATGGATCAACCCGTAACCCATGACCCATGACCCATGACCAAAATACCTACGGGTAAAGAGGAGCATCCCACGGATCCCTAGCTTTACGCTAGACGGATCCCTTGAGGGAGGGATCCGTGGGATCCGGGGAAAAGTAGCATTTTTCTCTCTATAAATAGTGAGTCATTTCTTCATTGTTTCTCACCCCTTTCTAACATACTTTCTCCTTGAGTTAAAAACTATCTAACCCCATATCCAAGTGATCTATGTATGTAGTTTTGTTTTTGTGTGATCCTCTAGGTTCCCCTTAAAGGCGAGATCACCACCTTTGAAGTCAAGCAAGCTCAAGTCCATGAGTTGCTATACTTCCTCATCATCAAGACTACTGAAGTCCTCTTGTTGATGGTTCTTTTCTTTCTACTAAGAAGTGTAGTGTTGAAGACATTAGTGAAAGATGTCTCAAGTGTCAAGACGAAGACATTAGTGAAGGGTGTCGATCGTCCGTATTGTAGGCATTAGTTAAAGGTGCCTAGAATTCAAGTCACAAGACATTAGTGAAGGGTGTCTTGATGATCTAGTTAAAGGCATTAGTGAAAGGTGCCTATGATGTACATTCGATATGGTGTAAGGATATTGTTATCCTTGTTGATATTATAAGAAGTAGATCTCCTTTGGGGTTAGGTGATTGGTGTAGTGTTGGGTAGTAGTTCCTCTATTGTAATGGAAATCGGTATCTAGCCTAGTACCGGATAAAGGGTAGGCGACGTTGTGATAGGATTGGTTCACCTTGGTGTAAAGAACCCGGTGGTTAGCCTAGTACCGGAAAAAGAGTAGGCAACGTTGTGAAGGTTTCTCCACCATAAGGAGTCGGTGTTGTGTAGTGATTACAAACTCTCGAGTAGGTGACTCGGGGAGTGGAGTAGGCAAGGAAGGTATCCTTGTAGCCGAACCACTATAAATACTCGCGTTGTGGTTTTGTGCTTCTTACTCTTTATCTTTTCAATACATAGTTATATTTCTATATGTTTGTTTATCAACATCCAACACACATCCAAATAGATTGACATAAGTCGATCTAAATAGTTTAAGACAAGTTTTAATTGGTTAAAACTATCAACCCCCCTTCTAGTTTTCCACAGAGCTGATGAAATCCCTAAGTAAATGGTAAGAAAGACTGAGGGAAGCACCAACACAACTTGGGATTCAGCCAGCTTTAACTGCACCTCAGGGATCTCAACCTCAATCATCCCAAGGGAAAAGAAAGAGGGTTGAATCCGAGCCTGAAATCAAATACCTGGCCTGGACTGCAACAGGGAGCTACCAGAAGGTGTGAAGTTTGTGAATTGTCTATGTATTGAAGAGCCTGAAAGAGGACTCTTCTTCATTGATGTCTATGGGAACCCAACATTCCAAAAGTGGAGTGACATGGATCTTGCAGGGGTAGGTATAATGGCAAGTTACCTACCAGTGGCCTCTCAATCAAACTCATGAAAATAGGTTCTGCAATGACCTGAATGCCAGATAAGAGAGCACCCTGACAAAGAAGCACTCGCAAGAAGAAACCAAAGCTTGAAGCACTGGGATCCATATCGTTGACATCATATGTTTTATCTTTTGTACTAGTAATAGGAACCATGTAATCTGATCAATAAACGATGTATGCTTTTGGTAAAATATTCAGTCTTCCTTATTTGTCATAGTACATTCAGTGTAAGAAGATGCTATTTGCTCACTTACACTGATCAAACACTTAGGCTATTTGGAATCCAAAGGGGGAGACTGTGGGTTCAGTAAATACCCAAACCCCTTAAGTCTAGGATTTGAATAGAAAATACCCTAAGTGTTTAATCCATTAAACATTAACAAGTCACGAGCGCATAGCTTAGTGAAGCTATCTTCAGGAATCAGTAAGAGACAAAGAAGTCTCTCCACTCAGTAAGGCGGAACTTAAAGGGTGAAGACTGAGTAAAAGAACGATAGTGGATTCAGTGAGTGATGACAATAACTCACTGAATCCCAAAACTCCTCATCAACTACTAACACTGAAGACAAACTAAAGAAGACTGAAGGCTGAGAAGACTGAAGAATGGGCGGGACAAAACGGTTAAGCTTGAAGCGAATAAGACGGAGTACTTATCCTCAAGAAGTCAACTTTCCCTGAAAGGCTAAACATCAGTACTGCCAAGTAGAAAGTGGCTTTGTCCCTTACCAAATATAGCCTTTGTAAACAGAGACAAAATACATCAGTATTTTCTCTTCTGTAACCTGTCAGTTTGTCCTATAGGATAGAGTTAAAAACCTTACTTGTATAAATAGCATAAGATTTGGAGTGAAAGATTTAAGCTTGTGAACTAATTGTAAAACGCACATTGTTAGGTTTTAGTAAATCCGGTCATTAAAGAGTCGATCACCTCAAGTATATGTAATCGTTAGAAAGCTCGTAGTCGTAGATTATTTAAGTTAAGTAGTATTTAGTTAAGTAAACACCGTGGAGGACGGACGGGTCTTTACCCACTGTATGCCTGATCCACAGCCCGTAGGTGGCGATTATGTAAGACTATAAATACTCTCTACCTCCCAAGGTAGAGAGTTGGAGCTCATAATAAGAGTTTTCTTTCTCTCACTAAAGTTCCCAACCTCTAACTTTCTCTCTCTCAAACCATAGTATACGCCTCTTTGATCTGGGTTTAGGGTTTATGAAATCCAATATATTACAATTGGTATCAAGAGCCATGGTTTGATCATCTCTCTTACATTTCCTTGGATTTCTAGTGGTTTTAGATGGTTTTTGAGTTTGAAAAAGTTTAGTGGTTTTTGCATCATTTGATCATTTCTAGTGTTAAAGTTTGAATTTTGGGGGTACTTTTGTGTAGAATCATTGTAAGTGCTTGGGTTTTGATTTGGTAAGCTTGAATCACTGTGGTGGAGCTTGTTTTGGATGAAAGTGGTTTTGAAGTTTTTCTTGCTAGCGACTTGGTTCTCGTTGTATTTTTCATCGTAGCGACTTGCTTCAGTAAACGTTAGCGAGTTAACGGTTAGTTGTTAGCGACTTGAGCCTAGCGACTTGTTTATTGAGACAAGCCGACAAATAGTACAGTTAGTGGATTCTCCACTACGGCTAGCGACTTGGTGAGGTAGCGACTGCTTCAGAAATTGTTAGCGAGTTGTAGTGTAAATTGTTAGCGACTTGATACTAGCGACTTGGATCTTAGCGAGTTGTTCTTTAGCAACTCAACTGTGTCTAGTGACTTGGTGCTTAGCGATGTGTCATAATTCTTAGCGACTTGGTGTTAGCGACTTGGACCTTAGTGAGTTGCTCTTTAGCGACTTGACTATGTAGCGACTTGGTGCTTTAGCGATTTGTGTCCAGCGACTGGGTCTTAGCGCTTGGGGTTAGCAACTTGGTTCAAGAATACTTAGCGACTTGGTTGATTTGTGTTTGTAATCGGTTTCTCGTGATTTAGTAAAATCCCGTGAAAGAATCTATTTCCCGGTTTTATCATAGAGTTATAAAATCCCGTGTAATCTGTTAACACGCTACTAACGTACCTAATCATCTCCACTGTTGCTGAGGATGTTTAAGCAGCTGGTTCTGATACTCGTCCACCCATGCTTGACAGAACTGACTACGATTCTTGGGCTCAACGGATCAGATTGTACTGTTTGAAAGGAAAATGAGGTCAACATTCTCAAATCAATGATGAAGGACCTATCAGATTGAAACTACAAGAGACATTAATGATACTGCTGCAGATGGACACATGATCTTTGGATTGGACAGACCAAGGACGCTGATGAGCTAATGATAAGGAGAAAAAGAGATTCGATGCTGATATCAGGGCCTCAAACATAATACTACAAGGTCTTCCAAAAGACATCTACAAGCTTATCAACCACAACACTGAAGCCAAGGCTGTTTGGGATAATGTCAAAATGCTTCTATCTGGTTCTGAATTAACTAAGGAAGACAGAGAATCACAGCTGTACGATGAATTTGAACACTTCAAGATGAAACCAGAAGAGAGTATCTATGAATACTACGTGAGATTTCACAAACTTGTAAATGATATGAAGGAATATCAGAATGACTATGCCAAACATTCAACTGAACTCAAAGTTTGTGAACAACATGAATCCCGAATGGCACAAGTTTGTCACCTCTGTGAAGCTAACCAAAGGATTGAAGGACACAAACTATGAGCAACTATATGCCTTCCTTCTTCAGAATGAGAGACATGCTATGTTTGAAAAAAGGATTCTTGAGCAGTTCAAATCTAAGCAGGGAGAAACCAGTTTGTCAAATGACTCAACTGCCTTCTACACCAATGTTGGTATTACTACCAAAGCTTCTCAAGTCATACCCATGGGTAATGGAATCACAACACTCATTCCTGATCCGAGGTTCAAGCAAGCTGATGCTGATGCTGTTATGGGACACTTCATTAATCAACTGGCTCTTATGGTCAAACAAAACTGACCCTTAGTCCCACATACCAACAGTCTTCACACTAACAATGAGATCAGAACTGCATCCAATCTACACAATCATGCTGTTGTCAGAGATAGAAAGGTTATAGGGCAACCACTTCAAGGAAGACGATACGAACAAGGGATGGTTGGAGCAGGTTATGCGAATGCTGGAGTTGATAGAGGATATGTGGCAAATCAGAATAGGGGAAGAAATGGGAATCAAGGACAAGTAGAGCCGATAAAATGCTACAACTGTGGTGGTGATGGACATATAGCTAGAAACTCCACATCTCCAAAACGCCCACAAAATGCAGAGTACTTCAGAGATAAGATGTTACTGTGCAAGCCAGGACAATGGAGCGGTTGTTGGTGAAGAGGAGTTGTTGTTTCTTGCTGAGGGCAATGCCAAGACATATGATGCTGATGTTGATGAGCAGCCAATTCAGGAGATAGGTCATAATCATCAGAATGCCTTTCAAGTCGCCGACTGTGATGCATACGACTCTGACATCGATGATGAACCTACTGCACAAGCAATTTTCATGGCTATCATTTCTCCAATGTCTCTCCAAAGGTCCCCTCACCACAGCAAGCTGGTCCATCCAAAGAATCAATCATCTCAGAGTTATTAAAACTATATGATGATGTTGATCAGCAAAAGAAACATGATAAGGTTCACAATCGCAGGAAACAGTGACTCAGATATTGCTAATATGGGCAATGATAATATTGTCCATATGATCTATGTGGACCAATGTGAAAGTGCGATTGAACCAAGTGATGATCTATGCAGTCAATGATGACTATATCTTTGATGAATACACTGCATGTGCCCCTGATGATTCTGTTACCTCTGAACTGAATGCCTATAAAGAACAAGTTGCTATTTATGAACAACGTGCTAAGTTTGAGTTGACCACCTGTGAGCAGGAAATGGATGACCAAATGCGTACAATTATTAGAAAAAGTAACTTTAGAGAAGAAGTCTTAAAACAAGAGTTAAACTCCTTACAAGAAAAGCTTTCTAAAACTGCTAAGCAAAAACAAGAACTTCAAGAAAATGTTAAAATGCTTAAGCAAGAATTCAATGCTAAGGAATCAAAACTTTTGAATGATTTTTCCAATCTAAAAAATTTGAAAAACAAGCTCGAAAATAAGTTGTACATACAAGGGAATACCATTCAGACTGCTCACTTGATCACTAAGCATAGAGTTTTAAGCGATAAGCATATCATTCCCTTGTTGTGGAACCTAATCTGAGGTTGTTTAAAAAGCTAGATCTGCTCATAATGTAATCTATGATGGTAATGAGATTCTTAAACCTAGACAGAAACCTAGTTGTGTTGAGTGCACTGAGGAAGATAGAAAATTAGATGATGCATCTAGGGGGAAAATGAATAAGAAGCTAGAAGATCCTGAATGTAAAGAGAATAACATAACGATCAAACCCCATGATTACAAAAAGGAAAAATGGATTTCCTTGAACAAGTTTAAGCCTCAAACGTTGTTAACACCCGAACAAGTGTTCTGGAAAAAAGGATTTAGATAAGCAAAAAGCAGAGAATCTTGTTGTAACAAACCCTCCCCTTAAGAAAATGCCTTCAGCAATGTGTATCCTCGAATACACCAATGCATTTAGTTCCTAGAACTATTGCCACTAAAAGCAAGACCTTAATCTGTCAATATGTTATTTTTCAATTATTTGTTGATTTGAGAAAACTTGTAAGAAAAGGATCACACTCACTAGGATAACTGAAGGGGAAAGGGGTTTTGAGCAAACTAAAGAATGCTATTTAACTGAGGTCATGCCTTTTTTAAACAATTAAAAGGTCAATTTGAGAGTCTTAAAAAGGGGATGGATTCAGATATTTAAGAAATGGAAAAGGAATTTGATGCAATGATAGTTGAGGTTAGTGACTATGACGGAATAAAAATATAATGAGATTGAGAGGAAGAACTTGCATACATTGAATGAGAATCTTATTTTTGAATGTATTTCTCAAGATGTGTTTTACACTGCTACGAATTTTTCCATTAATGCTTCTCAATTTCATGAATTATCTGTTGCTCTGAAAGTCTCCCATGATCGTGTCATTGAGCTTGAAAAGACTAATTCTAAACGAAATGAGAAAATTGATCAGGATGATCACGATAATTGGTAAAAATCTTTCTAACTAGAAGTTGAACATTTTAATTTACAACTAAAATATCAACATCTTAAAGAAGATGTCAAAACCTCAAATATCAAGACATCCTCAGATGTTCCAGAGTTTGATGCAGTCTTTTAGATAAACAAACGTGACGAATAGATTCAACCTCATTGTAACACGATCAGAAAGTTGAAAGCCAAAATTTCCCAATTAAAGGGTGAAAAGAACAATGTGACTGGCTCCCAAATGCCTCCTCCTTTAGATTCTCAGTATTCTCAAACTTTCATCTTCAAAACTTAGTTAATGCTTTACAAAAAGGAAAACGAGAGTTTTCTAGAAGAAAATGAAAAAGTTAAACGACACTTTAAAGAGTTATATGATTCAATGAAAGTCACTCGTGACAAAAACACCGAAAAAATAACGTCTTTACAAAAAGAAATTGAGAATCTGAGGAGTCAGGAAAAAAAAGGGAAACTGCCACTTGTTTTTAATGAGAATGTTGCATCAAAGTCATCCTCAGACTGCAAATATACTGTGACTGTTAAATATATTCCTCCTCATCTTAGGAATAATGAACCTGTATTTCCTTACTATTATGCTCACCTTAAGGATAGTCTAGAATGTCTTCGTGAGATTGTGGAAGAGGATTTCTATAATAAACCTCTTGATAGAGAAATTAGGTTTGCTTGCATTCAGGCCAAACGATCTCAAGAGCTGCTAGAATGTTTAATTGCAACATGTCCTAAATCCTTAGGTGCGAAAGGTAAAGCTGTGATGCCGTGTTCTATGTCTAGTGCCAAGCATACAAACCATTCTATGCCCAGTTTTAAGAAAGTGAACACTAATGTGCCTTCAAGTAGTTCAGATTCCTGCACGTCTAGTTCAGGAATGCAAAAAGTAGATCAACCAACTAATGTTCCCATAATTCCTTCTACAGGAGTAATCAGTGGCATAAAAGCAAGCGGGGTCAAAGCTCCAGCCAATACCAAGCAAGATAGGACCTCGCAAGCTAAGAATGTGCATTGGAAGAGAGTAAAAGATCACCCTAGGAATATTAAGTTTGAGGTGAATAAAACGAATCGTGTTGATTCTAGTATTAGCTATAAGCGTACTGTAATTAATTCGAATTCTGCTACTAACTGCAAACCATGTAATGAGGAAGCTTGATTTATGTTACTAATCATGAATGTGGTGTGAATGTTTGTTAATGCTGTCAAATCCCCTGATAAAACTTTAATGTTAAATTCAAGTAAGAAGGCTAAAAGGCAAAGGCGAAAGAAAGTTAGAAAATAGTGGACACCCACAGGAAGGAAATTTAGTAATAAGGTTATCAATGGATACCTACTGGCCGTAAGATTAATGAGCTTTGCCCTAAAGTTCAAAACAATGCCCACTAGAAAATGGATGCTACTGGTAGAAACTATTCCCTTAAGAAGCGAACATACTTTGAATGGGTCAAATACGGACACTAGCACTGCATCTATTTCTAATGAGTCCATTGTTTTACCTCTGATAGGGTGTTCCAATCACTGTTACTAACAAAGTGGGACCCATTATTGCATGGGGTCCCAATTATCCAGTTATCCATTCTTGTCTGTGTTCAACTGCAGATCGTTCAAATCGTTCTGCGGTACCTAGACTCAGGCTTTCCAAGCATATGACTGGAGACCGGTCGCGGCTCATGAACTTCGTGAGCAAATTCATCGAGACTGTTAGATTCGGGAACTGATCATTCGGTGCAATTATAGGTTATGGAGATTATGTTGTCGGTGATAGTGTTATCTCTAGGGTATATTACGTAGAAGGTCTTGGTCATAACTTATTCTCTGTCGATCAATTCTGTGATTCTGATCTAGAAGTGGCCTTCAGAAAATATACTTGTTTCGTTAGAGAACTTGATGGTAAATAACTTTTAAGAGGAACACGTGGTTCAAATCTGTAACATATTGGATTTCACAAACACACTAAACCAATGATCAAGAGGCGTATACTAAAGGTTTTAGAGAGAGAAAGAGTTAGAGGTTTGGGAACTTAGTGAGAGAAATGAAAGTATTATTATGAGCTCCAACTCTCTACCTTGGGAGGTAGAGGAGTAATTATAGTCCTTACATAAATCGCCACCTACAGGCTGTGGATCAGGCATACAGTGGGTAAAGACCCGTCCGTCCTCCAGGGTGTTACAAAACTAAATACTACGTAACACTAAATAATCTAGGACTACGAGGCTTTCTAACGATTACATACTTGAGGTGATTCGACTCTTTAATAAACTGGATTTACTAAATCCCAACAATCTACCCCTAAGGGAGGTCACCTCAAGATCACCTCAAAATTACATTGAATACAAACAGATATTACATTTTAAATGGTTCTTTCATTCTTGATGTAGTTCTTTGCTCAGGAGCTCGTAGTCATTGATTTTTCAATTTGCATGATTGGTTAAACCAAGTGGAGGTCTTTTACTGATCCACGTGATAATGAGTTTTGAGCCAACTTTGAGATCATCAGCTATCATAAATCTCTGACTCATCC
>OU343216.1:6162716-6220413 GCA_910596185.1 Chrysanthemum makinoi | reverse complement strand
TTCATTTACTTTTATATTTTTAATTTTTTCAACCCCTTTCTTTCCTTTCTCTCACATTACTCCTTTTTTCAATCATACCTAAGGACTTCTAATACTACACAATGGGTATTGTCCTTGTAGATCCTCCGGCTCAAGGATCATAGGACGTATTTTCCTATCCTTAGACACCTTATAACTCCATGACTATCCTATGTTGCCATAAAACCTTTTTCTTGAAAATCTCTCAAAGTGTTTATGATTATCAAATACATTTTGTTAACACCTTGAGAGTTTTGAATTTTCGGAAATACATCCCTTTCACATGTGCTTATATTGTTTTAACTTAAATCTGCACAGTGAGGGTAGAGTTTTGCACTTTTGAATTGATCGCTCATGATAGACAATTCCCCACTCAGACACGTTACGCTTGCTTAGTTAAAGAGTTCCATTCTCAGTTTTTAGGTGACAACTAGCTCTAATAACTAACTTTGAAGTTGTAAACTCTCCTTGAAAAGAAGGTTAGACCCATGAAAGTGCATGTCTATCACAAGTTTCTCAAAATGGTACATTTACTGACTTTGATTTCTCGTCAATTCATTGGTTCTGTCTGAGTCGAGCTCTTTTGAGATTCAAACACCGATCATTAAACATTTTGATCAAATTTTAATCACGTCTTCTCCCCATCAAAAAATAGCATATTCGTGATATTTTTTATATCAACTGATTAAACAATATTTTTTAGAATCTTTTAGGGAGACAAACGGATTTGATTTTAGCATGAAATTGGAACATTTTAGTTTTATACTCCCCTTGTAAGAAAGGATAATCAATAAAGACTTTTGGAGGGAGTTATCTGGAGTACAAAATATTTTGAAAGATTTTGAAAAATCTTTTTGAACAATCTTGAAAAGGTGCTCAAGATGATGATGATTTCTCACCATATGTAAATGCAGTGCACTGAAGCATACACTTAGATATTTTCTTTAGAAAAACACGAAATTTGATTTGAAATAATCAAAAGTCATCATTTTAAGTCCGGGTTTTGTACTGAAGTATACGAAAGCCATTGTGAAAGAAATTTTGAAAAAACGACATGTTTTAGAAAACATTTAAAGAACTCTTGCTCAAGCATCTGTACATGTCCGTATCATTGTTGAATGACATTTCTAGAAACGTACAGAATATCGACTATACGAGAGACATGTAGTGAGAAGAATATTTTTGGATTTTTTGATTTTATATTATTTTCGTATTTTTTTAAACTTTTAAATTTTTAAATTTTGTTTTTGTAGGTTTTTCAAATTTTGTATTTGGTTTTTCAAAAATATTTACAGCGAAGCTTTTGGAAATCATTTTCAAGAATATTCGAGAAGACGTTCTAACTACTTAGGGTTAGGTTTCAGATACCAATTGTCGAACTAAATTGTCAAACCGTTCTTTGAAGGGCTTTAGTAAATAGATCGGCGAAGGGTAATCTTCTTCACAAAGAATAATTCAACAAGCATCTTCTTCTACGCTATTTGATGAAGTGGTAGCGGACTCAGATGTGCTTAGTCTTTGAGTGATGTACAGGATTGCACGAGATGGCTATGGCACTTTTCGAGTCGCAATACATAGGTATTTTGTCGAAAGTAAAGCCATAATCTATGAGTTGTGTCCTCATCCATAGAACTTGAGCACAACACGCAGATAGAGACACACACTCAGCTTCAACAATTGAAAGTGCAGTACAATCTTGTTTCTTTGAAGACCAACTTACTAGATTTTCACCCAAAAATTGTGCTCTTCTTGATGTACTTTTGTCGTGAATCCTTGATCACCAAGGTCCGCAGATCTAAAAGGCTATTAGATCCGGATTCCTTCGATACCAAAGTCCCATGTGAATGGATGTTTCGTGCACCGCAAAGATCCTTTTAACCTCTTTGAGGTGAAGTTCGTAGGCTTTGCCCAAACCGCATATTAAGCAAACAAAGAAATTGAATATCGGGACGACTAGCAGTGAGGTACATGAGAGAACTAATCATGCTCCGATATTTCTTCGGATCGATAGGTTTCCCAAATAAATTGGCTCTAATTTTTGGTGATGTTACCATTGGTGTACCAACCGACTCACAATTATCCATTCCATGTGTTTTCAAAATCTCAATTGTATATTGAGATTGATTAATGAAAACTCCATGAGGGGATTGATGTATTTGTAAACCAGGAAAAAATTTTAGTTCCCCCATAATGGATATTTCAAATTTGCTTTTCATGAGATTTTTAAAATGTTCTGAAAGATTCGGATTAGTGGACCCAAAATGATGTCGCCCACATAACCAAAAATCAAAATGTCATTGTTGAATTTTTGAGTAAACAAAGTAGGATCACTGCCTTTGGTGAAATTGTTTTTGATTAGAAAGAGGTCGGGCCATCATACCACGCCTGAAGCTTGTTTCAAAACATACATTGCCTTTTTGAGTTTGTAGACATAGTCCGATGTTCCATGTCTATGAAGCCTTCTCGGCCGACTCACATACACTTCTTCTTTAAGAGTTCCATTCAAGAACGCTCTTGATGTCCATCAATAAACCGTGATGTTTTTGTGAGCTGCATAGGCTAGGAAAATCTTGACTGCTTCAAGTCTTGCTACTGGCGTGAATGATTCTTCAAAATCTATCCCTTCTTCCTGTCTATATCCTTTGGCCACGAGACGAGCTTTTTTGCAAATGACAGTCATTTCTTCATCCTTTTTGTTCTTCCATAACCATTTGAGATCAATGACGCGAAAATCAATTAGTCTTGGAACTAGATCCCACGAGTCATGTAGATGGTATTGGAGAAGTTCCCGCTGCATCGCTTCTATCCATTCAGTTTCTGCCATTGCCTCTCTATTGTTATTCGACTCTATATTGATAATTGAGCAAAGGTAAATGCACAAGTCGCAGTTTGGGCGAGTTGGTGTCTCGTCTGAATTGGCCATGAAGGTTCACCAATAACTTGTTCAATTGGATGGTCTTTTGTCCACTTCATTGTAGAAGGAAACCGTGGGTTTAACATATGCGAGTTAGATGGTTCTCGTAAGCTTGAAGATGATTCATCTGATTCTGTAGCAAACGGGTTTTCGAATACTTCTTCATCTAACGTTGCATCATTTTGGTTTTGAGTTTGTTCTTCTTGAAATGACGTGTTTTGGTTTTGCTCATCAATTGTTGGTAGAACAGTTTCAAGAATTGGAGTTATTGGAGTAGATGTAGATGATTTTGATGGAGTTGGTGCATTTGTTTCTACTGTGGTAGATGCATCTTCTGTTGGTGGTGGTTGATGATTTTGAATGGGTACAACGGAATGATGGTTTGATGCATTTGTCGAAGTTCCACCATAGTATTCATCGAACATTAACTCGAAGAAATTCTCCCATTCTTGTTCTGAAGGTGTGTCAAACGAAGTTGATGGAGCTCTTTGAGGTACGAGTCCTGAACTAATGTGTCCAAAAGTCTGCGGGTTAGGTGCGGGTCCTAATCTGTTTTGATTAGAAGCCATCGGATTAAGCGTGGGTTCTAGAACGAGTCTCTTAGAAGCCATCTATGAAATTTCATCAAAATTCACATTCATCGTCTCCATGATCTTCTTAGTTCTTCTATTATACACCCTGAATACCCTCGAGTTATTTGAGTATCCAATGAAGATTACAATATCACCTTCAGCTTTCAGTTTTCCTAGATCTTCTCTGTCATTGGTTGGATAGCCTGGCGCCAAACACGTGAAGGTAAAGAGATATCGGGTTTTTCGATTTGTTAACTCGTTGATATGGGGTTTTATTGAATCTTAGATGAATTAGGGATGGGTTCTCGAGTGAAACAAAGCGGGCAACAACATCGCCCATAAAAATAGCGGTGCACTAGAATAAATTAGCATTGTGCGAGTAGCTTCCACAAGAGTGCGATTTCTTCTTTCAACTACCCCATTGGAGTTCTAACAACTAATGTCGATGAGTGATTCCAACATCTTCAAAATAAGTTCTTAACTCTCGATTTGTGTTACAGTGCGTTTATGCGTTCTTACTATCACGTAGAGCTTGAAGAAGTACTTGAATACGCTTTAGAAAGGTGATGATGATGCCTGGTGCTTCGTCTTTTGACCTTAAAAACATAACCCATGTATATCTTGAATAGTCATCGACTATAACAAGAATATATTTGTTCCCATTAATGCTTTCAACTCTCATTGGGCCACATAAGTCCATGTGCAACATATGTAACTTTGCTTCCGAACTAGGTACGAGTTTGGGTTTATATGATGCTTTTTTGCTTTTACCTTGTTCGCATGATGGACATAAGTGATTCTTGGTGTATTTGAACTTTGGAAGTCCGTTGATGATGTTGTCTTTGGCAAGTTTGTTGATTGTGTCGAAATTGAGATGGGATAGCCTTCTATGCCACAACCAGGACTTTGTTCCAGATGCTAGTGTCATAAGATATATTGGTAATGAAGAGGCCATTTGGTTTATGTCGATTGCATACAAGTTTGTGTCGCGATTCCCAGTCAAGAGATCACTGCCTTCCAAGTTTCTAACGATGCATGTATTTCTCCTAAATGCAACCTCTAAATCTGCATCACAGAACTTCCCGACTAAAAACAAATTGTGTCCCAACCCTTCGACATAGTAAACCCGAGTGATCAAAAAATTTCCAAATGGAAAATATCCATAACCCATGATAGCTGCTACATGATCATTTCCAAAGCGTCTGGTTCCATGAATTTCCAAACAAAATTGATCGGCTGACTTTAGATTCCGGTCATGTGCTTGGAGTAACCCAATCGACGATCCAAAGACATATTTCGATAAACTGCTAAGTACAGAAGAAGATGTTTTTGGAAACCATTTTGATTTAGGTTCCTTTGGGTTAGAGGTAAAATCCAGACCACTCACAGAAGGTTTCTATAGGGACTACTGGAATAGCACTCATTCTACCATTCTGGAGTGTGAATATTCTACCCGTTGGTTTCCTAATACCATTCCTAAAGGAAAAACTATGCTTCTGGTCAATAGTGTAAGACCTAAATCGTGTAACTAATCTTCATAGTAGTTTAGCATTAGTTCCTTTTGGAATGGTCTTCTGAGCAGGCTTAACATTCACATTCTTAGAAACACAATCGTCTTGAATAGTATTAACTACAAATTTCTTGGAAGTTAAACAAACAGATCCAACACACTCATTAAACATAGCAAGTTTCATAGGTTCATTACATTCAGATGAAATGTCTTTCTTATTACAAATCGGTAAATTCCTAGGGAGTTCCCCTAATTTCTTTTCTTCATTCGGGCTACTACTCTTAGAGACATGCGAGACTCTATTGTCCCTTGTATTGCTCTTAGGCTTTAGCTTGCTGCTCCTAGAGGTGCTTTCTAGTCCTGTAGAAGGTAAGGCACACGCATTAGGATTCACATTTTTATCAAGAAAATTTGTTTCAGCTTTCCTAGGCATTGTGGAACTCATGTCATTTGTTCCATATGTTTTAGATGTGGAGACAGACGCATTAGTGGTACTCATATTAAAAAGTCTAGGAGCTAAAAATTTTGGTTTTTCGATAACCTCTTTTTAGTTTTCAACAATCTTATATTTTTTTTGCAAGGCATGTGGAGTGACTGGTTTTGACATATCATTTTTCTCATTGACTTTTGGAGGAGGCTGAGAAATAGACTGTAGGATCATACATATTATGTTGTTTGATGATTCGGGTGGTCTAGGATGGTGATGATACAAGTAATCCATGTTTAGAGAGTAAAAGAGTAGAGAGCGATGTTAGGATTTAGTAAATCCAGTTATTAAAGTGTTAGTCACCTCAAGTATATGTAATCGTTAGAAAGCTCGTAGTCGTAGTTATTTAAAGTTAAGTAGTATTTAGTTAAGTAACACCGTGGAGGACGGACGGGTCTTTACCCACTGTATGCCTGATCCACAGCCCGTAGGTGGCGATTTGTGTAAGACTATAAATACTCTCTACCTCCCAAGGTAGAGAGTTGGAGCTCATAATAAGAATTTTCACTTTCTCTCACTAAGTTCCCAAACCTCTAACTATTTCTCTCTCTAAAACATCATTGTGTACGCCTATTATGATCATGGTTTGATGTGTTTGTGAAATCCAATATGTTACAAATGGTATCAAGAGCCAAGGTTTGATCATCTCTCTTACATATCCTTGGATTTCTAGTGGTTTTAGATGGTTTTTGAGTTTAAAAAGTTTAGTGGTTTTTGCATCATTTGGATCATTTCTTGTGTTGAAGTTTGAATTTTGAGTGTACTTTTGTGTTGAGAATCATTGTAAGTGCTTGGGTTTTGATTTGGAAAGCTTGAATCACTGTGGTTGGGCTTGTTTTGGATTGAAAAGAGTGGTTTTGAAGTTTTCAAAGTAGCTTGAGTCTCGTTGTGAATTTCTTAAGTAGCGACTTGCTTCAAGAATTTCTAGCAGTTGTGGTGTTAGTCGTAGCGACTTGAGCTTAGCGACTTGTCTATTGAGACAAGCCGACAAACAGTACAAGTTAGTGGATTCTCCACTACGGCTACCGACTTGGTGGGGTTAGCGACTTGCTTTCATTATTTCTAGCGACTTGTACTTATTGTTCTCGTGACTTGACATTGCGACTGGATAATTAGCGAGTTGCTCTTTAGCGACTTGACTGTTTAGCGATTTGGTGCTTTTAGCGATTTGTGTCCAAATGACTTGGGTCTTAGCGACTTGGGCTTAGCGACTTGATTCATAGCAACTTGAGGTTTAGCGAAGTTGCTTACTTAGCGACTTGGTGCTTAGCAACTTGGTTCAAGGATTCTTAGCGACTTGGTTGAACGTTTGTCTCTTATACGGTTTTCTCTTGATTTAGTAAAATCCCGTGAAAGAATCTATTTCCGGTTTAATCATAGAGTTATAAAATCCCGTGAAATCTGTAAACATGTCTACCAACATTCCTACAATCATCTCCCTTTTGCTTGAGGATGTTCAAGCGGTGGTTCGGATACTTCGCCCATGCTTGCAGAACCCTGACTACGACTCTTGGGCTCAACGAATCAGGTTGTACTATCTTGGAAAGGAAAATGGGGTCAACATTCTCAAATCCATTGATGAAGGACCTTATCAGATTGAGACTACAAGAGACATAATTGATATTGCTGCAGATGGAACAATGATCTATGGATTGGACAGACCAAAGACGTATGATGAGCTCAATGATAAAGAGAAAAAGAGATTTGATGATATCGTGGCTTCAAACATTATACTTCAGGGTCTTCCAAAAGATATCTACAAGCTTATCAATCACAACACTGAGCCAAGGCAGTTTGGGATAATGTCAAGATGCTTCTCTCGTGTTACGAATTAACTAGAGACAGAGAATCACAACTGTATGATGAATTTGAGCACTTCAAGATGAAACCGGATGAGAGTGTCTATGAGTATTACGTGAGATTTCACAAGCTTGTGAATGATATGAGGAATATCAAAATGACCATGCCAACATTCATTGAACTCAAAGTTTGTGAACAACATGAATCGAATGGCACAAATTTGTCATCACTGTGAAGCTAACCAAAGGATTGAAGAATACAAGCTATGAGCAACTGTATGCCTTCCTTCTTCAGAATGAGAGACATGCTATATTTGAACAAAGGATTCTTGAACAATTCAAAGCCAACCGAGGAGAAACAAGTTCCTCGAATGATTCAACGACCTTTTACACAAATGTTGGAATTACAAAAAGGTTCTCAAGTCATACCCATGGGTAATGGTAATACAAACTCATCCACGATCCAAAGATATAAGCCTCCGCACTCCAAACACATTCATGGAAAACTTCATCAATCAACTGTCTCATGGTGGTCAAAACATGAATTCACTCCACACAACAATAACCTCGAGTGCATCCAATCCACACAATCAAGCTACTGTCGAGAGATGGAAAGTTATGGTGCAACCGATTCAAGGAAGGCAATATGAAGCGGGAAGAGGTGGAGTAGGTGGAGGGTATGTGGCAAATCATAATAGGGGAAGGAATGGAAATCAGGGACAAGCAAAGCCGATCAAGGGTTACAACTGTGGTGGTGATGGACATATAGCTAAAGCGCATCTCCAAAGCGCCTTAAAATCTTGAAGTACGAGAGACAAGATGTTACTTATGCAAGCTCGGGATAATGGAGTCGTGTTGGATGAAGAGGAGCTAATATTTCTTGGCGAGGTAGAAATGCCAAGACATATGATGCGAGATGTGGATGAGCGACCAATTCGTCGAGATAGGTCATAATCATCGGAATGCCTTCCAAGTCGCCGGCGTGATGCATCGACTCGGCGTTGATGATGAACCTCTTGCACGACAATTTTCATGGCTAGCATTTCTTCAATGGACTCTCCAAAGGTCCCCTCACCACAACAAAATTTGGTCCATCCAAAGAATCAATCATCTCAGAGGTATTAAAACTATATGATAATATTGATCAGCAAAAGATACATGATAAAGTTCAATCGCGAGGAAACGGTGACTCGATATTGCTAATATGGGCAATGATAATATTGTCCCATATGATCAATATGTGACAATGTGCGATTGAACAAGTGATGTATATAATGCGATCAATGATGACTATATTTTGATGAATACACTACTAGTGTTCCTAATGATTCCGCCATCTCTGAACTTAATGCCTATAAAGAACAAGTTGCCATTTATGAACAACGTGCTAAGTTTGAATTAACTACCCGTAAGCAGGAGATGGATGACCAAATGCGTACAATTATTAGAAAAAGTAATTTTAGGGAAGAAATACTTAAACAAAAGTTAGATTCCTTAAAGAAAAGCAAAAAGCAGCTAAGCAAAAACAAGAACTTCAAGAAAATGTGAAAATGCTTAAGCAAGAATTTAATGCAAGTAATCAAAACTCTTAAATGAATTTTCCAACCTAAAAACTTTGAAAAACAAACTAGAAAACAAATTTTACGTACAAGGAAACACCATCTTGCATCGCATGATCACTAAGCATAGAGTTCTAAGTGACAAACATAGTGTTGCATTAGTTGATAAACCAAACCCTAAGGTGTCAAAAGCTAGAGAAACCACGGAAGGTAATCTATGATGGCAATGAAATCCTAAGCCTAGACGAAACCTAGTTGCAATGAGAATCGAGGAAGATAAAAGTTAGAAGAAGTAACTAGAAAAAAATTGGATGAAAAGCTTAAGAGCCCTTTATGCATAGAAAAGAAAATCAACTATAAAACACCCAACTATGCTAAGGAAAACTGGATTGCCTTTAACAAGTTTAGACCTCAAACACAGATGACCCCTGAACAAGTGTTTTGGAAAAAGGATATGGACATGAAAAAAGCTGATGAGTTTGTTGAAAAGAATCCCCATGTAGGAGAATGCTTCACACTTAGCTTTGTTTATCCCCCAATACCCCAATGCATTTAGTTCCTAGATCTATTCCCACTAAGAGCAAGACCTTAATCAGTCAATATGTAATTTTCAATTATTTGTTGATTTTGAGAAAACTTGTAAGAAAAGGATCACACCACTAGGATAACTGCAAGAGAAAGGGGTTTTAAGCAAACTAAAGAATGCTATTTAACTGAGGTCATGCATTTCTTTAAACAATTAAAAGGTCAATTTGAGAGTCTTAAAAAAGGGATGGATTCAGATATTAAAGAAATGGAAAAGGAATTTGATGCAATGATAGTTGAGGTTAGTGACTATGACCGAGAATTAAAATATAATGAGATTGAGAGGAAGAACTTGCATACCTTGAATGAGAATCTTATTTCTGAATGTATTGCTTAAGATGTGTTTTACAGCATGAATTGTTCCATTAATGCTTCTCAATTTCATGAATTATCTATTGCTCTGAAAGTCTCCCATGATCGTGTCATTGAGCTTGAAACTAATTCTAAATTGCATGAGAAAATTGAACAGGATGATCATGATAACTGGTAAAATATTACTCTAAATTGGAAGTTGAATACCTTGATTTGCAATTAAAATATCAACATCTAAAGGAAAATGTTAAAACCTCAAATATCAAGAAATCCTTGGATGCTCCGACTTTGATGCGCTTTTGAAATAAACAAACGTGATGAACAAATTCGAGCTCATTGTAACATCGATCGAAAAATGAGAGCACAAATCTCACAATTGAAGGGAGAAAGAAACAATGCAAATGGCTTCCAAATGCCTCTACCTTTAGATTCTCAGGCCTTCTCAAACTTTTCATCTTCAAAACTTGGTTAATGTTTATAAAAGGAAAATGAGAGTTTTCTAGAAGAAAATTAAAAGTTAAACTACACTTTAAAGAGTTATATGATTCAATGAAAGTCACTCATGACAAGAACAATGAAAAAATAATGTCTTTTCAAAAGGAAATTGAGAATTGAAGTGTCGGGGAAAAGGAAAATGCCACTTGTCTTCAATGAGAATTTTCCATGAAGTCATCTGACGCTGCAAATATCTTGTGGATCAAGTAAATACATTCCTCCTCATCTCGAAATAACGACGTCATTTCATGACTATTTAACACCTTAAGGATAGTCTAGAATGTCTCAGAGATTGTGAAGAGATTTCATAAATAAGCCACTTGATAGTGAAATTAGGTTTCTGCGTGCATTCAGCCAAACGATCTCAAGAGGCGCTAGAATGTTTAAGAGCAACGTATCCTAAATCTTTTTGTGTGAGAGTAAAGCCGTGATGCCACCTTTCGATACCTAGTGATAAGTATGCAACTCATTCAAGTACTAGGAATGTGTCTCAAGTAGTTGAGATCCCTGACTTCTAGTTCAGGAATGCAAAAAGTAGCAAAACCAACTAATGTTCCAATTCCCTCTACAGGAGTAGGAAGTGACACCAAAGCAAGCGGGTGATAAGGTTTTAAAATGTACCTTTTTGAGGGGTCATTTAAGCCCTTATTTGATCACTTTTGTATCCATTATTACTTAATATCGTTCCTTTTCACTTTTTAGGTCTCTTGAAGGCAAATTTCTGGAATGGCACTTATTTGGAGGAAAGGCGCGGATATCTAAGAAATGGCCAAAGTCAAGAATCGACACTTTCAGCTGCTGAAAACATAAGGTGAGCTGGCGTCTATCTGCTTATCTGCCGTCGGAGGATTTTGTGACGGAGACGAAGCCAAAACTCTTATTTTCGAAGTGAGCGTCAAGTTATAAAAGAGTAGGTTGTCATGGCTTCAGGCGGCCTAGATTCAATCAGGCGGCGTCAGAAAAGAGAGGGCGGCATCACAAGCATAAGGTGCCGCCAGAAGTCTAACGTGGCCAAGACGAAACCCTAATGGCGGCAGTGATCCGACGGCGTTTCGGCGTCACAAAACATAAGGTGACGCCATCGCATGTATAATCTTATATATAGAATCCGAATTTTTCAGTATTTAAGTGTAGTCTTTTGGAGTAAAAACCTAAAACCGAACCAAGGCTGTCTTATACAGTATTTTAGGGTTCCAAACCCTATCTTACATCAAGATAAGTGCTTTACTTCATTAATACAATTATGTCTTTGATTATTTGTATGTATGCTTGCATGTTCTCCATGTCCGGCTAATTTACTTTTGTGTTTGCTTAGGGAATATGAAACTTAATTATTGAATATTGATTGGTTGTCTCTTATCTTAGTTTGTTAATGATCTAGTAATGCGATAGGTCATTCGTTGTGTACTTAATGCTTGATTAAATCTTTGTGAACCTTAGAATATAACTCCTTGAGTAGTAGTAAGCTAAACCATCCAAAGAGTGCCTTAGAGTAAGAGTTTATTATCCCTAGTGGGTTTTGTAGACGAGACCCTTTGGTAAATTCAAAGAGTTAGGGAACGCGATACCCTACAACTTTAGACACACAACGCAACTAAGAATAAGGACGTGACAATTCAACCACCAATAGGAGATAATTAAGGAGTAGTAAAACCTAAGTAAACACATCTTTAAACTATCACACGAGCACACAATAATTAGACATAGACTACATACACCTTAGATTAGATAATTAGATAAGTAGAGTAATCGGTAGAAATACCAACCCCCAAATCCAAACCCCGAGATTCGTACCTTTCAATTTCCTAAAAAAACATAAAAAGATAAAAAAATAATCTTCCTCAACCCCAACCTTAGCGTAGTAACTTCTCACTAGCATTCCTATTCCCCTAGAGAACGATTTCAATACCCGTGGCTTACCCTAATACTACACTACAACGATTAGGTTCACTGCCTAGGGTGCTATAAAACTTGCTCGAAGAAAAGGAAGTTCCTTTGACCCACGAGCGCGTGTAGCGTTATCAAGTTTTTGGCCATTTGCTGGGAATAGAATAGCTAGTTAGTAGTCCACCTCGTTTAGGTTTCTTTGCTTGATTCCTATCAAGTAAATTTTTCTCATTTTTTTTAGCTTTCTCATGAGTCTATCCCCTTCTTAGGTGACCTTTGTTAGTAATCCCATCACTTTTCATCATGGAAGGTGATAACCACCCACCATTCATCAACCAACCACTAATTGACCCGCCAAGAGCCCATACTCTTGGTGAATACTGAACCAAGCCACCTAGGCTATAGGAACACCATTGAGCTTCCGACCAAGCCCAAACTACGGCCCTGCGATCCGACACCATCCGGTTGGTGCAAAACGGATGTGCGTTCCATGGACTTCGCTCGAAGATCCAAATCGACATCTAAGGATTTTTAAAATTGTCAATTCCATCGACCTTGATGCTACTACCGAGACCCGCTCGCTGCTTCCAATTTTCTCTACGAGACCAAGCTAGTAATTGGCTTGGCGACTTCCCGCCCGGCTTCATCTCAAGTTGGGATGATCTCACCTCTCGCTTCCTTGCTCAATTCTTCCCACCAGGGAGAACCACTAAACTTAGGAATGACATCTTGATGTTCCAACAACATCAAGGTGAATCTCTTTATGAAGCATGGACTCGATTCAAGGACTTACTTCATAAAGTCCCTCATCATGGTATTGATCTCTGGCTCCAAGTCCAACTCTTCTATGATCATGTCAGTCTCTCCTTCCAACGAACCATTGATTATGCGCCGTGGAAGGCTAAGTAACCTCAATCTTTGAGGCATCTTTGGGAGGTTATGAGGACCTAGCTCAATATGAAGAGAGAAGGTTGGGAAATTCGATTGTCCAAGAGAACGGGTCAACTTCCCGAGAACAAGCAATTATGAGTATGGAGGCCCAAGTGAAGGCGTTAATGGAAGTAACCACTCATGCCTTGTAAGCATGTGAATGTGTCAAGGAATTTTGCTCCCAATAAAGTCGGCAAGATGAATTGAGGACATAATGTTGACATTTGTCCACAAGCAAGAAAAGGAAATAAGCCTACCGAGCTTTCGAAAAACTTCAACACTTTCTTGGGCCTAGCCGCAACTTCATCTTTGGAAATCCGTGAAGAAATGCGAAGAACAATATACCTAAAAGGTAGAAAAGGTATATGCGATGAAAGCGTTGGGATGACACCATACCCTCTCTAATTCCATGTAAGCGGAGGGCCAGCGGGGCCAAACCCCCAAGGAATCACATGCTTGTTGTCATGACCTCTCTCTTAGTCCTAGGGAAGTTCCTAATTTTGATGAACCGGAGCCTCAACCAAAATCCTTACCCAATTTTCCGTCTTTAGATGTGAATCTTGGAATTGAATTAGGCCCCAATCCACCCATCAAAATAGATAGTCCGGGTAGTTGCTTGATAAAGGTGGTAGACTCTAGGCCATTTGGAGTGAAAGCTAATATAGGAGTAACCCATGACCTTACACACTTATATCACCCATTCATGGTTGATAACAAGAAACATTATGGGTTTAAACCGGGTTTATTAGGTCAAGATGGATCCTTAATTAAGAAACTTTTGATGTTGATAGAAGATGATCCATTTTTAGGAGAGAGATTTAATTCACCCGCTACATAAATAGAATTAGGTAAGGTTATAATGAATGGAGCACACTCCTTTGAGCATATAAATCACCCATCACCCTCTCCTCACGTAGCAAATTTCCACCCTAAGGGTGTGTATCGCTACTATCACCCGCACTTAAACTTAAGTGTAGGGAAAATCTCCCCTTTATCCGTTAAATAAGGGTAGAGTCAGGCTCGTGACTCGAACTAAAAAAGCGCTTCTTGGGAGGCAACCCATGTGTATTTGTTTTTCATTTTTATTTGTGTGTCATATATCTTTTATTGATTGTTTATTCTCATGTTTGAAATTGTAAAAATGCTTTATTTTATTTTTAACCTCGTCTTAATTGCATATAAAGGTATTTTACATAAAGGATAAGTGTAGGGAGGATTACACATGTTTTCAAAAGAAACGTAAACATGAGAATTACAATTAATTAAAAGATATATATGTGTGTTTGTTCGAGTCAAATGCTTGTATCGAGTTATAATGGATGTTTTTGAGGAAATTTTTCAGATTCTAAAGATGTAAATTTTCGAAAATGCAGACCGATTTTGTCGGGATAACTTTGTGACGTAGGATTGAAACGATGGCGTCGGGGAAGGAGTAAAACATCAGTTACTTTTTTCTCGTTTTCGAGCTACTTATAAATTTTGGAATTTTCCAAGTCTTAATTTTCGAAATTCTGTAAACATCCATTCCACAAGCATTATATCCTAGTTTAGTAGAGTCTTAAATATATTATTACCGCCCGATTTTCTGCGAATGTTTTAGTTTGTTTTCTTCAAATTTGCAGGTTTCTTTTATCAAGAAGAAGAAATAAAAGATTGGAAGGAGCTTTTCAAGCATACATTCTTCTTGGAAAGGATTTAACCACTACTTCACACACGGATCCTACCGAGCTAATCAGGGGAGTATTAGTTTCTTTCGTTTTTCATTACCTTCCATTATCATAACTTTGATACTTTCAGGGAACATTGGGGACAATGTTCAGTTTAAATGTAGGGAGGAAAATAAAACGGGAACTTTGAAACTATGCTTATCCTTGATTATTTGCTTTGTCCAATTGCATTTGTGTAATAAACCATGAGAAAATGTCGGTTAGGGTAATTTTGGCACCAAATTTTTAATTTTTCATGACATATAGGAGTGGGCCATTAGTTTTAACAAAAGCGTCTCACGGATAGGAAGTTGCATGACTAGCACAAAAACCCTTTACCACCTAAATTCCACCCAAAATGTGAGGATCGCCCTTAGATTAGTAGGAATTAAAGCATTCATCTTTAATGCTTAGAGTGTGAACCGGTAGTATATTAGATTCTAGAACTTGTTTTGTGATGCATTTCGAGATCGCTAGTAAGACTACACTTGTGTAGTTAGGAATAACTAAATGATAAGAGGCATTAGGATAACCCTTGTTTGATACCCGTAATATAATTACTTCTTTCACATCGGTTGAGTAATTTCCCCACACCCTTGCGTTGTACTCATCTTTAGTACACAATACCCCTAGTTAACCCTCAGAGCCTATCCTTTTCGCGGTTCTCGTGATGTTTTGGTTTTCTAGAATATCAATGAAGAGCATTGTTTACACCCACCCCAATATACACCCAAATCGCCTTAGCCTACCCTGTATGCACTCACTTTTAGTGCATTTTTGTTATCACCCTAAACCCTTAGTTCAATTATCTAGTTGCTTGCATGAGTTGCTAAGTCGAGTCATATCCTTTGTACACAATTTTGGGACGATTGGGACTCATGGGAAAAAGTTAAAGTTTATAAAATGATTGAAAGGGAACGTTAAATTCCCTTATTTACGTAATAACATACCCCAAGTGTTTTTGATCTTTTCAATTCGAAAAAAAAATCGAAAAAAATAGAAAAAGAGAAAAGAAAAAAATAGAGTGTTCAAAAAAAAAACATACGGGCTACCATCCTACATCTATCCTTTAAATTTATGTTTGTTTGTTTCAGTTAGCTAGAGCCTAGAGTGTCGAGCCTTGGCTTAGCAACGCCATTCTTCGTATGCATTTAACATAGAGATTTTTGACTTGCCACCACTAAAAAGCCTATCCCACCAAACCCTTTGTTTCCCTACCGTAAGCCTAACGTTACAACCCTTTAAAGACCTCTTTGATAGTCTTTCCTAGGTGCTTACGCCAAAGCGATGGAGGTTTGATCTATTCTCAAGCCTATGGTAATCTATGTACTAGGACCGGTTAATGAGTGTTTATCTTCCATTTCCAACTTGTTATATTTCATATACACCCGAGAGAGATGTGAGTATCCAAACACCCCATGTGAGGTGCTAGTATGTAATTTCCGTGCTTGTTATGACTTTTGTGGGGCTTATATGTGTTGTGGGTTGTTTTAAACCAATGCTTCATGACCCCTAACTTATAAATTAATTGGCTAAAAGCACATTTGCTTGAGGACAAGCAAATACCAAGTGTAGGGATATTTGATAAGGTTTTAAAATGTACCTTTTGAGGGTCATTTAAGCCCTTATTTGATCACTTTTGTATCCGTTATTACTTAATATCGTTCCTTTTCACTTTTTAGGTCTCTTGAAGGCAAACTGTTGGAATGGCACTTATTTGGACGAAAAGCGCGGATATCACGAAGAAAATGGCCAAAGTCAAGAATCGAGACACTCAGGCTGCTGAAAACATAAGGTGGCGGCGTCACGTGCTTATCTGACGCCGTCGGAGGATTTTGTGATGAGGACAAAAGCCAAAACTCTTATTTTCAAGTGACGACGTCAAGTTATAAAAGAGTAGGCCGTCGCCTCAGGGCGGCCTAGATTCAATCCGGCGTCGGCGAGGAGACGGCGTCAGCAGGCATAAGGTGGCGCCGCAAGTCTAACGTGGCCAAGACAAAACCCTAATGGCGGCGATCGGCGTTCCGCGGCGTCACAAAACATAAGGTGACGCCGTCGCATGTGTAATCTTATATATAGAATCCGAATTTTTCAGTATTTGTGTGTAGTCTTTTGGAGTAAAAACCTAAACCGAACCAAGGCTGTCTTGTACAGTATTTTAGGGTTCCAAACCCTATCTTACATCAAGATAAGTGCTTTACTTCATTAATACAATTATGTCTTTGATTATTTGTGTGTATGCTTGCATGTTCTCCATGTCCTGCTAATTTACTTTTGTGTTTGCTTAGGGAATATGAAACTTAATTATTGAATATTGATTGGTTGTCTCTTATCTTAGTTTGTTAATGATCTAGTAATGCGATAGGTCATTCGTTTTGTACTTAATGCTTGATTAAATCTTTGTGAACCTTAGAATATAACTCCTTGAGTAGTTGTAAGCTAAACCATCCAAAGAGTGCCTTAGAGTAAGAGTTTATTATCCCTAGTGGGTTTTGTAGACGAGACCCTTTGGTAAGTTCAAAGAGTTAGGGAGAAACGCATACCCTACAACTTTAGACACACAACGCAACTAAGAATAAGGACGTGACAATTCAACCACCAATAGGAGATAATTAAGGAGTAGTAAAACCTAAGTAAACACATCTTTAAACTATTATACGAGCACACAATAATTAGACATAGACTACATACACCTTAGATTAGAAAATTAGATAAGTAGAGTAATCGGTAGAAATACCAACCCCCAAATCCAAACCCCGAGATTCGTACCTTTCAATTTCCTAAAAAAACATAAAAAGATAAAAAATAATCTTCCTCAACCCCAACCTTAGCGTAGTAACTTCTCACTAGCATTCCTATTCCCCTAGAGAACGATATCAATACCCGTGGCTTACCATAATACTACACTAAAACGATTAGGTTCACTGCCTTGGGTGTTATAAAACTTGCTCGAAGAAAAGGAAGTTCCTTTGATCCTGAACGACGTGTGTAGCGTTATCAGCGGGTCAAAGCCTCAAGGCAACACAAAGAATGATAGGACCTTGCATGCTAGGAATGTTCAGTGGAAGAGAGTAGAAGATCACCTTAGGGAGAATTTGAATAAAACGAATCGTGTTGATTCTAATGTTAGCTCTAAGCGCATCTTGTAATTAATGTGAATTATGCTACTTTTGGCAAAACATGTAATGATGATTGCGTGGTTTCTATTACTAATCTTGAATGTGGTGTGAATGATTTGATTAATGCTGTTAAATGCCCTGTTAAGGTTGTTAATCCAAATAATCAAGCTAAAAAGGCTAGAAAGCAATGGCGGAGGAAGGTTAGGAAACATTGGAAACCCCAGGGAGGAAATTTAGTAACATAGGTTATCATTGGATACCTCTTGGCCGAAATTTCCATCTTAATAAGATGTGCCCTAAATTATCTAGATCAATGCCCATTAGAAAATGGATGCCTACTGGTAGAACTATTCCCTTAAGAAATGAACATACTTTGAATAGGTCAAATACGGACACTAGCATTGCATCTATCCCTGATGATTCCATTGTTTCTACTTCCGATGTGGGTGGTCCAATCATTGTTACTAACCAAATGGAACCCATTCTTGCATGGGGATCCCAATTATCCAGTTATCCACTCTTGTTTGTGTTCAAGCTGCAGTCGTTCAAATCGTTTTGTGGTACTTAGACTCGGTACGTTCTAAGCATATGACCGGAGACGATCGCTGCTCATAAACTTCGTGAGTAAATTCATCGGAACTGTGAGATTCGGAAGCGATCATTTTGGTGCTATTATGGGTTATGGAGATTACGTGGTTGGAGATAGTGTGATTTCCAGGGTATATTATGTTGAATGTCTTGGACATAATCTATTTTCCGTTGGACAATTTTGTGACTCTGACTTAGAAGTGGCCTTCAGAAAACATATTTGCTTTGTTAGAGAACTTGATGGTGTGGAACTTCTCAGAGGAACTCGTGGTTCAAACCTATACACTATCTCTATCGAAGATATGATGAAATCTTCACCCATCTCTGTCAAAGGCTTCTAAAACTAAGTCATGGCTATGGCACCGTCGTCTCAATCACTTGAACTTTGGTACCATAAACAATCTTTCCAGAAAGGACATAGTAAGAGGACTACCTAGACTTAAGTATGAAAAGGATCATCTTTGTTTAGCATGTCAATTGGGAAAAAGCAAGAAGTATGCCCATAAACCCAAACCTACAAATTCAGTTATGGAAGTTCTACATACTATTCACATGGATTTATGTGGACCCATGAGAGCGCAAACTATTAATGGGAAGAGATATGTGTTAGTTGTGGTTGATGACTACTCTCGATTCACTTGGGTTAAGTTTTTGAGAACAAAGGATGAAACTCCAGATGTCATCATTAAACTTATTAACCAACTGCAGGTCCGACTTAACAAAATGGTTAGAATCGTCCGAACGACAATGGAACTGATTTGTTAACAAAGAACTCAATGAATTTTATGAAAGTTTTGGAATCAGTCCTCAAATAAGTGTTCCACGAACTCCTCAACAGAACGGTGTAGTTGAAAGACGAAATCGAACTCTTGTGGAAGCCGCAAGAACAATGCTAATTTACTCAAAGGTTCCAATGTTTCTATGGGCTGAAGCTATTGCCACTGCATGCTACACTCAAAATCGATCCCTAATTAACACAACTCATGAAAAGACTCCATATGAACTTGTCCACAATCGAAAACCTGATCTATCATTCCTTCGTGTGTTTGGTGCTTTATGTTACCCAACTAATGACGGTCAAGATTTAGGTAAACTAAAAGCTAAAGCGGACATTGGAGTATTTATAGGATATGCACCAAACAGAAAAGGATACCGAATCTACAACGAGAGAACCCAAAATTTCATGGAAACAATTCATGTTACGATTCGATGGTACCGGTCAAATGGCTACTGAGACAATCGGTTCGGACCCGCATCTCAACTTTCATCAAGTAGTCCTATCAGTTTTACTCTTGTTTCAAATCCCTCACCAGCAACTCCTTATGTACCTCCTTCAGAAGATGATTTGAGGAAATTATTTGATCCAATGTTTGATGAACACTATGAGCCAAGTGCTAATGATCAGTCAATTCCATCAACAGAGGCTGCTCCTATCTCTGTCAATGAAGTTAACCCTTCCGGTTTCAATGTCATTAAGTCAAGAAGCGCCTGCCGATCATTCTGTCTCATCAACAAATCATCAATCATCGAGTGTACATCATGGAATTGCTTCTGGCACCAATGATGGAGATAATCCCTTTGCTACTCCGAAGATGCCCATTTGAAAATATATTTGCTCTGAATCATCATCGAACCATCTTCATCGAGATATCGACTCTGCTACTTCAGTTTCTCAACAACAACCACATGAACACCTTAGAAAATGGACACATGATCATCCATTGGACAACATCATTGGAAACCCCTCTCGTCCAGTGTCCACATGGAAACAAATTGCAACCGATGCCTTATGGTGCTTCTTCAACTCCGTACTCTCTAATGTCGAACCAAAAGATGTTAAAACCGCCATGAATGAAGACAGCTGGTTCAATGCCATGCAAGAAGAAATTCATGAGTTTGATCGACTAGATGTATGGGAATTAGTATCTGCTCCTGACTGTGCTATGATCATTGCTCTAAAGTGGATCTTTAAAGTAAAACTTGATGAGCATGGTGATGTTTTAAAGAACAAGGCTCGATTGGTTGCAAAAGGATACCATCAAGAGGAGGGTATTGACTTTGAAGAATCATTTGCTCCTGTTGCTCGTATCGAGGCAATCGTAATCTTCTTGGCGAATCTGCAAGTAAGAACATGGTAGTCTATCAGATGGATGTAAAGACGGCTTTTCTTAACGGAGTTCTTAAAGAAGTCGTTATCGTCGGCCGTAACCCTGAAGGCTTTGTGAATCCAGAGCATCCTACTCACTTCTATCGTTTGAAGAAGGCTCTTTAAGGTTTGAAGCAAGCTCCAAGGGCATGGTATGATACACTATCAAAGTTTCTACTATCTACTGGATTCAAAGAAAGGAGCAGTTGATCCAACGTTGTTCACCAGAAAGTCAGGCAAACATTTAATTCACTTTCAAATTTATGTTGATGATATCATTTTTGCCTCGACTAACCCCAATGAATGTGACCGTTTTTCTAAGGAGATGGGCTCCAAATTTCAAATGTCAATGATGGGACAAATGTCATTTTTTCTTGGGATTACAAATTTCACAAAGTCCCGGAGGCATTTTTATTAATCAATCTAAATATGCAAATGAGATGTTTCAGAAATTTGGATTTGATACTTGTAACCCTGTTGACACTCCCATGATAGAGCATACTAAACTGGATGAGGACCACTCAGGGATCATGGTAGATCAAACGAAATATCGTAGTATGATTGGATCCCTGATGTACCTCACAGCAAGTAGGCCAGATATTCTGTTCGCTCTATGCATGTGTGCTAGATACCAAGCTAAGCCTACTAAAAAGCACCTTGAAGCGGTTAAACGGGTCTTTCGGTATCTTCAAGGAACCATCAATATGGGACTTTGGTACCCGAAGGACACCGGTATGTCACTAACAGCCTATGCAGATGCTGATCATGCAGGATGTCAAGATACACACGTCGAAGTACGTCTGGAGGTGCTCTATTTTTGGGTGATAAGCTTGTGAGCTGGTCTTCAAAGAAACAAATGAGTACTTCTATTTCCTCTACAGAGGCTGAATACATAGTGATCCGCGCCAAACCGTCAAGTTTTATCACTCAAGCCGGCCACTTGTGAATGGCCGACCGTAACAAACTTAAAACGGTTCAAGCACGAACTCAATGAAGATCAAGGAGTATAGTGTTTCCCGGTCGTTATGTCCCGAAGTATGGCAATGGATCACAAAGCGAATAGTGATGCACGAGATTTGAACTAAAAAGGAGATCCTCCCAATTATTATAACTAAGGAAAAAGGAAACAAATTACAAGGGCTAAAATGCAAATTAAAGAGAATTAAAAAGATAAAAATATTAAATAAACGCTATCACTATATTTAAAATTGATGAACGTTTAAAACTTAAAACTTAAAACTTACGTTTAAATAAAATTAAGCATTACAAAATAAAAGCGATATCTAAGAAATAAAAGTCCTAAAAATATGAAAATGACATTTTTACAAACCTAATGATAAAAGAAAATTTATAGAAAAAGAAACTTATTTTTATAACTAATTATCTAATTATTATTAATTAAAAACTAATTTTAACTATTTAATATTAACCTAAAATACAAGAAAATAGGAAATAAAGCTAGAAAAATAAAATTATGAATTAGAAAAATCTAAAATATCAAAAGAGAATTTTCAAAACTATTTTTGTATTTTTCTGATTATTTTTCTATTTTCTATGAATTTTAAACAATTAAAAACTAATTAAATTATTTAAAAATACAAATTTAACTAAGAAAAATATGGAAAAATATTTTTTGGCTTTTTATATTTATCTTAACTTAAGAAAATGGAAAATTATTTTTGAACCTTTTCTTAATTTTTTGTATTAAATGCTAATTAAAAATGCTTAAAAACTAATTAAAATCAAGAAAAATAGCAAATTGACTTAGAAAAATCTGAAAATTTCAGGAAAACTCTAAAATATTATTAGGAATCTAAGAAAAATAGAAAAACAGGTGCTTATGTGGAGGAATAAGAGGCTGCTTTGCAAGTGCTTATAAATAAGCACTCCAAATAAGCTAAGATGGTCCAAATGGGCACCAAACTGAAACAACAGCTGCAATAAGCTAAAACTACCTAAATGCAACTAGAATCAACAAGCTATAACCTCTGGAATGCAAATTACCAAGATTTGAGGTTTTGAGCAAATGTGCTAAAACAGTTAAAGGGGGGTCTACTTGCAGCTTAAAAATGAGCACTTAAATAAGCTAGAAAATGGAAAACCAAAGGGGGAACCTCAAGAGGACCTGGCTAAGATTATGTAAACTAAAAATCAAACCTAAGTGAGCTCTATTGAGCTCTGTGCAGGCTGCAAGATCTCGCACAAAACATCTATGTAGTCGATACACTCTGCAGGGGCAACGTAGCTCATAATCACAAGTCTTTTTGAGGCTTTTAGAAAATTCACAAAAACATGCTAAAATGGACATAAGAAAATAGACCAGTAGGACTTTTAAAAACCACAAGTTTCATTGAAATTGGCTCAGAAATGAGTTCAATAAAAATCCATCTAGTTTGGCCAAAACTGAGTTTTGTGCAATTTGACTTTGTGACAGTTTTGGAGTTTTGACTTTTATGAACTTAGAAACTGATTTAAAGGATTGAGAGTGATGTTAATAGATGAATTGAACTTAATGCAAGATAAATCTATAAATTTAAGATACAAAACAAGCTTTTGATATGCCAAAGATCCAACAGACAAGTAAATAGAAACTGATAAATGTGAAATTGACTTTTGTTGTTCTTAAGTTCCAAACAAGGACTAGAATGAGTACAAGAAAGATACACAAGCATGAAACAGCAAGCTTTAGCAACTGAGCAGACCTCAATTGCAGCTAAACCACTTGATCCAAACACACTTGTTATACTTGATATGAACTTAAACATACACCCACTACTGAACCAACAAGTAATAAGGATCAAACTAAGTTTAACTATCTTTAATACAACTAAATAAACAAGTCAAAACAGATTATGACTATAACTACCAGTTCAAGCAAAATATGCAAACTGACTTGAAAATTTGAAAATGAGATAAGCACTCACAGGAGTCCAGCTGTTTGCAGGCTAGACCAAACCCAAAACACTACCTAACCTAGTCTAATCCAACCCATATCCAAGTCCTGCATCAACCCAAATCAGCTTCCATTTCAAATAGAGCCCCAGTTTGACTTTCATTGACCTTGGAACAAACTTGCTTGAAACTGTTTCCAGAGCTTGTCAAAGACTATATAGAGCTTATTTAAGCTTATTTGATTTTAACAAAAGCTTATGAGAAGCTTAGACATAGAATTCGAAACTGAAAATTTCAACAATGAACCTGCAAATTGGAGCTTATGTAAAAACTTGAATTGATAATCAACAGCACATTACAAAGGTGTTTTAACTTAAATGTGATACATAGAACTTGAAATTACAACAATTTGATTTAAACTAATACATTTGTTTAAAAAACGACATTAAAGGAAAACTTAAAACTAACTACTCCCTTTGTCTTTCTCCTCTTGCTTCCTTTTATAGTCCAATCTGTCTTCTCTCACTACTCTGAGTGTTTCCCACTTTTCATCAGGACCATTGGATGACAAGATAGCATATTGGCCATTGGATAAGATTTTGGCGCCAAAAGGTTTATTTGCCAGTGGGGTTGAGTGCAAAGGTGGAGGAGGCATTAAATGCTATTTGGAAGGGTTGTTGAGGAGGGGGAACAAGAAAGGTGGAAAGTTGAGGAGGGGGGATGGTTCGGAGGGCTAGATGTTGGGGAAGACAGAAAAAAAAAGCTGAGGTAGGGGTGTTTTGTTTGACTTTTGGATTGACCAGGGTTAATATTTTATGAAGGGGGTCAAATGAAGGGTCCAAAGGGCTAATGTGAGGGGTCCATGGGTTTATTGACAAGTCCAAAATGGGTGTAAAGGGTTTTAAATACAAGGACTAATGTTGCAATTTTTGAAAATAGAGGGACCAGCTTCTGCCAATTCATCAAAGTTGCTCCAAGGGCTAAAGTGACAAGCTCTAAAGTACAAGGACCAATCTTGACATTTTCAAATTTCCAGGGGCCATTTTGCCAATTTTCAAACTTGGAGGACCAAACTTGTAATTTTCTCAAACTTTTGATATTTTTCACCAAAGGACTAGTTTTGACAAGTTATGATTTAAAAAGGACCTTTGGTGATTTTTCTTTTGAAATTTTGACTCAGGGACTATTTTTGACAAGTTTAGAAACTTGGGGGTGAAACGCCAATTATGCAAACTTTGCTCATTTTTCATCTGATTTTAAACATTTTGCATCCGAAACATATAAAATGCCATTTTGAGATATTTTCAGTATTTTGATGCATTTCTGAGCATTTTTAAACGTTTTGCAGTTCAGATTGACCCAAAAATGATGAGTATTTACACACTCATCACATAGCCATGTCATCTTGTTGTGCTCAAATCCTATGGATGAGATCCCAATTATCTGACTATGGCTTTGAATTCAACAAAATCCCTCTGTACTGTGATAATAAAAGTGCCATTGCTCTCTCATGCAACAACGTACAACACTCAAGAGCAAAGCACATCGACATTCGACATCATTTCATCAGGGAGCAAGTGGAAAACGGTGTGGTGGAACTTTACTTTGTGAGAACTGAATATCAGCTAGCAGACATCTTCACAAAGGCACTTCCTCGAGAACGTTTTGAGTTTATTCTTCCTCGTCTTGGACTCAAGAGTCTTCAACCTGAGACACTCAAACGTCTTTAAGAGGAAACAGAGGAGTAAAGACATCTCTTCATCTATTCTCTCTGTACATATTTTTCTCAAAAACAAAATACAAAATTATAAAACCAACAAAAAGAAATAGAAAAATATAAAATTTTCATAAAATCCCTAACTTTTTTTGAAAAACTCGAAAAATTTAAAAAAACAATTGAATTGACATTTTCATCATGTTTTCCTTTATTCGATAATATCTACGGTCTTTGTGCTGTCATTCGAAGAATGATACGGGTCTTTAGATATTGTTCGAATGTACATAATCGTTTAAAATTTTTTTTTGAGAGAAGGTAAAACTATTGTTTATAGTCATTTCAGTCTATAACCCGTTTTTAAAGAAAGAACAGAGCCATGCTTTAACGTATGTTTCAAATCTCATGCTCTGATTCTAAAAACAACTGTTTGTCACCAAAAGGATAAATGTTTCTTTCACAAATATTTTTCCTTCTATAAATTCTTCTGAAAAATATTTGCTATCTAATGAAAACAATGGTAAACAAAATAACTCGGACTAAATTTTTGAAATTTACTTGGACTTGACATCGGTCAAAATCTCGATTTCTCAATCAACAACGTATGTCATTGATTGAGGGGGAGAATGATTTCAATTAAATCAAAAGGTTATTTGTCATGTTTTCAAAAGATATTCATGCATGTTATTGGAGTTTAAAGTCTCATAAGTGATCCTTATCGGTTAAATGTTTTCATAAGCAAGTCATAATTCTCCTTAAAAGCTCTAAAAAACAATTTAAATCTATAGAGATCACAAATCTCAAATGATTTGAAAATTGTGATCGGGGGAGAATTTGTGATTTAAATTGGATTTAAACTGATGATTCGATAAATGGATTCACAAGTGTTTAGCAAGCTTTCCTCCCCACATGTGCCAAACGATTTCAAATTTTCCATGCACATGTTGAGGGGGAGCATCTTTTTTAAAACCACAAAGAATTGTAACGTGATTGATTTGTCTCTAAGTGCAGGTTCCTTCTAATATGTGCAAAACTCTTTCAAACCTCGAGGCACATATTGAGGGGGAGCAAACTTATGAAAACCTCATCCTTCTCCAATATGCTTTATCTACTTGATTTAATCAGGGAAGTGATGTTGATATCTTCTAGAAAATGGTAATCAAAGAAGTTAATCCTTCCTCTTGCCTCCGTGTGCCAAATCGATTTCAAATAAATGATGTATATGTTGAGGGGGAGCTTTTTCTAAAAATATAAAAAACAATTCAGGTACAAAATGTTTTGATCATGTATCACAAGTACTTGGATTGATTTTCAAATGGTTTTCAATTGGTTCCATTGGCAGAAGAACAATACCAAAAGACCGACCAAATTTACTTTTTGCATGGTGATATAAGGATGGTTAGGTTAGGTATTTGTTCCCACGATCCCGCCAGAGCCGGAGGGATCTACCCAGGGACAATTCACTAGATAGTGTAGAGTCCTTAGGTATGATGAAAAAAAAGAAGAAAAATGAGATACGGGAAGAGTGCGGACTAAGACAGAGCTAGTACTGGAATAAACCCAATGATGAGTGTCTAAATACTCATCATTTTTGTATCATTTAAACTGCAAAAACATCTGAAAACACTCAGAAATGCATCAAAATGATAAAAATATCACAAATAAGTGTTTTATGTGTTTTAAATGCAAAAATATCAAAATCAGATGAAAAACTATCAAGTTTGCATAATTGGCAGTTTTAGTCCCCCAAGTTTCAAAAGTTGTCAAAAACAGTCCCTGGTAAATCAAAATAAAGTAAAACATCATTTAAGGTCCAATGGATTCAAAAGTTGTCAAAACAAACCCTTCAAAGTTTAAAATTTGCAAAATGACAACTTTAATCCCTAAAGTTTGAAAAATGTCAAAAATGGTCCTTGGATATTTAAAAATAGAAAATAATCAACTATGGTCCTTGTACTATTCATATTTGGCAGGTTTGATACTTGGAAGGAAGTTTGGAAAGATGGCATGATCAGTCCTTAAAGTTTCAGAATATTACAAATATGGTCCTTGTGATTAATCTACAAACCAAATGGACCCTTTGTGTATTATAAACCCCAGCCAAACCATTTGAACCCCCTGCGAAATAAAACCCCGTGAACCCCCCTACTTGAACCCCCCGTTATTAATATCTCCTCCTCCACATCCCTGGTATTCCACCTCTCCCATCAAAACCAAAACCAGATACTGCCCTCCACCTCCATGGTTTCACCACCCACAGTTTCACTACCACCTTATCCCCCCAGCTGTCTACCCACTCTCCTACACCTCACCCTAAAGCAATAAATGCTTCTCCCCTGTTACTTCCAACTTGGCGCCAAAAAGTGAAAATCAAAGGCTGGGATCATTTTGACCAATCCAAGGACTGAGGAAGATTCAGAACTACTTTGTGATAGCTATAAAGAAGAAAGAAGACACAAAGAACAACCTGTCATTGCTTTTAGACCGTTTTTACTTTTATGCTTTATCGTTTTTTTTCTTTCATTGTAATCTAACGGGTTTTATGATTTATGTATTGCACAAGTTAATTCAATCTTAATTTACAAGTTTTTATCAATCAATTTCCAGTTTTTGCCTATTTTAGCTTTCCCGCCATTTTTGTTCTTAACTGTTTTCAAGTTTTCAATCTTTTAAAATTGCTTCATTAAGCTTCTGTAGCTTATTAGAGTTGTTTTAAATAGAAGTAGAAGGTGTTCCTGGTCTTTGTGCTAAATCTTCATTTCCAGTCATAAATAGTCAACAAAAGTCAAATTACTGTAGCATAGCTTATAATCTGCTTATTTTAGTTAATAACTGCTTTTTATCACTTTATATTAGTGCTTCACTAGTTTAATCTGTCCTAGTTTGTGTTTACCTTTATTTCTTCAAAATCATAAAAGCCATAAAAATAGTCATAATCTGTTTTAGCTTATAAAGTGCTTGTTTTGTTGTAGAAGATGCTTAATCAATATTAAAATAAGTTATTTAGTTAGCTTTGAAAAGAATAGCAGTTTACATTAGTCAAAACAAATTCCAAAATTGCAAATTCAGAATTTTAAGGAGTATTTGAAATAAACAAGCTTTTAGAGTTTTAATCATTGAGATTGTTTAACTTTGAGTTTTCTGAGTCTATAATCTATTTTTAAAGCTATTTCCATCAAAGTTTCAAAGTATTCAAGTCTAATTTGTGATTCCAAGTTCATTTTCAAATCTGCCCAAAAGTGTAAAAAAGTGTTTTTCCTCAGTTTTCACAAGTAATTTCAAGTCATTTTATTTGTTATTAAAATTTAAAAAAAATAAAAATCACAATTTCAATAGCTAGTCTAGCTTTCCCCAAAAGGAAAAAATTTAAAAAAATCTCTAGCCTAGGCTGCCATGGTGTAGAAGTTGGTGGTTTTGAGGTATCTTGTCCTGCATCACGTGTTCTGTCCCTAAACCCTCTTTATCAACAGCCTCTGTTAGGTGCTTATTCCCTTTTTGATTGAGCTTATTTGCTAATTTTAGAATAGATACATTTTAGGTAATCTAGTTTACTTTATTTGTTCTTTATTTGCTTTAGCTTGATGTAGGATTCCTTTAGCTTTTGTTGCTTTAGTCTCATTTAGGATTGATTAGCTTTGATTGTTCTTGAAATTATGGTCCTAATCTGTCCATTTGCACTCTAAATAGCTAAATATAGTTAGTTTAATTTGGTTTTAAGGTTACATAAGCTCAAAACTTTCATTTGCTTCTCATTACTCAAAAAAGTCCATCAATAAGGGGTGTTTGGATTAGTTTGATTTCCTGTGTTTAAGATTGATTCACGAAGTAACAAGAGTTCATTCAGTCCATATTTAGTCATATTAGGTTAGTTATAGCATAAATTTCTTAGTTCATTCACATAAAGTCAAAATTCCCATTTGAGCTCCAAAACTGCATACACAGTGCAGTGTATGAGCTCAAATTGTGCAAATAGGTAGATTTTTAGCTAAAGTAGCTTAGATTAGTTGCATTGTAGCTTATTATTCCATTTTCAGTCAATTTAGATCAATCAAAGTTCACATAAGTCAAATTTTCAAAAAACTTCAAAAAGTCAAAATGTCATAGAAACCCATTTTTGAATAAACTTGTGAATTTCATGTAGGACTTAATATTAGGATTGAAGACTTGTGATTTTGGATATTTGTCATTCTGTTGCTTGTCTTCATCATAGTATTTTTTATAATTTTTAGTTAGTGTTGTAAACTGCTTATTTGCTAGCTTCTTTTAAGCCCTTTTTCACAAAACTCTCGTTTTGCTTATTCCTTATTTTTGCTTATTTAGTGTGTTTTTCTTGTTGTTGTTGCTTATTCTAAGTTCCTATAACTTGTTTATAGCTTATTCAACCTTTGGTTCAGTAGTGGTAGCTTTTTATTAGCTTATGCAAGCTTAATAGCTCATTTTGACCCATTTCCATTACAAGTACAAATAGCTTCCACTTTTGCATTTTTAGTTTCCTCAATTTTAGTCCTTATTAGATGAAATTCTGGATTCTAGCTCTTTGGTTGGTTGTCTACTGCCTGGTCATTTTGGTTAATTTTTAGGAATTTTTCTAGCTAGCTTAATCTAGGCTTAAAGTAGCTAGTTAGGGCCGTTTGGCATAGTAGAGTTAGAACATGATATGTAGCTTTTATGCCTCTAGCTTGTGCTATTTAGGTTCAATTCAGTTGCAGAAGGCTTATATCAGTTAGTTTAGGTCATTTTGAGCTTTAGTTAGCTTATAGTAGCTTTTGGTAGCTTATTGCTTATTTCAAGTGCTTATTCATTCAAGTAGTGTGTCCAAATCATAGTTCTTGTGCTCCAAAGTAGTTTCTGTCATTTTTCCTTGATTCTCAGTATTATTTTAGACTTATCTGGAAGTTTTCATATTTTTCACTGTTCATTTGCTATTTTTCTGCATTTTATGTCATTTTCTAGCATTTTTAATTAGCATTTAATCCAAATAAATCAGAAAAAGTTAAAAAAAAATATGTTTTCAATTTTCCTAGATTAAGATAAATATAAAAAGCCAAAAAAATATTTTTCCATAATTTTCTTAGTTTAAATAGTATTTTCTAGCATTTTAATTAGTTTTAAATAGTATTAAATTCATAATAAATAGATAAAAAGTGTAATAAATATATTTTCAGTTTTAAAATTAGTTTTATAATATTTTAGATTTTCCTAAGTCATAATTTCACATTTCTAGCTTTATTTCATATTTTCTTATATTTTAGGGTATTATTAAATAGTTAAAAATAGTTTTTAATTAATAATAATTAGATAAATAGTTTTAAAAATAATTTTATTTTTCTAATAATTTTCTTTTATTATTAGGATTGTAAAAATATCATTTTCATATTTATAGGCCTTTTATTTCTTAAAACTCACATTTTATTTCATACGTTACGTAGTTTTTAATTTAAACGTACGTTTTAAGTTTTAAACGTTCATCGATTTTAAAAATAGTGATAGCGTTTATTTAATATAATTTATCATTTTAATTTTCTTTAATTTGCATTTAAGCCCCTGTAATTTACAAACTTTATCTTTAGGTGTAATTATTCCAAATCTTCAAAACCCTTTTTCCATTCAATATCACCCGATCACAGATTCGTTCTATTACAGTGTTCACACCTCGTTGGGACTTAACGACCCGGGGAAACACTATAACTCCTCTGATCTTAATTGCATTTGTTTCTGAGCTGTTTTAAGTTTATTACGGTTGACCATTCACAAGTGGTTAGCTTGTGTGATTAAACTTGACTGTTCAGGAGCGGATCAAATTTTGGCGCCTTGCGGGAGGTGTCGCTGCGTACTACGGATTTGAAGCATCAGTGTTGTTGAATATACACCCATTGTATATTTACCATCTTTGTCCATATTTCCTTGTTTTTATATAAAACCAAAATTATCGTGAAGTTAATTCGTTTGACGGATCGATTACCAAAAACATTTTTTATTCAAGTATTCAACAAACACAAAACCCAAAAGATTTTCTTTCTTATATTTAAAAAAATGTTTATCCAAAAATCTAAAAATATCCATCTTTACCCTCTCACATCTTTGATTCTTCATCCCAACCCCTCTGTAAACCTTTGATTCTTTTATATGTCTTATCCTCACCCTCTTGGTTGTCAATGGTGTGGTGGTCCTTATAATGGTGGCAATTGCCCCAGTTGTAGCATGGTGGAATCAGGAAACGGGTCTGTCTATAACCAGGATCCCTATTCCTACCATAACACAACTGATTTATTCCATCAACTACCACACTGTGAGACTTCAGCAGTTTTCGCATTGTGAGTATGGTGGTTCACACTACGATTCGATTGTCAATCGGGAAACAGCTTGTCTATGAGCAGGTTCACGATAACAATTATGACTACAACACATACGACTCACCACATCGGTTTTCTTGTTGTGAGTATTGTGGAGGTCCACACTCTAGCTCGGATTGTCAAACAAGGAATCCATTTCCTTGTAACAATTACGACTCTTCGTATCATGAACAACCTCTACAGTACCAAATGAATCAGGCACCACCTCAGCCTGAGCCACTTCCTCAAAATCTTCTCCTTGATCTTTTGGATTTAGTGAAAGATTTGAAGGAATGTAAACACTCCCAAGATAATCCAAATGAGAAATCCATGGAAGTTTTGTTAGCCGAAGAGCGGACTGCTAAATTAAATTCCCAAATTGCCTTTGAACAAACTATTAGGGAATCAATTGCAAAAGAAAAAGCAGCCAAATCGAGCTCTCGATTCCGTTTCATTCCTGATGACGATGATGATGAAGTTACCCTTGATATTCGTCAATTTTGTACAAGTTCATCAAGTTCATCAGTTGAAATTCCTTCCATGAAAAATCAGGGAGAAAAGACTATGATGGAATTACTAGCATAAGAACAAATGGAAAGTATAAAACATATGTATGCTAGTCCTTCTCAACTCCCTCATTCTGTTGTTATCACACCCGATATTCCCACTCACTCTCTAAACATGGTGGATGAGCATCTTGACACTTGTTCCGAAAAGGAATCGGGATAATTCATAAAGTCTAGTGTTGAGAACCTTGTCCAAATTCCAAGAGAATCACAGGGAATTCTTGATCATGTGTGTGATATCCCTCCTCCTCTTGTCTTCCAAAATGATTATATTGAGATGTTCTCGATTCGATGAGGACTATTCTTTATCTTGTGGAGACATAAGTTATGTGGGGAATTACCTTCGAGCTTGTCGACTTAGGAGAAGAGAATGATGAAGAAATAATCCAAGACGAAGCTCTTCGTCTTACATTATTGAATGTTAATCTTCTCATTTCTAGAATCGAGGCTTTTAATGAAAAGCCTACTTCATATCCTATCCCTTTTGAGGATAGTGAACTTTTATTCAATGATTCTATTCGGTTTGCAAGCGTTCCATTTTGATCATATAGGAGAGAAGATTAGTGGTATGACCACTTCTCATTCTCATAATTCTCTCCGATATGAATCATTCACTTTTGAGGAGTTCCCCGGTGAACTCACTCAAATCAATCGAATATAAATCATTAAGCCTTTGAGGAGTCCTCTGTGAACTCACTCATATCATATCCGCCGGAGTATGATAATTTCTACTGATCTAGAACACACCCATATATGTCTTGATCAAGCGAGGCTTGATGAGATTCATGAAACTATGAATTCTTCTATTGAGGATGAAGAGTTAGTCATGATTTGTATCATGATTTTCTTTCTCTTCTTCACCTATCCGTGGCTTCTCTGTTCTTCACTCCTTGAGGGAATGAAGACATTATTTTGACCCGGCATTTCATTTACTTTTGTGAGCGGTTCTATGAATATCTCGCTCGGTGTGGAACTTTCATGTATTTCAATGTTTATACAAACATCTTGAATGAAAGTCCGATGGAGATTGTCTCTTCCACTTACTTTCCCATGAACCAATGAATTGGGAATTGAGTCAAGCTAGCTAGACTTCGGTAATCAAAAACAGTAGTTAAACATGGGTTTCACTGGTGGTACCACCACAGTGTGGGAGATGCCCACATGTTGTATATAGATCTAAAAAATGAATGAAAATTGTAAATATTAAAAAGAGAATAATTGTTGTGTTTCCACACTTTGAATATTGAAGACAATATTCATTTCTAATGTGGAAATTCTGGCGAATGATCATAAATGTACCCTTTTAGTCCCTTTTCCCCAAAATGGCAAATTTTAAAATTTTTTTGTAGTGGAAGTACTATGTACTAAACACAACAAATGGTAATCAATCCACCATGTCTAACCCACATAAGGATTGGCTAATCCAGGAGCAAACGGCTCTTGGTAAAGATATATCTAATCGTTTACGGCACGAATTTGCCCAAAATTGTATGGTGTTCACTTCACCATATCTTTAACTAGTGAAGAGTTGGCTAGCCATAAGTTTATGGCTTGTGGTAAAGGTTGAGAAAACCATAATTGGTAATCGATCACCAAAGATAATATTGATAATTTATCTAAAGGTTGGCTAGTCGAGAAAAACGGCTTCGGTAAAGAACAAATCAAATCCGTTTACAGCTTATGATTTGCTCAAAATCATTTGGTTATCATTGTACCAAGGTTCTTACTTGAACTGAAACAATTGGCTACTCCAGAAGTAATGGCTTTGGTAAAGAGATGAAATCCATTAATTTTTCTCAAAACATTGCTAGGGACTAGCAATATCTTAGTGTGGGGGATTGATGAGTGTCTAAATACTCATCATTTTTGTATCATTTAAACTGCAAAAACATCTGAAAACACACAGAAATGCATCAAAATGATAAAAATATCACAAATAAGTGTTTTATGTGTTTTAAATGGAAAAATATCAAAATCAGATGAAAAACTATCAAGTTTGCATAATTGGCAGTTTTAGTCCCCCAAGTTTCAAAAATTGTCAAAAACAGTCCCCGTAAACAAATAAAGTAAAACATCATTTAAGGTCCAATGGATTCAAAAGTTGTCAAAACAAACCCTTCAATGTTTAAAAATTGCAAATGACAACTTAATCCCTAAAGTTTGAAAATGTCAAAATGGTCCTGGGATTTTAAAAATAGAAAATAATCAACTATGGTCCTTGTACTATTCATATTTGGCAGGTTTGATACTTGGAAGGAAGTTTGGAAAGATGGCATGATCAGTCCTTAAAGTTTCAGAATATTACAAATATGGTCCTTGTGATTAATCTACAAACCAAATGGACCATTTGTGTATTATAAACCCCAGCCAAACCATTTGAAACCTGCCAAATAAAACCCCGTGAACCCCCCTACTTGAACCCCCCGTTATTAATATCTCCTCCTCCACATCCCTGGTATTCCACCTCCCCCTCAAAACCAAAACCAGATACTGCCCTTCACCCTCCATGGTTCACCACCAGTTTCACTACCAATTATCCCCAGCTGTCTACCCACTCTCCTACACCTCACCCTAAAGCAATTAAATGCTTCTCCCTGTTACTTCCAACTTGCGCAAAAAAGTGAAAATCAAGGCTGGGATCATTTTGACCAATCCAAGGACTGAGAAGATTCAGAACTAACTTTCTGTGTGCTATAAAGAAGAGAAAGAAGACACAAAGAACAACCTGTCATTGCTTTTAGACGTTTTTACTTTTATGCTAATCGTTTTTTTTGCTTCATTGTAATTGTAACTGGGTTTATGATTTATGTATTGCACAAGTTAATTCAATCTTAATTTACAAGTTTTTATCAATCAATTTCCAGTTTTTTGCCTATTTTAGCTTTCCCGCCTTTGTTTTAACTGTTTTCAAGTTTTCAATCTTTAAAAATTGCTTCATAAGCTTCTGTAGCTTATTAGAGTTTTTAAATAGAAGTAGAAGGTGGTCCTGGTCTTTGTGCTAAATCTTCATTTCAGTCATAAATAGTCAACAAAAGTCAAATTATGTAGCATAGCTTATAATCTGCTTATTTAGTTAATAACTGCTTTATCACTTAATTAGTGCTTCACTAGTTTAATCTGTCCTAGTTGGTGTTCCCTTTATTTCTTCAACAATCATAAAAGCCATAAAAAATAGTCATAATCTGTTTTAGCTTATAAAGTGCTGGTTTGTGTAGAAGATGCTTAATCAATATTATAAAATAAGTATTTAGTTAGCTTTGAAAAGAATAGCAGTTTACATTAGTCAAAACAGCCAAAATTGCAAATCAGAATTTTAAGGAGTATTTGAAATAACAAGCTTTTAGGTTTTAATCATTGAGTTTTAACTTTGAGTTTTCTGAGATATAATCTATTTTAAAGCTATTTCATCAAAGTTTCAAAGTATTCAAGTCTAATTTGGATTCCAAGTTCATTTTCAAATCTGCCCAAAGTGTAAAAAGTGTTTTTCCTCAGTTTTCACAAGTAATTTCAAGTCATTTTATTTGTTATTAAAATTTTAAAAAAATAAAAATCACAATTTCAATAGCTAGTCTAGCTTTCCCCAAAAGGAAAAAATTCAAAAAAATCTCTAGCCTAGGCTGCCATGGTGTAGAAGTGGTGGTTTGAGGTATCTTGTCCTGCATCACAGGTCGTCCCTAAACCCCTCTTTATCACAGCCTCTGTTAGGTGCTATTCCCTTTTGATGAGCTTATTTGCTTATTTTAGAATAGATACATTTTAGGTAATCTAGTTTACTTTATTTGTTCTTGATTTGCTTTAGCTTGATGTAGGATCCTTAGCTTTGTGCTTTAGTTCATTTAGATGATTAGCTTGATTGTTCTTTGAATTATGGTCCTAATTCTGTCCATTGCATCTAAAGCTAAATAGTTAGTTTTAATTTGTTTTTAAGTTACATAGCTCAAAAACTTTCATTTGCTTCTCATTACTCAAAAAGTCCATCAAAGGTGTGTTTGGATTAGTTTGATTTCCTGTGTTTAAGATTGATTCACGAAGTAACAAGAGTTCATTCAGTCCATATTTAGTCATATTAGGTTAGTTATAGCATAATTCTTAGTCATTCACATAAAGTCAAAATTCCCATTTGAGCTCCAAAACTGCAACACAGTGCAAGTGATGAGCTCAAATTGGCAAAATAGGTAGATTTTTTAGCTAAAGTAGCTTAGATTAGTTGCATTGTAGCTTATTATTCCATTTTAGTCCATTTAGATCAATCAAAGTCAATAAGTCAAATTTTCAAAAACTTCAAAAAGTCAAAATGTCATAGAAACCCATTTTTGATAACTTGTGAATTTCATGTAGACTAATATTAGGATTGAAAAGACGTGGCTTTTGGATATTTGTCATCTGTTGCTTGCTTCATCATAGTATTTTTATAATTTTTTAGTTAGTGTGTAAACTGCTTATTTGCTAGCTTCTTTAAGCCCTTTTCACAAAAACTCCGTTTTGCTTAGTCTATTTTGTTATTTAGGTGTGTTTTCTTGTTTTGTGCTTATCTAAGTTCCTATAACTTGTTTATAGCTTATTCAACCTTTGGTTCAGTAGTGGTAGCTTTTATTAGCTTATGCAAGCTTAATAACTCATTTTGACCCATTCCATTGCAAGTCAAATAGCTTCCACTTTGCCTTTTAGTTTCTCAATTTTAGTCCTTTAGATGAAATTGTGGTCTAGCTCTTTGGTTGGTGTCTAATGCCTGGTCATTTAGTAATTTAGAATTTTCTAGCTAGTAATCTAGGCTTAAAAGTAGCTAGTTAGGGCCGTTTGGCATAGTAGAGTTCGAACATGATATGAGCTTTTATGCCTCTAGCTTGTGCTATTAGGTTCAATCAGTTGCAGAAGCTTATATCAGTTAGTTTAGGTCTTTGAGCTTAGTTAGTTATAGTAGCTGGATTTTGTAGGTATATGCTTATTCAAGTGCTTATTCATTCAAGTAGTGTGTCCAAATCATAGTTCTTGTGCTCCAAAGTAGTTTCTGTCATTTTTCCTGTTCTCAGTATTATTTTAGACTTATCTGGAAGTTTTATATTTTTCACTGTTCATTTGCTATTTTTCTGCATTTTATGTCATTTTCTAGCATTTTAATTAGCATTAATCCAAATAAATCAGAAAAGTTTTAAAAAAATATGTTTTCAATTTCCTAGATTAAGATAATAATAAAAAGCCAAAAAAAATATTTTTCCATAATTTTCTTTAGTTTAAATAGTATTTCTAGATTTTAATAGTTTTTTAAAGTATATTAAATTCATAATAAATAGATAAAAAGTGTAATAAATATATTTTTTTCAGTTTTAAAATTAGTTTTATAATATTTAGATTTTTCAAGTCATATTTACATTCTAGCTTTATTTCAATTTCTTATTTTTAGGTATATAAATAGTTAAAAATAGTTTTTAATTAATAAAATTAGATAAAATAGTTTAAAAATAATTTATTTTCTAATAATTTTATTTTATTATTAGGATTGTAAAAATATCATTTCATATTTATAGGCCTTTATTTCTTAAAAACTCCATTTTATTTCATACGTAGTAGTTTTTAATTTAAACGTAGTTTTAAGTTTAAAACGTTCATCAGATTAAAAAATAGTGATAGCGTTTATTTATATAATTTATCATTTTAATTTTCTTTAATTGCATTTAAGCCCTGTAATTTACAAACTTTATCTTTAGGTGTAATTATTCAAATCTTCAAAACCCTTTTCCATTCAATATCACCCGATCACAGATTCGTTCTATACAGTGTTCACACCCGTTGGGACTTAACGACCCGGGAAACACTATAACTCCCTGATCTTAATGCATTTGTTTTGAAGCTGTTGTAAGTTTATTACGGTTGACCATTCACAAGTGGTTAGCTGTTGATTAAACTTGACTGTCAGGAGCGAATCAATTTGGCGCCGCTGCGGGGAGGTGTGTTGCGTACTACGGATTTGAAGCCAGTGTGTTGAATATACACCCATGTATTTTACCATCTTTGTCCATATTTCCTGTTTTTTTATATAAAACAAAATTATGTGAAGTTAATTCGTTTGACGGATCGATTACCAAAACATTTTTTATTCAAGTTTTCAACAAACACAAAAACCCAAAAAGATTTTCTTTCTTATATTTAAAAAAAATGTTTATCCAAAAATCTAAAAATTCCATCTTACCCTCTCACATCTTTGATTTCATCCAAACCCCTCTGTAACTTTGATTCTTTATATGTCTTGAATCCTCACCTCTGGTTGTCAATGGTTGGTGGTCTCTTATAATGGTGGCAATTGCCCCTTAGTTGTAGCATGGTGGAATCAGGAACCGGGTTCGTCTATAACCAGGATCCCTATTCCTACCATAACACAACTGATTTATTCCATCAGCTACCACAATGTGAGACTCAGCGTTTACTGTGTGAGTACTGTGGTGGTTCACACTACAGTTCTGATTGTCAATCGGGAAAAGATTGTCTTATGAGCAGTTCCTGATAACAATTATGACTACAACACATACGACTCACAGCAACATCAGTTTTACTGTGTAGTATTGTGGAGGTCCACACTCTAGCCGGATTGTCAAACAAGGAATCCATTCCTTGTAACAATTACGATCTTCGTATCCAAACAAAAACCTATTACAGTACCAAATGAATCAGGCACACCCAGCCTGAGAACTTCCTCAAAATCTCTCCTGATCTTTTGGATTTTAGTGAAAGATTTGAGGAATGTAAACACTCCAAGATAATCAATGAGAATCCATGGAAGTTTTGTTAGCGAAGAGCGGATGCTAAATTAAATTCCCAAATTGCTTGAACAAACTATTAGGAAATCAATTGCAAAAGAAAAGCAGCCAAAGAGAGCTCTCGATTCCGTTTCATTCCTGATGACGATGATGATGAAGTTACCTTGATATCGTCATTTGTACAAGTTCCAAGTTAATCAGTTGAAATTCCTTCAATGAAAAATCAGGGGGAGAAAAGACTATGTGGATTACTAGCAGAGAACAATGGAAAGTATAAAACATATGTATGCTAGTCCTTTCAACTCCCTCAGTGTTGTTATCACACCCGATATGCCCACTCACTCTCTAAACATGGTGATGAGCATCTGACACTGTTCCTGAAAGGAATCGGACGAATTCATAAAGTTAGTGTGAGAACCTGTCCCAATTCCAAGAGAATCACAGGGAATCTTGATCATGTGTTGATATCCTCCTCCTTTGTCTTCCAAAATGATCATATGAGAGTTCTCTGATCGAATGAGGGACTATTCTTTATCTGTGGAGACTAAGTATGTGGGGGAATTACCTTCTGAGCTTGTCAGCTTAGGAGAAGAGAATGATGAAGAAATAATCCAAGACGAAGCTCTTCGTCTTACATTATTGAATGTTAATCTTCTCATTTATAGAATCGAGGGTTTTAATGAAAAGCCTACTTCATATCCTATCCCCTTTGAGGATAGTGAAACTTTTGATTCAATGATTCTTTCCGGATGCAAACGTTCCCATTTTGTCATATAAGGAGAGAAGATTATGGTATTACCACTTCTCATTCTCATAATTCTATCTACGATATGAATCATTAACTTTGAGGAGTTCCCAGTGAACTCACTCAAATCATCCGAATATGAATCATTCGCCTTGAGGAGTCCTCTTGGCACTCACTCATACAATCTCCGCCGGAGTATGATAATTTCTACTTTGATTAGACACAACCATAATATGTCTGATCAAGCGAGCTTAACGGATGAGATTCAATGAAAACTATGAATTCTCCTATTGAGGATGAGAGTTAGTCATGATTTTATCATGAACTTTCTTTCTATCTTCACCTATCCCGTGGCTTCTCCTGTCTTCACTCCTTCGGGAACTGAAGACATTATTTTGACCCCGCATTTTCTTTATCATTTGTGAGCGGGTTAATATGTATAGCTCATCGGGTGGAACTTTCACGTATTTCAAGTTATACAAACATCTGAATGAAAGTCCGATGGAGATTGTCTCTTCTGTTGGAATCACTCCTAAACAGTATTTCAAGTATTTATATTTCATATGTAATAGGTAGCTTTATTATGGCCTTTATGTTTGTTTAAGGTCAAGCTTATGTAGAAGACCCATAAGCTTGACCAAGCCAATAAGGATAGGAAGGGAACTAGGAGTGTTGCCCTAGCTTCCCTCCTATAAATACCCTTGTAAACCTTCATTTGAAGGTTGGTTGTTCAAGTTTTCTTTTCACACCTACTCTCTAGCATAAACGGTCTTATATTAAGTGTGTGTGGTTGATCTTGTTCAATCGCCTCATCTCCTTTCTATAAGCTTGTGTGTAAAACTAGTGACCTAACAGTGGTATCATCGCCAAATAGTTGGGTACTCGTTTGTTTTGAAGTTTTGATTTTGTGTCTTACGCGTAAAGATAACGCAATCTTTGGTTATCTTAAAAACTCGTTTTTTACACTTTTAATCCAAGATTCTTGTACTTTCAATGTTTTGAGGTGTTAAAATACTTGTTTTTGGCAAAAAGTTTCAAACTTTACGCGTGGATTTACGTTTTAAGCTTGTTTTTGTTCGTGGGTGTCGTTCTACGCGTAAACCGTTTAGCAGTTTTGGTACATCAAAATTCACACTTTTGTGTTCTTTTGGTACTATTGAAGCTATTCCACAACAAAAATCTGGTTTAGAAACACATTTGGGCAAAATCAAAGTTACGAGTAATACTACGCGTATCAAAACCCTAAAATTACGCGTAAGATTTTTCCTTGGTTTGATCTTCATTTTCTGGTTTATTCCGTGTTTTCTTACTTGGATAAGTCTGAAAATACGTCGACTTTGGATATCTTTTGCACTGTGAAGTGTAAAAGATCATTTGGGCAAAAACCCTAAAATTACGCATAAGCATAAGCTTACGCGTAGAAATCCTACGCATAAGATTCACTTTACGCGTAAACTTAGGTCTACGCCTAACTTTCTACGCCTAACTTTTGTCTACGCATAACTTTAGTGCTTTTATCCTACTTACACGTAAACTAAATCCTACGGGTAACTCCTTATTGTTACGCGTAACTTTGGTGTTTTACGCATAAGTGCTACTTGGTTCTTGTCTTTTCTACGCCTAAGGACACTTCATCAACAAAGGTTCATTCGACTACAAAGATCCATTTTTACCACACAAGTTTTTCAACATGTCACAACCACCATACTCTAACTATTTCCCTTACACTTATCCTCAACGACAACAACAACTAAGTCCACAACATCAGCAATGGAATCAACAACAAGCAATTTATCAACAACAATTTAATCAACAACATACTCCACAACTTGCTGCAAATCCACAACCTCAAATGGTTCAACCACCATGTCCTCAAGTTCAACCATACACAATGAATTCAATCAACATCCATCAAGGAACACTATGAAGGAACCCACTTGGTTTGCAAAGATGTGTGAAGCTTTAAGCAGCCAACAATCAATTCATGAGGCTGGATCACTTGATAGACCTCCAATGCTCACTCCAGGAAACTATGATCAATGGGTGATAAGGTTCTTTAGGTTTTGTGATCTAAAGAAGCCACATGGAAAGTTCTTAAAGAAGGTTATCTTAGAAGGTCCATTTGAGATGCCTACTATCATTGTACCCGGAGATCCAAATGCCATTCCACCAAGAGATGAACAAACCAACATTGCTACTGTTGCAGATTTAAATCCCACAGAACTTCTACACTATGAAGCTGATGAACTTGCAATGGAATACATCCTCTTAGGATTACCAAACCCAATTCTTCGTAGTGTTGATGCTAAAAAGACTGCACAAAAAATGTGGGATCATATTCGTCTTCTTATGGAAGGATCTGTACTCAATCAGGAGGATTTGGAATCCAAAATTTACTTGGCTTATGAACACTTCATGATTGAACCTGGAGAGACACTAGAGTCCTATCATCATAGATTTTCAGACATCATCAATGATTTGGATAAACACAACATCATCATGCCAAGAATTGCAGTGAATACTAAGTTCCTGAGTAGTCTTGGTCCTGAATGGGAGAAGTATGTCATTTTTCTCCGTCAAGCGAAGAACATGCATCATTCTACCTACGGATTGTTGTACGATTACTTGAAACCTCATGAAAAGGAAGTTGATCGGGAAAGGATTCTCCGTGCTCAAATTGCTCCACCAACACATCCGGAAAATCAACAACAACTTGCCTTATATGCTCAAAACCGTTATTCTCCTCAACCAGCAACTCAACCAAATGCTTCAAACACACCTTCACAACAACAACCTCAACAAAATCAATTGGTTCCATACAACAACAATGCTCAAGCATATGTCAGTGAAGCGACTGAGGAATCCGATCCGTTCGAAGCATTGCAACAAGGATTTGCTATGATTGCTAATGCCTTTAGCCGTTATACCAACAAATCCAACAATCGTATTCGGACTCAAGCTGTTGTGAACAATGGACGTGTTGAAGTTCAGGATCGTGATTATGGTCGTCAGATGGGCGGTGGTCAAGGGTTTAATGCTGTGGGTAGGAATAACAACAGAGCTCAAGTGGTGGAACAGGGAAATGCTCAGCATGGGTTGAATGGTCTTCGATGCTACAACTGCAATGAGAAAGGACACCTGGCTAATGCATGCCCAAAGCCAAGGACTAAGGGCAGTGCTTATTTCAAAGAGGCTCTTCTTTTGGCTCTTAAGGATGAAGCTGGTGGAACTCTCACAGACAAAGAACAGAGCTTTATGGCAAATGCTGACTCAGATGATGATATGGAGGACTTGCAGGCCAATGCAGCTGTTATGTTGATGGCTAATATGCAGGCGTTACACATGAGTGACACAGGCCCAGTGTATGACACTGATGGCTTGTCTCAGTACCCGAACAAACCATATTTATCTTGATCTCATATCTCCGCCAACATCTGCATCCGGCAAGGCTCAGAATGTTCAAAATGAGTCATCCACATCTCATTCCGACGATTTTCAACTAGACCCCGTAGTTATATTTGACGATCAAGATGACCAACCGGCTTCCCTTGATAATCAAATTGACTCCATGGTCATACTTGAGGATCTAAATAATGATCATGTTGTGACTCACGTTGAACAAGATGAACCTTTGCCCCATACAGATCTTGTTCTGTACTCAAGACCAACAATCCCAAATTGCTGATGTGTGCATTAAATCAGGACTTGAAAAGTAAAAATGCACTGTTAACAAAGGATTTTGAATGTTTACAAAAGCAACTCAACTTTTTCAAAACTCAAGAAAACGTGAAAACGGTTTTGAAGCAGCCTTTGCCAAATCTTATCAAAACGAAAAATAATTAGAACGACAGATGCCCGCTTCGAAGAATGCTTTGTTGTCTGAAATAGAACAACTGAAACATGAACATAAAAAGCAAATTAACGCTCTCACCTTGGAAAATCAAAAAGCTAAGGCTGAGTTGTTAACTTGTCAAAAACAGTTCTCTGCATACAAAAAGCATTCAACGAAACGAATAGATGATCATCTTGAAGAAATCATCGGCTTGCAAAACAAACTTAAAGAGTTTAAAACTGTTGTTTACAAACATGGCGAGTCGGTCACAACCATTGAAAAGTTTACTTTAAAACCAAATCCAAATGGATATGGACCGAATTTTGCTGATTACAAACCCACATTCAAACCAAATCCTGAAGTTTCCAGTGCAGAATATAAAATTGATAATTCTGTTATGAATGTTGTTGAATATCATCGTCAAGAGGAATTAGATGCAGAAGACGAGAGTCGATCAAAATTAAAAACTGTTGTTTACAACAAACCTTTTAATTATTCAAAACCGGTCACTTTCGTCACACCAACGGATTCTTCCAACACACCAAGAGTTATCATCAGAACACCTGAGTCTTCTATTGTTAATCCCAAAACAGACTTTGCACAAACTTATGGTCCTTTACCTTCCATTAGTGAAGTAAACTCACAACCTGAAAATCGAAAAATTCTTCGATATTTTGACATTTTCATGGCTGACCTCAAAATTTTACAACATGAGATAGAATATCGATCTGAAATCAAAGTTGAACATTTTCAATCGCCTCTGGCGCGAGAACAAAGAGACATTTTTCAGAAAAATCTTTTACCTAATGTTAAAAACTTGAAAAGTTGTGCAATTGCCTGGGAAAAGGATTTTCATAAGGAACTTGGGTTCATGAAAAACGTTTTCGAGAAAACAGAAACATCTATTTCAAACACTAAACGTAAAAAGAAAATGTTAAGAAAAGATGTTGATCGACTCTTGGAAGATGTTATCTGTGCGGATGTTCAAAATGTTGTGTTATTGAATTCGTTGTCATATGCATTTGATTATATCTCTGCTGATACGTTGCGCTGTGGTAAATGTTGAGAACACTGATAATGTGCTTCAGATCGAGTCCTTAACAGTTGAAAACAAACGATTGTCAAACGAACTTTCAAATGCAATACGTCGTCTTAATTGGTGTCAAAAAGATATTCACGATCAACAAATTGCTTTTCAAAACAAAATCAACCAGTTGCGTGCAAAAACTTCTGATTCTAAAATTGAGCAACTGGATGATCAAAACGTGTCTTTCAAGTGTCAAATCTCAAAATATGAACAAGAACTTGTAAAAGTTAAAAGGAATATGGTGTCATATTTGATTTACTTAAAAAGACTCGTGATGAAGCATCAAATGAACTTGATCATTATCTTGCACACACTAAAGAAGTTATGCATTTTGCTGGAAATGTTCGGTCTGAAAATCAAGATCTGATTCACACTATCATCAAGTTAAGAGAAATGTTAGGAAAGTATGAACAACTTCCGCCAACAATCATTAAGAGATTAGCCCCCGGAACACTTAGTACTCATGCACCTAGAATCTCTACTGCCAAATCACAAGTAGCTAACGTGCTTCCTTCTACTGAAACAGAATAGTTGAGCCTTTTCCAAACGTCCGCACTTCACAGCCTAAGAGCACTCAATCGAAGAATAGGAAGTTGCGACCTAAGAAAAGATCAATCAAGAATGCTAAAGTAGAAGAACACCCTAGGACTCTGAATAAGACACACGTTGCCTCCACTATAGATATTGCGTCTAGCAAATGTAATAGAAATAGTGATGTAACGAATGCTAAACCGTTAAGTACTTTTGATATTCAGTCTGATGAACCTTGTGTTATTTGTGGTAAAAGTATGAATTCTGATTGCCATGATAAATGTGTTGCTAAAGCTATAATCTCTCGTTTAAGGAATCCTAAGAACCGGAATACCTCTAGGCCAACTAATCTTTCTAAGTTTGTGCTTGGTAGACCGCCATCTTTAGATTCTAAGAAACGCATTGCTGTCCCTGTAGCTCCAGTTTCACCTCCTAGGAATGTAGTACCACCTAGTGAATTCACTAAGACTAAAGCAAAGAGTAGTTATAGATGGCAGAAATGGATATATAACACACTAGGATTTAAGTGGATACCTAAAGCTATTGATGTGTGTATATCTACTCTAAATTCTTCGGAACCCTCTAACATTTCGGGTTCCACATCTACTTCTATTCCATCTGTGTCGTCTGTGTGTAATGCAGGTGATACAGATCATTCTCTGGATTGTTGATAGCGGATGTTCCCGACACATGACAGGAAATCTTAAACTGTTATCAAACTTTATTGCAAAGTTCATTGGCACTGTCAGGTTCGGGAATGATCACTTCGCAGCTATCATGGGCTACGGAGATTATGTCAATGGGAACATCGAAATTAGCAGGGTTTACTATGTGGAAGGCCTCGGTCACAATCTGTTTTCAGTAGGTCAATTTTGTGATGGAGTTTTGGAGGTTGCTTTCGGGAGAGAAAACTTGTTTCATTCGTGATCTACAAGGAAATGACCTTATGTCTGGCTCGCGTAATTCTAGTCTCTACACTATCTCTATGCAAGACATGGTTGCTTCCTCTCCCATTTGCTTACTTTCTAAGGCAACATCAACAAAATCCTGGCTATGGCACCGTCGTCTCTCACATCTAAACTTTCAAACCATCACCAACCTTGCTCGACACAAACTAGTTGAAGGACTCCCACGATTCCGGTATTCAAAAGATCACCTTTGCTCAGCTTGTGAACAAGGGAAAAGCACTCGTGCTCATTTTCCTTCAAAGGTGGAACAAAGCTCTCAGCATGTGCTTCATCTTCTTCACATGGATTTGTGTGGCCCAATGCGCGTGCAAACGATCAATGGCAAACGCTACATCTTAGTAATTGTTGATGACTACTCTCGATGGACTTGGGTCTACTTTCTTCGTAGCAAAGACCAAGCTCCACAAATGATCATCACCTTTCTCACAAAAATACAGGTTCAGCTCCGCAACACCGTCAGAATCATCAGAACAGACAAAGGAACTGAATTTGTTAACAAAACCCTTCGTGAATTCTATGAGAAAGTGGGAATTCAGCATCAAACATCTATTGCACGTACACCTGAACAAAACGGAGTTGTTGAAAGACGAAACCGAACGTTAGTGGAAGCTGCAAGAACAATGTTAAATAATGCTAAACTTCCAGATTACTTATGGGCAGAAGCTGTATCTACTGCATGCTATACTCAAAACCGTTCTATGATCACAAACGCCACAACAAAACACCTTTCGAGCTTGTCCATAACAGAAAACCGAATCTAAAACACTTTCATGTATTTGGATCTCTTTGCTATCCGAATAATGATCGTGATGACTTTGGAAAGCTCAAAGCCAAAGCTGACATTGGAGTCTTTATCCGATACTGTGATAATTCCAAAGGTTTCCGAATCTGGAATCGTCGTACAAAACAGGTGATGGAAACGATTCATGCTCATTTCGATGAACTTACGGAAATGGCTTCTGAGTATAACAGCTTAGAACCCGGTCACAACCGCTTAAACTTCCCTCAAACCCCATCATCAGCTGAAGAAAGCCCTCAGCTTACTCGTCAACAAATGGAAAGGTTATTTGCTCCGCTGTTCAGTGACGATATTGATGAACGTGCTCCAGGTGTATCCGCTGTACAACCTGATCATATTCCTATACCTGATACACCTGCTACAACAACTACTGTTGAAGAAGCACCTACACCAGTTGACTCCAACACAACAGTTGAACACACCGCTTCCAACAATGATGAACCAGCTGATGATATTCTGAATGAAATACCCCCACCTGCAGATTTTGATCCAAATGCGTTCTTCAACCCGTTTGCTAATGAGACTGCTGCACCAGATGTCGCGGAATCTTCAACAAACCATTTGAATCCTCAGAATCTGCACAATGTATACCAACATCAACCCTCCACACATAGATGGACGAAAGACCATCCTCTGGAAAACATTATTGGCAACCCGAATCAACCAGTCGTTACGAGACAACGTCTTCACACAGACGGTGAACATTGCATTTATGCACTCACTGTCTGCCAATCTGAACCTAAAAACATCAAAGACGCAATGACAAAAGACAACTGGATTGAATCCATGCAAGAAGAACTCAACCAATTCAAACGTCTTGAAGTATGGGAACTGGTTGAAAGACCAACAGGAGTCTACGTCATTGGTCTAAAATGGATTTGGAAAAACAAATTGGATGCTGAAGGGAACGTCATCCGAAACAAGTCACGTCTGGTGGCTAAGGGTTATCGTCAGGAAGAGGGATTAGACTTTGAAGAATCTTTTGCTCCGGTTGCTCGTCTTGAGGCTGTTCGGATATTTCTAGCATTCGCAGCTCATATGAATATAACGGTCTATCAGATGGATGTCAAAACTGCGTTTCTCAATGGACAACTTAAAGAAACGGTTTATGTCAGCCAACCAGATGAATTCTTTGATCCTGAGTTCCGATCATGTCTACAAACTGAACAAAGCTCTGTATGGTCTCAAACAAGCTCCTCGGCATGGTACGATAAGCTATCATCTTTCCTCATTGCTAATAATTTCACCAAAGGTTCGGTTGACCCAACTCTTTTTATACAATATCACGGGGAACATATCTTAATTGTTCAAATTTACGTGGATGACATCATTTTTTTGTCTACACATAAAAAGTTTTCAATCGCTTTTGCAAAACTAATGAAGAAAAATTTTGAAATGTCCATGATGGGTGAACTTACATTCTTTCTCGGACTGCAAGTTCATCAATCACCCCGTGGTATTTTCTTGAGTCAGTCCAAATATGCCCTTGAATTGTTAAACAAATTTGGAATGAAACCTGTGACACCTATGCCACACCAATGGCTCATACCAAGAAGTTAGACGCTGATTTACATGGGAAATTGGTGGACCCTACAAAATACCGTAGTATTATTGGGTCTCTCATGTATCTAACAGCTAGCAGACCTGATATTGTCTTTGCCGTTTATCTATGCTCCCGTTATCAGTCGCGACCAACTGAAACCCACCTCTCTGAGGCTAAAAGAATCCTCCGATACATAAAGGGAACCATTAACTTGGGGATCTGGTATCCGAAGGATTCTGGTTTGAACTAATCGCTTTTTCAGACACTGACCACGCAGGATGCTTAGACTCACGGAAAAGCACTTCAGGAGCTTTACAATTTCTTGGTGATAAACTGGTGTCTTGGCAATCGAAGAAGCAGGATTGTACATCGCTGTCATCAACCGAAGCAGAATATGTAGCCATGTCCGCATGTTGTGCTCAAGTCATATGGATGAGAACACAACTCAAAGACTATGGTTACGTATTTGACAGAATCCCGATGTACTGTGACAATCGGAGTGCATTGCAATCTCGTGCAACTCAGTTCAGCACTCGAAATCAAAGCACATCGATCTTCGATATCATTTCATCAAGGATCACGTGGAACAGGGTACTGTTGAATTATATTTTGTGGGTACAGAATACCAATTGGCAGATCTTCTCACCAAAGCCTTGCCTCCCGCTAGGTTTAATGAGTTGGTCCACCGGATTGGTATGAGGTGTTTGACTCAAGAGGAATTGGATGATCTCCTAAAACAGTCTTAAAAACCTGTCAAACACCAAATTCTCTTTTGTAAAGAATTTTTCAAAAACAAAATACAAAATTATAAAACCTGATAAAACAACAAAAATATTCTTCTAATCTACTTTTCTTTCAACATTGCAAGTACATTTCTTCCGTCAACACTTTAATCTTTCAAAATTCAGTATTTTTCCGATCAAGTGTTGAGGGGGAGAAAATAAACTTACACTGTTTCAAATCACCTGTGTACTTGCATGTTATCATATCTCAGTTGATTCTTTTACAAATGGTGGTACATTTTCTGGTTCAAAGACACTCTCGAACTTAATTATAACCTTTCATTATTTTTCTCAAGTCGAGGGGGAGTGTCATCATTCTTCTTTCCTAAAATCTTCATTGGTAACCAAAATGGAAGTTAAAAGGCTTTGGATGAAAATGGAAAAGGTGGAGGGACCAAAACTGTCAAAAACTTAAAGTTATTTTAATAAAACACCTCCCACCTAACTATCTCTTCTCATTATTACAAAAACCTAAACCATCCTACGCCTAAAATAACTCAAGAATTCTGTGTTTTGATCATCATTTGTAAGTGTTTTAGTGTAAAACATGTTTCTAAGCAAAGGTTTTGAATTTATTCAAATCCAACGGCTAAAACGTTTCTAACGCGTGATTATGTGTTCTACGCATAGCGTATGAACACACAATCATTGTGTGTGTTTGTGGTTAAAATGATGTGTCAAAACGTTCATAATACATCAATGATACCATTTTAACCATCAAAATCCACCCAGAAACACGAATTAATGATTTTTGAAAATTAGGGTTTATGAGTCGAATTGGGTATTTTTCAAATGTGAAGTGTTTTGGTCAAAAAGATTGTTGGGTTATGGTCTTATGGTGATGAATTGATGATTTCCTTGCTTTATAACCACCCAGAAACTCTAAATAATCAACAATTTGAAATTAGGGTTTAAAGTTCATAAGTTTGGGTATTTTTGATTCACCATGAATTGGGTGTTATAACTTGGTATATAGACTCTCAACTCTTAAGATACCAGAAAAAGTTTGGTGCATAATCCATGGCTAGATCCATACGCGTAGATTTAGGGTTTAGGCTACGCGTGGTATTCTACGTAACTGTTAACATGAGTAATATGTTGTGATCTGTGTAATAAAATGATGTTATGTGTTAACTTTGATGATTTGATGCTTATTTCAGGCTTGTACACGTAAAATCAGAATCAAGGTCATTTGCAATCTACGCATAAGGATTACCCTACGCGTAGTCATGTTACGCGTAAGAATTAATCTACGCGTAAATCTACGCATAAGGTTCTACAATGGACTACGCGTATCCTGTGAAGGATATGCGTAAACAGTGACCTCTACGCATAAGGTCCACTCTTACGAGTAGCCTTACGCGTAAGGTTAATATATGCCTACGCATAAGCTCTACGCATAAGGTCTCCTTTTCCTACGCGTAACACTTCTTACGCGTAAGTTAGGATTCTACGCGTAAGTTTACGCCTAAGCATATATCATTCCTGTCTACGCATAACTTTGCCAAATACGCTAACCCGGATTGACCTTCATGATGAATTGTTACTTGTACAAACTTGTAAATAAACTAATCATATCATCACGAATCCTAAAATGTCACTAATAAACTGAAATCGTTTGATATGTTGTGAACAATAAGTGATAAAATAAACTTTAAAACTTAAAGTTAACTAACTCACGAAACATTTCACGACGTCATTGGACTATTGAATATACAAGTGACTTAGGACTCGTAACAATCATTGACACTTACATTCAATAACTAGACAATAAGACCTTCTGTTGACTAACATTATGTCTTTCGATATGTTGGTTCTTTTGGCTAATGTTATTTCAGATCACGACATGGCTGAACAAATGAATATGGATGCACCTGAAGTTCTCTCCATTGCTGATATCTATCCTCATGGCTATCCAATGAAGATAGGAAAGAATAATCTCCGTGTTGACTTTGACAACCTCACGTGCTCTGAATCTTCGTGTTTAATTGCTATTGACATTCTGAGGACTCATCCGTATCAGAACATGCTTTCACACTCTGCAACTGTTCCTGAGATCTACATCCAACAGTTCTGGAACACTATGGAAAGGGTCAAAGGACAAACTGCTGTGACGGTGACTCTGAATCACAAACAAGTCACCATTACACCTGCAGACTTAAGGGCTGTTCTCCTAATTCCTGATGTCGATCCAACCAAACTATATGCCACACCTGCTGAAGAGCTCACTCTCCAAATCTTAATCAATATCGGTTATGACGAGGCTACAGGAGTAATCACCAAGCACTCTCACGTAGAGCTTAAGAGTATTCCTCAACCCTGGAGAACACTCTACATGATCATCACCAAGTCTGTTTCTGGTCGTGACAGCGGCTATGAGCACCCTAAGCTCATGGAACTGCAAATATTCTGGGCATTGGTCAACAAGAAACACATCGCTATCGAAGCTCTGATTTGGGATGACATGATGTCATTTCTCAACAAACTTGGCTCAAAGATTCCCTACATCAGATATACTAAATTGTTGATCCAGAGAGCACTTGGACTTCATCCTGACATTCCAAGAGGCTCAATGACCCCAACAATCACGACATGTTGACGGAACCCATTCTATCTGGTAGAATCAAGGAAACGTCTACAAAGAAACAAGGTGCTGTGCTACCAGATTTCCTTCTAACTGAAGATGTCAGAAAGCTCGAAACGTACAAAAGGTATCTGGAAGCAGTTAGACAAGGCAAAGTTGGTCATCTCGACGAAAAATCTTCTGGAACACCTGTAAGGAGAACCAAAAGAGGAAGTGCAGGAAGCGCAACAAGTACTGTGAGTCAAAGGAAGTTCCCCAAGAGGAACCCTTCCTCAAAGAGGATTGTTCCATCTAAGGAAGCTGCTCCCATCCCAATTCCCAAACCCGAACCGCAAAGAAAGCTTGTGGACGAAAGCTCTGACGGTACTGACACAGATGAAGAGATTACCTTCTCTGAATCTGCAACCGTGTCCCCTCCTCCAGCAGCTAAATCTACAAGTCCAATAGCCGAACATGGAAAAGGAAAGACTCCTGTACTTGAGTCTCATGATAAAAGCTCTGAAGAAGAGAAGAGCAACGGATCAATCATACAGGAAGAAGTTTAAATTAGTTAGACAAATTCAAAAAGATGAAGAATTTGCAAAGATCAAATGGGTGGCCCCGGAGGATCAAGTGGTGCTGTCCACTCTTCACCCGGTCCTGATGCGGTTAATCAACCCGATAAGGGATCTGGTGCCACCACTCTTGTGCAACAACAAACGCTTGTGAAGGAGTCTACTGATCTTAACATTGAGGAAACAGAAAAGAATATGACTGAGAAAGAGAAAACTGATGAAGAAGCTAAGGAACAGACGGAAGAAAAGGCTAAAACTGGACTTGATGACGAAGAAGATTATGATGACTTTCTTCTCAGCAGTCCAACTCGTTCCAAGGAGGATACTTCTGCACCTCCAAAGGACCCCGAATCTCCTCATGTTCCCTCCTCATCAGATTCTTCATCTCACTCATCACCACCACCATCAAAAAGATCAACAAAATCATCATCCAAATCTGTGAAGAAACCACCTCGATCTTGGATTTCTCAAGCTCATAAACGGATTCACAAAGCTGTCAAACAAGTCAGAAAGAAAAACGTGCTCTACAAAAAGCTAAATTTCTTTGCTGATCACATACAGCATATGTATGACGAGCATGACAAGATGGAGAAAGAAAGGGAATTTGTTCAGAAGTTCATGAAGAGTCATCGTAAAGAGGAACTGAACGAAATGATCGAAGGTTACACTAACAAGTACCTTCAGGATATCGTTCCTAAAGTCCTAAAGGAACTGGAAAAGACAGCAAGAGATCATACTCACAAGTTTCTTCTCGACACTGTCCCCGGTGTGACTAGAGAAATATTTTCAGACAACTCACCCCTAACATCGTAGCATTGGTTAAAAATACAATGGCCAAAGAAGCTGATCTCTGAATCTGAGTTAATCGCTAAACTTGTGATACAAATGTCAAAGCGATCTGGAACGTTTACTTCGGATGAAGCTAAATTTTTCGAAAATCTACTTGATTTTCAACTCAGATCATCATGCAAGGAGTCGGCCGATCAACCCAAACGACCAAGAGATGACGATGATAAGGATAAGGATTTGACCTAAACGTCAGAAGCATCGGTAAATCTACCTCTATGCCACCTCCTCCACCACGAACTTCTTCTCAACAAAAGTCTCCTCCACCTCGGTCTTCTACCGATAAACCTCGGGACGATTCCGAGTTACCACCCCTGACTCATAAAACAGGTGATTACTTTGAGTATACGGGTGGTGACGATGAAGAGGTCCTTGAGCCCCGACAACAACCCACCTCACCCAAACAAGTGCAGAAACCAGTATCATCATCAAGGCCTTCCAAAAAAGAAGAAGAAGACGACTCAGCCTGGAGTTGTCTCATGGCTAGATGACGATAAAACCGGAGAGTTTGAATGGTTCTCCACACTTGTCAATCAAACTCCCTACCCTGATGAAGGTCAAGAATTGGTAGACGGTTCTACATTGGAGCACGCAAAACTATTGCAAGAAAAGTTCCATGTGAAGAAAATGACGAAATCTGAGTTGAAGCGAATCAAGAATGAAGCATTCCAACTTCTTAAAGACAGCTCTGAAAGCGCCGTCGAGGTCGAATATCATCTTGAGAACATCGCTCGAGCTATGTCTAACGACATGGATTGGCTCAATCCCGAAGCAAACATTGACTTCACACAAAGGGACAACCCTCCATACTACACCGATTGGACCAAACCCCTACCGACCATTGGCCAAACAGACGAACCACGGATTCCTTTCCGATACTTCTTTAACAGAGACCTGGATTTTCTCTACACGGTAGCGATGGTTCGCGAAAATACGCTACATCATTGACTCTTCCATTCCCAGCGGCTATTTACTCAAACTGCATAGCTATCGAGGAACGTGCAAATCACTTGTTTTCTGACAACGTGCAAGCATACGACCAAGATGCATTGTATGGGATTCATCATTGGCCTGAATGCCGAAGAATCTACTACGAAGCTTCTGGTTCAGAAGTCTCAACATGCAGTGTATAGTTCTAAGGACATCGTGGCCATCAAACACATTGATCTCAAGTCTAAGTGGGACTATTCATTCTTAAAGAATATCATAGTCAAACGACAAGATGAAAAGGACTATGGATTCTCCGAGGCTGACTTTGAGAACTTGTCCCTCAACGACATCGAAGACATGTACCTTGCCAAGGTACAGGGTCGTATGAGACAATTCTCGACTGAAGTTCAACGTGAATTTATCAAGTCAGTTCTCATCTTCATTAGACGCATTGTGATCAAAGAACGTGTTGAAGATATCCAGATGGCTGTTGAATCTTATCAGACGCGTGTCAACCTCACTCCTCCAATGCTTACTCTTCCCGATCTCAATCAGCTACCTCAATATACGCTCATCAGCAAACCTTTCGGAGTTGTTTACCGCAGTGAACTTCAAAGAAACTGCTTAATGGCGTGTAGTGATCTTCAGAAATTCGGGGATCATACTTTGAAGCTGGTTAAGGATGGATTAGCATACAGGTGAAGGAGGATATACGCCTGAAAGTGGGATCTCGGAAGCGCTGGAATTCTCAGGAAAGGAGGGATGTGAGAAGGATCATCACCATGATTGATGAACGGGTCAGACGGGAAGGGCAGTTCAGACGATTGGAGAGCTATGTTGGTGGTCGACCCCGGAGAAACATCACCGGCTTTCAACGTCCTGCGCGCACTCCTGGGAACATCACTGCACTTCCTGGTACCCCTTGAATTGTTTCCTTCATAATTTTGGATGTATGATTATATATGTCTATGGCTTGTGCACACATAACAGTGTACAACCCGTAATTGTCATGAAAGGACCCTGTGGTACGCTTCAGTGCCACAATCCTTATAAAAGGAGCGAAAGCTTCTTACTTTTGAGTAAAACCTATCAAACCTTTCATTTTCAAGGTTTTGCTCAAAAGAACAAGTACTTTCCCTTAAGACTTTCAAAACCTCAACCGTTTATATCACTTGTTGAGGGGGAGTATTTGAAACTTTGTTCACAAATTGTTCACAGTGGTCATTCTTCCCGCAACACTCGAAATGGTCATATTTATTCTCAAACGTTCAAAAATAACACTTTAATATGCCATTTTTGAAGGGGAGAAAATTGTGTGATAAGAAATATGTTGTACAAAATGCAAATGAATCTGTGTACCTCAGACTTAACCAACGAATTGACGGTACTAAACTGTTAGTAACTCGAAAAGACTTGTCCTGGACGGGTAATAATTTCAAGCTAGTTCGCTAGTGATGTAAACGTGTCTCGCAAAGGACTTGTCTGAGTAGAATGTACCATTCGAGAAACTTTGATAGACATGAGCTCTGACGGGTTTGACAACTTTCCAAGGTTAGTCTACACCTTCAAGGTAGTTATTAGAGCTAGTTGTCACCTAAAAGCTGACAATGTAACTCTTTAACTATGCAACGTAACCGTGTCTCGCGGGGATTGTCTATCTTCAGTGGATCAATTCAAAAATGCGCGCTCTTTTCCTCACGTGCATTTAACCATTAAAACTATTAAGCACATGTGGAGGGGGAGTATTTATGCAAAACATCATCTCTCACAATGGTTCAAACATGTTTTTCATTAACAAACCATTTGAGAGACATTTTTCATACAGGGTTTTAATGGCAAACATAGGTTAGTCATGGAGTTATAAGGTGACTAAGGTTAGGAATAACCGTCCTATGATCCGCCAGAGCGGAGGGATCTACCCAAGGACACTACCAAATAGTTAGTATGTATTTAGAAGTCCTTAGGTATGATTGTAAAAAGGAGAAAATGAGAATCGGAGAAAGAAGGAGTTGAAGAATTAAAAAGAAATGCAAAGAAAAAGATGAAAAGAAATAGCCTCCAGTTATTCAACTTAGGCAGACACCGGGTTCAATTCATATGCTACTGGTTGTCACTTAGTGACGCCGGTATTGAAGATTAAAAGTCGTCATGGACCCAGTGACGCATGCACTAAACCTTCTTATCCACTCAAGTTTCTCTCAACAGAAGCTTGTTTCATTCTCACAGGGAACCCTACGTAAACTATCGGCTTTCTCCTAGAGATTGCTGGTATTGAAGAAGGAGACCCTCTCCCTAGTCTCCGCTCAGGAAAACCAAAACGCACTATTGAGTCTAGAGCCACGAGATTCATCAAAAGATCTCTTAGGAACACTTGACATTTAATCACTTGATGATCAACTAATAAGATCATCAGTGGTTCATATCGAGTCCTTCACAGATCTTAGCAATCTGTCGAGAACATTTATGAGAGGTTCACATCTGTGAACCTCAATGATTGAATGGAAACTCCTGCCAGGGTCAACATCAAACAGCCCTGTCAGCAGGTCACTTCGGTAACTCCCCGTGGATTACGCGGAGTGTGTCTCAAACGGTCTACAGTCGTGAGGTGACACTTCGGTGTACCTCAGCGACTCATCTGAACTGTAGATGTACTTCGGTACATCGCGTTATCTCACTTGTGGGACTCCAGTTCAGGAACGGCCTTTGTAAGAATTAGAGTTGTGTCCTCACACTATGCTGTTGACACTCTCGAAGTTCAAACTTGTAAGTGCCCGAAACCGCTTATTACTAACCGTTTGAAATGTTTTCTTCTTATGGAAGCTCCGGAGCGGGATGATCGTGCTGATTCTTCTCATGCTCACGCCAACATCATCACTAATGGAAGTTCTATTCAAAAGCAACACAAACGTCAGAATGATTCTTCGTCAATCCAAAGAATCTACAAAGTTAAAGACTTAAAGAACTTCATCAGTATTGAATTCCAACGTCAAAGAGCGTGTGAGCATGTTGAAGAATGACGTGGAGACACTTGAGCAACGAAGCAGACTGGCAGACGACAGACAACAACATACTATCACCTTCACCACAAAGAACAATGATCAAAGAACAAAGTTAAAGATGACGTCAAAGCATAACTATTTAAAGATAACTATCTCTACTGGGGAGATTGTTCGAATCAAGGCAATTCTTCTCACAAGAAAGAAGAATGTCAGAAGACGTCATTGCTACTATTACATCAACGCCTTCACCGTTTACATTCATATATACTTGAGGGGGAGATTGTTGGAATCACTCCTAAACAGTATTTCAAGTATTTATATTTCATATGTAATAGGTAGCTTTATTATGGCCTTTATGTTTGTTTAAGGTCAAGCTTATGTAGAAGGCCCATAAGCTTGACCCAAGCCCAATAAGGATAGGAAGGAACTAGGAGTGTTGCCCTAGCTTCCTCCTATAAATACCTCTTGTAAACCTTCATTTGAAGGTTGGTTGTTCAAGTTTTCTTTCACAATACTCTTACGCATAACCGATCTTCATATATGTGTGTGTGTGTGATACTTGTTCAATCGCTCATCTCTTTCTTATAAGCTTGTGTTGTAAAACTAGTGACCTA
>OU343216.1:6123480-6162616 GCA_910596185.1 Chrysanthemum makinoi | reverse complement strand
GAAAGAGGAAAACACATCGACATAGTGGAGACATACTACTAGAACGCACGCCAAAAGAAAAGACATTGAGAAAGTCAAGAAATCGATGACACTACTCAAGCTATTCAAAGACTAAGAAAAATGACGACAACTATTTATGACACGTCAATAAGTGAACTTTCAAGAATTTCCCCATAATCCCAATGTACATGTTTATTATACAAGGTAAGTTTCTATTTATCGCTCCATTAAAGGTTTTCACAATCGTTATTCATACTTATACAAGTTTATACGAAAGTAGTTCTTACATAGCATACTATTTAGTATTTTATAAGTGACTCATTTGTTTACTCGTGTTCCCAAACCATTACGACTCTAATGAGTCGACTCATCCAAAATAACCATTTTCAACAAGTTTATAGAAACTAATCATGTATTTATAAAATATGAGTTATTATCGTAGTAATTAAAGGTTTATAATTAAATAAAACCATATTCTATTGATAATATATATATATATATATATATATATATATATATATATATATATATATATATATATCTAATTATCTCAAGTTATTAGTTAATATGCGATGATAAAATATTTAGACCCATTTAAGTCAAAACGTTTGTCAAAATATAATTCAATACCAATATAACTCGCATAATAAACGTTATTCCAAATTTATAACACGTAATTGATTCCTATAACATATACAAAATATCGATATCACTTATTAATTACGTAGCTTAGTTCCTTTAATGTTACCATACTATTTTTATAATTACTTATTAAATCAAGTCTAATATCGTGTATCACGATAGTTCTATTCCGTTATCGATGTATAATTAACTCGTTACATTTTCCAAGTTTACAAATTGGCGAATTACTAGTTAATCGTTAAACTTATATTAGTTAATCATTTTATTAGTTCCAATACCCCGCTATAACAACCGTTAGCTCTAATATGTCCAATATCATGTATAAATTCCGTATTCAATCCAAATCGACATCCCCATATTATCCGAACAATACTTGTTCACGACAAACCAAATGAAACCATGTTGATTCGTTAACCAATTTTACTAGTCTTAATATTTCTCATTACAATAATATTTACTACTTCTCGACCACATTTACTAATTATAATTTGCTTGTCACATATTCCCAATTAATCCATTATTTATACCGGTTATCACCTTACTCATTTCATTATTCCTTGTTATCTACATTTTACGAATTGTAACGATTATTAAATCTAAATGAATCAAATCCGTCACCAAATCTTTACTCATACCTCTTAACCAATTCCTCCCGACGAGACCCGACAACCATTTACCAAATTAAACATCACCAAATGAGGAAATTACCTAAATAAGCAAAAATTGTATCAATAGAGAAGACACAAAAGGGTTAATTTATCACTAATCAAAACACAATTCGTGACCATCTCGAGTGTGACCCACATGGACTCTTACCCAACTCAACACATGACAAGAACTAATACTTCACATAGGTTTGACCCGATTCTGTGTGATTTGACCCGGTTACACGCCCACCACAGTCAATCTAACTCATCTCCACACTAATCTATGTCTAACCTCACATGAATCATTTCAACACGTTTTCAAATCTTGTTTTATCAATTTTTAATCCACGAAAAACATTATTAATTCATTTTATAACCGGTTTAACATGAATTTAATCCAAAGTCGTTTTTATATGAGCTCATATCCACGAAAACACAACAATTATAATTGTATAAATAGAATAAAATAACGAGAGCATGGTGTGGGTCGTTTTACCGAGAGTAAAGAGGAGAGAAACGAGGTTGTTGGTGTCTTTCACGAGTACTACTCGTGACCAATCCAAGCTAGAGATTTTTGAAACTTGTATAACATCAAAACCCTAAGATCCGAACCCTAATTTTAAGATCTAGGGCGCGTAGGTTGGATTTAGGGTGTATGTTGCACGAAAATGGAACCACAATGTCCCAATCTACAAGATAGGATAGGTGGTGTAGTTAGAGGAGGTCGCCGGAATTTTGGCCGGAATTTTTGACGACGCCGGAACCTTAGGGGAAGGGTGGCCGAATTTTATCTTAGAGAGAGAGAGGATGTGTGTGTGATTTTTAGAGAGAGAAAGAAGTGGTGAAAATGGGAGAGTGGTGAGGAGGAGGGGTATATATACTACAAGGAGGGGCCTAAGGTGTACAATGGAAAGTGTAAGGGTGGCCATGAAACTTATCAAAAGGACCCTAGGTGAAACTTTATAAAACCTCTTATATATTCGGTTCGGGGCTTGCTTAGACTAGAAATCAAGGATTCGTGACTGAGTTAAGGCCATTGTTCTTAAAATATAATTTCCAATAAAAACGATATAGAATACGACTCCTAACTCAAATTAGTTAAAACGATAGCTCTAATCGATGTTTCTCCAATTACGACGCATCGAGGAATTTACGAGTTGTCACAACCTCACCTCCTTAAAAGGAATCGCGTCCTCGCGATTCGATTCAAGTTATCCGTTAGAGTCTAGAAGGGGTGAGTGCAAAAGCACGAGGGTTTATCTTCACGTTCCCTACGTGAATCCGGGATCTTACTGTGAGTTTCTACGAGCTTCGAAGATAGAGATGCTACTTTACAAAGGTCGCTCAATTTCATAATCTATGGTTTCGATAGGTAAACAAAGTTTTAAACGTTCACAGATTAGGATTTCCCAAAAGGATAACAATTGCCTCATCGGCGAGTCATTTCTTCCTACTACGAACGAAATGTTGGGAACTCTACTGAGTCTTGATGGCAGTTCAAAGCTTGAGCTTTTGGTCTCAATCTACCAAGGATTTTCAGAAGGGTTGACATAGCGGGGATTAAGTTTTCACGTTTACTACTCGCTTTACACAATTTCATGGTGGATCCGTAAGCTTAATTCTAGGTTATCATCGGAGGGTTCAAGAGATTTACGTTGTCTATGTCTCCTAATGGTTTGTAAGCAACTTACATATCCATCTCAACTTAGAACGGTTTCCTTGGTATCTTCTTAATTAGGTTCAGAGTTGGTAGGTTGGGTATTTCCATTTCTACCCAACAATCGGGATCGGCACTTACGACCATAAAGGATCTCTTATGGTGCCTTTGAGGTACTAAATCGATAGGTATGGTTATAGGAGAAGTTGGCCAAGGGAATGTGTCTATCCCAACCATTGTCAGACTCAAGAGATGTCGATAAGAGAGTTTGGCCAACGAGAGGTGTCTATCCCAACCGTTGCCAACTTGGACAGCACGCCACGTGCGTTCTACTAGGGTTCGAATGGTTTTCTACTTCACCATTAGTCCGAGATGATACACCAAGCATATCCAGATTGGTTCTCTTGGCTCTAGGAAGTGATAGATGAAAAATGGGTGTGTGGCGATTGCCATAATCCGGAAAGGATAGAAATCAGCATTTCCTAAAGCACACGGTTTCCTTTACGTGTGGAGAAGTCCATTTGTATAACTTAGGTTTTCCGATCGCACTTCTTCCTTAAAGAGTATCGAAGGGAGTTGAAGGTTGAGAAAGAAGAATCAGTTGTGTTCTAACATGGTGAATCTCAGGTAGATAAAGTGGATTAAGGGGGGATTCCCTTTTCAATCGGAGTCCTATAGTGAAAAGAAAGTAAGGAGCTAGGGTTCAAAAGTGAGGACTAGCTCATAGGAGCAGAGCCACCCTACCAAAGGGAAAGGAATGATTACTTTCTCACCTCCTTAAAAGAAGATTGGTGGATTCTCTAGTACTGTTATCACTATATGAGGAGAGACGAGCAATGTCGTCCATACTTTCCGTCTTTCTGATTAGCTAGAGGTGAACAGGTTAGGTAGGACTACCAGTAACTACTTAGGTAAAGGTGCGGAATTCCACTTCCAAGGTTTTGTCTACGGTGTAGCTTATCGTTCTGTTAAGAGGTCCAAAAGGATAGTAGGCATTTCTCGATGGATGAGAGAAGGGTTAGGTGGTTGTCCTAGAGAACGTGGTTCAGGTTTCTCTTTAAGATTTCTGCTGAGCACGGAATTTCTACTATATGAGAATTCTAGGAAGTTCAGAGTATGTCTCTATTAGAAAGTGTTGATTGCTACCAGCAATCGGTCGGTTGACTTAGCATGATATCTAGGTTAGAGACGAAAAGTACGACTCCTAAAAGAGAGTATTGGTTACTAACCATAGTCAGTCGATTGACTTATTAATGCACTTAATACTTTACGCAGAAGGGTTCCATATTCAACTTCAAAATCATGATTTTCCAAAAGAGGTTCGACTATCGGTCAATATCAATTCAACTCCTAAATACGAGTGAAGGTTAACGGCTCTAAGTTGATTTACTAAGGAATTTCGCATCAATGGAGTGTAAGGTACGACATCGTTAGGACAGGGTTGGTAGTACCATAATCGGCAGTAAGATGTAGCAGACTATAGTTGATAAAATACTGTTGAGAGTTCAACGTTGCTAGAGCAACATCGACGAAACAATTTCTAAGGATAATCCTCGGTGAACAATTTCACTAAAACAAGTCGTTAGATCGTTATCGATAGGGGTACCTAAATAGAGGATAAGGTACGACATCAACAGCACTTAAGGTACTACCTTAACTGAAAGTTGTTGGTGAAGCAACGTCGACCACAACATTATCGGTTTAGGAAATGAGCAACGTCGACTAGATGACGTCGCTAAAATCAACATTAAGTGAATGGTAAGGTTTCGGAAGTTTTCTCAACAATCGGTTCAAGACTAGGCTTGAGGTATAAGTGTCGGTAACAGGGTTACCAACGAAACGAGGCTAGATGACAAGCCCACGATGTTACTACTGAAACGATGTGGAATGGTAATTCCAACAAGATTACTATTGAAATACGGTGGAATGATAATTCCAATATGGTTACTATCGCAATGCGACCGGATGACGTTTCGAAATCGAATACCGATTAAAGGTCGAAAGATGATTTTAACAAAGTTATCAACGAAACGGAGCCGAATAATAATTCGAGGCCAAATGATGATTCGAAGTCAAATGATGAGTTAAAACTCGGAACGAGATCAAATCACAAAATCAAAAACCCAAGGACCAAAACCCAAAACCGAATCCAAAATAGTCAAGACCAAATCCAAAAAAATTTCAAATGTTCGAATAAGATCAACGAGGCTTATGTCGAAAAACAATTCGAATGAAAACAGTGCCAATCGGGTCTCACCCGACTTATGGAGAACTACGCTCAAGTGTTACAAACAAGAATTTCACATAAACGGAGACGTATAGCGATGTCAGAAGTGTTACGATTCAAGAGGTGTTACGATGCAGGTCGTCGCGGTGTGAGTGCGGCTTTCGTGATGTTTGGTGAGTGTGAGTGTGCGAGTCCACCTAAAGTTTATCGTTCTTAAAACCAATCTTAAACCCGAACATAAATTTGTTATAACAACTCCCAAGATTTGGAAAATTCACCTTCGAGACGGACATAGGTGATCAGTCCATGTCCTGTCGCATCTCTCGAATATAGGTGATCAGTCTATATTCATTCGAGGTTCGATGAATTTTTATTAAGCAAGGCACAATCAATTATTATAACCAATTCTTAATATATATTCCCAACTTCAATGTTATATGCCCAAAATGTATTCATTTTCTTATCTCAAAAATATCTCGTTGTTCCATTTAGTTATTAGCGTTAGGTATCATCGTGTGTGTGTGTGGTATCGACTCGACAAGACACCATGAATGCACTCAAATAACCACAATGCGACTCATAATGACACAATGAGACGCCTAAATGATAAACTTTATAGTTTAATAAGTTTCGGAATAAATAGTTAGATCTTATCGAATTCGTCAACTCGATAAACTCAACCATTTATTCATGTCGCTTATTATCCCAAAACCAAACACATCCTAACGAGTCATAAGGATAATTCACCCATTAGTAATGTTATTCCACGTACATAGCGGGATCTTATTAGGTTCGTCAACCTAATAAGTCCGTTATCCACGTGGATCGACGTCATTAATGTTAGGTCATCCGTAACCCACGCACATCACATAAATGGTATTAAATACTCATAAATGACACCTTTCGATAAACGTTCCCTCGAAACATTTAGTGACACATTTATTACAAAACATTTCTATTTTTCGGCGTTTTTATTTTATTTTTTAATGTCAATAACAAGGCGAGCCTTGTTATCGAAGGTTTAGTACAAAACCATTTATCATCTATATCTTCTAGTACTATTTACTAGTATATATATATATATATATATATATATAAATATATATATATATATTTCGATATAAATTTATTCGTTCCAATATAAATTTCAATATAAATTTTGATATAAATTTCAATATAAATTTCGAGTCATTATTCGTTTCGAGTTCCCAAGTCCGAGTCATGACTCTCGGCTTTTACACCTCATATTGTTCAATAGATACTAAAGACCAAGATACGAAATTGTTGGGGTCAGTCGAGACTAGAAAGTCACGATAACACCTGACGTAGCGCAAGGTTGACATATATATCATTAAGTCCAAAAAAACAATTTTCACAATTCTATTTAATCCTCCAAACAATCTCATACCAATCTCGCCATCTAAACAGACAATCAAACATACCCAACACCATTAAACACTTCCAATTGACTCTTTCAATTTCCCAAACACAACCAATTAACGGGTATCAAATCTAATGTTTGTCAATAACTTACCAATTACCCAAAACACCACAATTAATTTGTTATTCGATTAAGGCTGTTAATTGAAATGTCGTCCGATTCCAAAAATTTGATTCATACCAATGATTCAACGTTAACCAAATAATCACACGTTAGTCCAATTTATTATCTGAAAACACTTACCGGTTTCGCACATTATTATAACACTAGCGGGCAAGAATTTATTATTAATAATCAAAACCAATTACCACTTGTTTGACAATACTTAAGAATAAAACAACGGTTTACGAAAGTTTCGACTCAAAATCGTGATACGAGACTATACACCCTTCGACATTATCAAACCATTATAATCCATCATCTAGTTATGACCAAGGACACATAAACATGATAAGATGCAAAAACACGTGAACATGACACAACATACGATACCAACACACCAGTTTACATGTTTTATTAGCTTTAACGCATTTTAGACTCGTGTTCATCAAAACTTAACTGTGGAACTCACGTTCACGAGACAAAAGTCTCGTTCATGATTCCCTGACTTAGTTGTATTAGCACCATTTCCTCTAGATTCCCAAATCATTCCCACGGCCACTACTAATGTGCAAGTTCTAAATCAAGTGGTGAGATTACGCAAGGAAATTGCGTAACTCTGATACTTTGAGAGTATCTGTATTATTGATTAGTAGTGTTGAAGTATTGGTTATCACAGTTTGGGTTCGTTTGTTTACTTTCAACTTCTAAGTATATTCCAATAGATCCCACGTATTTGTGTGTATTCTTACAAAGTTTTCTCTTTGTTGTTTTGGAACTATCCAAGGCGACTACTTAATACAATCTAAGTGTTATAGATATAAGGTTTGGGACTCCATACTCTGTGAAAGGTATAGCGCGTGCGAAAGCATGAGGACATGCTTTCTGTGTGTGTATAGGCATGCGGAATGCTTATAGTGGACTACTAAGATAGGCAGACTTAAATCGTCTGCTAACAGGGCACACGCTCAATCAAGTGTTAAATCAAACCGTTCATCAAATAAGCCATAAACATCTCATCAATCATCTTATCAATCAATTCGTCTAATGTGTTCTCAATCATCTATATCCTTAAACTAGTCACGCAAGGCTTCACTTGGCGCAGGCACGTATTGGCGGTCATAGGGCTATGTTTTCGAAAAGTGGTTATAGTCTAGGTTTTGAAAATATACCCAGTTCTCTATAACCTTGGATCTGATACCAATCTGTGACACCCCGAAAATACGGTCTAGCGGAAGCATTCGAGCCTTTGGGTGCCACAATCTTGGTATCACAACATAAGGTACAAAGAATGGTTTTTATCCCATTTATTTAGAATTAGATTCATTAATTGAAAACATTAAATTTACATTTATGAAAGTAGTGCGGAAATAGGCCCAAAAAGATAATTAAACCGGTCCCGTTTATTCATCAGAGTCACCTATGACCATGCCCCTTGCCAAGGGTCATCCAATAGTGAGCTATCGCCTTAATCCTGAGAACACATGCTAAAAAGGTCAGCTTACGCTGGTGAGTTCATAGGTTTAAATTCAATAAAACATAGTGGACCTGTAGGAGTTGATTTGTTGTGCGAGACTTAAGATAGATAGACATCGTTCACAAACCGTTTCATATCCGAAATCACAATCCATATCACGCATCCGATCACATGGTCCCGACTCTAGTCCAGAATCGTGGCAAAGTCTAGAAAATTGCCAACCCCGGACTAGGTCGAGGTAGAAGTCTATTCTTAGCTAGGCACTAGTTATAGCAATTAGGATTGCTACCCTAGTCTAAGTAAACGACTACCGCACATCTATCTAAACAGTCAAGCACATAAGCAAATCCAAATAGTTTTAAAGGTCCAAAAACAGTAGCATGATTCTCACCCCAATTTAGTTAAAAACGTAGATAAAAATGGGGATATGAAACTCACCTTAGCCACAGCAATGCACTATTCACTATTGACACGACTGACATCTAAAGTTAATCTCCATGGCATCCGAAAACGTACGACAAGTACAATAGAATAGAAGTGACGCAACCTAATGCGTATACGATAATCTTAAAATACAGCTCATACGATAAAGAAATCAATAGAAAGTAATGTGTTGTAGTTTTCGTGGATTATTCATGTCGTTACTTTCAAAAGTATGTTATCGTTACCAAAAGTTTATAATTGTTATCTCAAAAGTTTAGTTTTAACGTTTCGTGTGGTGGTAAGAAACATAGACGCGACGCTTAACTCACGCGAAAGAGGAAAACACATCGACATAGACGAGACATACTACTAGAACGCACGCCAAAAGAAAAGACATTGACAAAGTCAAGAAATACTGACACTACTCAAGCTAGTCAAAGACTAGGAAAAATGACGACAACTATTTATGACACGTAAATAAGTTATCTTTCAAGAATTTCCCCATAATCCCAATGTACATGTTTATTATACAAGGTAAATTTCCATTTATCGCTCCATTAAAGGTTTTCACAATCGTTATTCGTACTTATACAAGTTTATACGAAAGTACTTCTTACGTAGCATGCTATTTAGTATTTTATAAGTGACTCATTTGTTTACTCGTGTTCCCAAACCATTACGACTCTAATGAGTCGACTCATCCAAAATAACCATTTTCAACAAGTTTATAGAAACTAACCATGTATTTATAAAATATGAATTATTATCGTAGTAAATAAAGGTTTATAATTAAACAAAACCGTATTCATTGATAATATATATATATATATATATCTAACTAGACGAGTACCCGCGCCTAGCGGCAGCGGTTCCTAGCGGCAGATAATTAAAAATATGCGATATTGTGGTAAGTGTTTCGTAACATGCGATAATTCAACTGAAGCAAAAATTATTAACATGTATCAAAGAACATATAAAAATATTTATTGAAACTGAAAATAAAACATTACATCAATTATGAGTTAACTAACAATGCACGCGTTACTGCGTGTAAAATTTCTTAGTCACGCATATGAGGTGTTGAATCCTCTTGGCGAACTCTTTGATTGGCTTCACTTTGTAGTTATCATCCATCAATGCATGGTTTTTGACCCAATCAAAAAAGTCAACCTAAGAAACTTAACAAAAATATATACACCGGTTGTATAATGTATTTGACCAAATTATTTCAGAAAACTTTATATATCTTTGAAATTAATGCCCGAACAATCAATGATTAAAGCACCAATCAATCACCATCATTATAGCAATATTCGGAAACGGATTTGTATTTAACGTATTTAATGCGCAAAAACAAGAAAAAAAAAATGAACCCCGGACTATATAATAAATCGATACACATGTCTTTGTGATTGTAAACATTCAAGTTATTCACAACAATATCTCTGCAATTTCAACTATATATAAATGTCAAAACAAAATTTTTAAAAATCATATGGTCATTGCACACATTTCAATATTTAATAACTTAGATCGCATATGATACACACACTATGAAGTAACATAACAATAAAAATAATAAATTGTAATATGGTGCCTTATAAAATAAAATATGGTGATAAAGTTTTAGAAATTATTAGTGTTAAGATTAAATAAATTAAAAAATATATATATTTTTGGGAAAATGACAAAAAAATGCATCGAACTTGACACTTGTTGTCATTATGTGTAGCCAACTATTTTTTTTTTCATTGTAACACAAATCTTTTGAAATTTTGTCATTGTATGTAGCCAGTTAGGTGAATTTGTGTTATTGTATGTACGGTCACGCTTAGCGTCACATCGTTAGTCCTTTTATATTAACGGTCGTTAGTAAATAACTTAAAATTTCGTTCTCTTACGTTTCTATTCGTTTTCATCCGTTATTATACGTTTTTGTCCGCTTTATACGTCGTTGCTTTTCCCGCTTTTACATTTTCGCTTTTTCTTACATTTCGTCCGTTTTCATTCGTTTTCTACGCCGTTTATACGCTTTCATTCGCTTTTATACGCGTTTTAGTCCGTTTTTATAAGTTTTCATCCGCTTATATGTTTTCGATCGCTTTCATCCTTTTATAATTTTCAATCGTTTTCATCCGCTTTATATTTTTCGTCCGTTTTATATGTTTTCATCAGTTTTAAATGGCTTCGTCGATTTTCTAACGCCGTTTCGCCTGCTTTTATATGTTTTCGTCTGCTTTTATCGCTTTTACGTTTTCGTCTTTTTTTTAAGTTTTCATCTGTTTTCTTACACCTTCATCCATTCTTATACGCTTTTGTCCGTATTCTTAAGTTTTATACATTTTCGTCCTAAAAAGTAAGAAAATGAACGAAAAAGTAAGAAAACCAATGAAAGCGTATAAAAAGATGATAATGTTAGAAAACGACGAAAACTTTAAAAAGAGACGAAAATGTATAAAAAGTTGGCGAAAACGAAGAAAACGGATGAAAACGCACAAATAACGAATGAAAACGTAAAAATCGGACAAAACGCATAAAAACGGATGAAAATGTAAGAAAACGACGAAAACGTAAAAACGGACGAAAACGTATAATAACAGACTAAAATGTAAGAAAGCGTAGGAAAACGTAAGTAAACAAACGAAAATGTAAAAACGGATGAAAGCATTGGACCAAAATGTATAAAACGGACGAAAAAGTATAAAAACGGGCGACTAAAACGCGGGTAATAACGGACTAAAACGTAAGAAACGCACGAAAACGTAAGTAAACAAACAAAAATGTAAAAACGGATGAAAGCATTGGACCAAAATGTATAAAACGGACGAAAAAGTATAAAAACGGACGAAAACGTATAATAACGGATGAAAACGAATAAAACGTAAGAGAACGAAATTTTAAGTTATTTACTAACGAATCGTTAGTAAATAAGGACTAACGATGTAACGCTAAGCCTGGGTACATACAATAACACAAATTCACCTAACTGGCTACATACAATGACAAAAATTTAAAAGGTTTGTGTTACAATGAAAAAAAAAATAGTTGACTACACACAATGACAACAAGTGTCAAGTTCGATGCATTTTTTTATCATTTTCCCTATATTTTTTTGGGAAATTACATTAGTAAAAGTTGTCAAAATGTGTCATACATTTTTTTGAAATTTTAGGTGTGAATTGTTGTGGTAGCTATTTCATTAAGGACAAATTTTTTGAATTTTTATATAGAAATTTTAGTTTGAAAGGAATTTCAGAAATTTAACATTACTCACTTTTTAAGTTTAAAAAACATGGATACATGCTTTGTATGTATAATAATAATAAAAAATTGTATTGAATTTCCAACATTGAATATGCCGAATCTATTTTCATTTAATATTAGTTTGAATTTTTAATGGTAATTATATATACATGTAGTTAAAGACGAGTCTGCATAGCAACGGATTTGACATATCGTTTAGTGATAAAAAAATGTTTATGGTTTATAAATGAAAAATAATAAAAGTTTGAAGACTTGGGTATTAAACATAATGTTTTGAAACCCGGATCGACCCGGGTGGTTCAACTGGTTGAATCGTTTTGGTCGAAAAATGAATTGATTTAAACCGGGTCAACCCGACGGTTTGGGTTGAACACGGGTGAAATTAAACCGGGTCAACCCGTCGGGTTTGAAGCGTCCCGGGTCAACTCGGTTTTCGATGTGTATTAATAGTTTCCTTTTGAAATATATGTTTTCAACATTTCTATTTTCAGCCAACTTTTTACTTTTTGTTTTTCTTTTATATATAGTATATGCGGATACCCGTGACGATTAACCGGAGAAATAGATCTCGATGAGGCTTGATTTACCAGTTTGTATCGGTTTCAACGGGTCCTCTTGGTTCATTTTCGAATTACTTTTATTGGTTAGTTGAACAGTGGCGAAACCGTTCCGGTTGAACCCGTTGGTCCGGTCCGATTTTCAAAACTATATGTACAATCAACTTGTTAGCTTGTATGAAACTTTGTGTGTTTTATTAATTTGTATAATTTGTATAATAACACGTACTTTTCATTTTAGGTTGTTTTAAAAATAACATTAATTAGTGTGTTTAATTATTTTATATTCTGGATTTTGTTGTAGCTTGTTTAAATTGTATATTGTGAAAATTTTATTGTACTTTTTAATATGGGGTGTTTTAATTGTTTGTATTTAATTTGGTGAATATGCTTTTAGTTGGTTGTACAATATGAATAAATCAATGTACTTTTAGGTAATGGGGTGTTTTAATAAGAGTATTAATTACATTATACATTTCTCTCACTTTTGACTTTCAACTTTCAACTTTTCAATTTTAACTTTCACATTTGACCATTTTTCTATTTTATATAGTAAAGATTGGTTGTACAATATGAATAAATCAATGTACTTTTAGGTAATGGGGTGTTTTAATAAGAGTATTAATTACATTATACATTTCTCTCACTTTTGACTTTCAACTTTCAACTTTTCAATTTTCACTTTCACCCTTTGACCATTTTTCTATTTTATATAGTAAAGATTATCTCGTTATTAGTTAATATCCGATGATAAAATATTTAGACCCATTTAAGTCAAAACGTTTGTCAAAATATAATTCAATACCAATATAACTCGCATAATAAACGTTATTCCAAATTTATAACCCCGTAATTAATTCCTATAACATATACAAAATATCGATATCACTTATTAATTACATAGCTTAGTTCCTTTAATGTTACCATACTATTTTTATAATTACTTATTAAATCAAGTATAATATAGTGTATCACGATAGTTCTATTCCGTTATCGATGTATAATTAACTCGTTACATTTTCCAATTTTACAAATTGGAGAATTACTAGTTAATCGTTAAACTTATATTAGTTAATCATTTTATTAGTTCCAATACCCCGTTATAACAACCGTTAGCTCTAATATGTCCAATATCATGTATAAATTCCGTATTCAATCCAAATCGACATCCCCATATTATCCGAACCCTACTTGTTCACGACTAACCAAATGAAACCATGTTGATTCGTTAACCAATTTTACCAGTCTTAATATTTCTCGTTACAATAATATTTACTACTTCTCGACCAGATTTACTAATTATAATTAGCTCGTCACATATTCCCAATTAATCCATTATTTATACGTGTTATCACCTTTACTCATTTCATTATTCCTTGTTATCTACATTTTACGACTTGTAACAATAATTAAATCTAAATGAATCAAATCCGTCACCAAATCTTTACTCATACCTCTTAACCAATTCCTCCCGACGAGACCCGACAACCATTTACCAAATTAAACATCACCAAATGAGATAGGCAATTACCCAAATAAGCAAAAACTGTATCAATAGACACAAAAGGGTTAATTTATCACTAATCAAAACACAATTCGTGACCATCTCGAGTGTGAATCTGACCCACATGGACTCTTACCCAACTCAACACATGACAAGAACTAATACTTCACATAGGTTTGACCCGATTCCTGTTGGATTTGACCCGGTTACACGTCCACCACAGTCAACGAACTCATCTCCACACTAATCTATGTCTAACCTCACATGAATCATTTCAACACGTTTTCAAATCTTGTTTTATCAATTTTTAATCCACGAAAAACATTATTAATTCATTTTATAACCGGTTTAACATGAATTTAATCCAAAGTCGTTTTTATATGAGCTCATATCCACGAAAACACAACAATTATAATTGTATAAATAGAATAAAATAACGAGAGCATGGTGTGGGTCGTTTTACCGAGAGTAAAGAGGAGAGAAACGAGGTTGTTGGTGTCTTTCACGAGTACTACTCGTGACCAATCCAAGCTAGAGATTTTTGAAACTTGTATAACATCAAAACCCTAAGATCCGAACCCTAATTTTAAGATCTAGGGCGCGTAGGTTGGATTAAGGGTGTATGTTGCACGAAAATGGAACCACAATGTCCCGATCTACAAGATAGGATAGGTGGTGTAGTTAGAGGAGGTCGCCGGAATTTTGGCCGGAATTTTTGACGGCGCCGGAACCCTAAGGGAAGGGTGGCCGGATTTTATCTTAGAGAGAGAGAGAGGATGTGTGTGTGATTTTTAGAGAGAGAAAGAAGTGGTGAAAATGGGAGAGTGGTGAGGAGGAGGGTTATATATACTACAAGGAGGGGCCTAAGGTGTACAATGGAAAGTGTAAGGGTGGCCATGAAACTTATCAAAAGGACCCTAGGTGAAACTTTATAAAACTTCTTATATATTCGGTTCGGGGCTTGCTTAGACAAGAAATCTAAGGATTCGTGACTCGGGAGTTGCGCCATTGTTCTTAAAATATAATTTCCAATAAAAACGATATATAATACGACTCGTAACTCAAATTAGTTAAAACGATAGCTCTAATCGATGTTTCTCCAATTACGACGCATCGAGGAATTTACGAGTTGTTACAGATATATTAGAGGTACAAATGAAGTAAATTTTTCCTCGGTGCTATGTTATGTTTGATATTGTGACAAAAGAGGTGCAACAAAAACCTTATAACTTATGACATGGGTGAAGTTTTTTGGGTATCATTTGGTTTCGGTTTGGAAGGAAACCGAAGAATTAGCTAAAAAAGGTCTAATGCTTTAAAAACATGGTTGATTCAATTTTTCCTATGATTTGGTTTCTGTTTTTGGTTGATGACGGCCGTAAAAAAAAAATAAATGCATTTTTGGGATTCTAGGCGTATTCGTAAGTATATGTATGGTTGTAATGTTTCGATGGTTTTGTATGTGTGCACAGGAACGTTACACGACTAGTGTGCAGTACGGTTGTTTTTTAATGACCCCTAAAACGCCACCATATTGACTCATCTGTAATATATTTTTATAATGAATGTATCAGACTTGATTCGGTGAAAGTCGAGCTATCTGTATCTTGGAAGGGCAACTTTTATGGTGTGCGGCCATCTTGGCAGGGTGGCTTTTAAAGTTCGCAACCATCTTGGTCGGGCCACTTATAAAGTTTGCAGCCATATAGGACCACGCGGCTGTATTTAATTGTTTAAAGATATTAGCATCATGAAACATTTCCTTTCACTGTTACTTGTTACCCTGTAATACATAAAGTGTCTGGCTAATGTCTTTTCTGATGGTTTTTGAATAGAGGCAATGATGAATATGAATAGGTTCGATTAAAGCTGTGATAACTTGAGGCTTGGCATGGCAAACCTCTAGGTTTGCAGCCGGCGCAGATGTATCCACTTTTTTGTGACGAATTTGAATAGGTTCGACATGGTTTTGTTGTGATTAAAATATTGATCAGTGATTAAAACTATGTCTGGGCTTTGCTGAACTGTGGTTGGGCTTCCGTTGTTGTTTTTTTTTGGGGCCATTTTGGGAACCGGTTTGGGGTGGTTATAAGCTAACTAATCTCACACATTTGCACGTAATAACATTCTAGAAACAGCTATTGAGCTTCATTTGGCACATAAAATGTTGCCGCTTCATCAGCGGCATGATATATTTTATAATGTGGGATAAAGTTTTTCATTCGTTAAGTTATTGGGCATAGGCAAAGAACCGTCCAATTTGGTATATGTTATTTTTTTTTCTTGAAATTTGGTATTTTTTTTATTATCATAACGGATATTTTTATTCGCGTAAAACGATAGCATTTTGACCGCTCTATAATATCTTTTTATAATGATGATCATGGCGGAATTCAGATCCCTTTGAATCTTTGCCGGCCATTTATCTGGACTGTTGAGGGGCTTACCTTTATAGTAGGATAAAAGGCTGTGATGAATGTTGGCGGGTTCGAAAAAACTTGAGAACGTCCGTATCTTGGCGGGGCAACATGCCATGTTTGCAGCCATGGCGGATGTGTCTTTTTTTTCGAGTCCGTACCTATCTGAGCCTCATTGTTGCACCATAGTCTTTTTAGAGATAATCTGTGAGGAGAGAGTTTGGCTAGGCTACAGTTAAGACTCTCCGTATCTCGACACATGCACATGTATGGCTTTTAGATGTTTTGGGGCTGTCCCATTATCTGTTGTTTCAGTTTCAGGCACTTTTTGTCTATGCCGTATTAAGGTACCTGTATGGCGCATTTTATTTGGATGTGATGATCCTTCGAATATGATGTCTTGCTAAACAGCGCGGAAGGATGGCAGAGTGTAAGAAACACTGGCCCAGCAACCTTTGGGCATGTATGTGCACCGAATAAATCTGAGCCGAGTTTAAAAAGGAACATAGAAAACAATACAACCGTCGCAACTTATTATGTCCTCCAGAAATACAGCCGTTTGGCCCTACATAGAATGAAAAGACACCCGCCCCCGCAACAGTGCGCGAGCTATGACCATCTCGTTGTTCATTATAAATGAAATTTTGTTTTCTTGGGGGGAAAAGGCAAGGATTTTAATAGGCAATGAGCAAGAGAAGCGAAAAAAAACTAAGAAAGGAAAAAAGGGTACAAGACGAAATCTAAATAGAATAAACTGAGAATACAAGCTCGAACACACTTAAACAAAATCTATCTCATTACAAGATTCAATCAACACACAATTTTTCTAAATGAAGTACGTTCTTTGATGAATGAATTTTTGATCCATAAAAGGGCATAGTAAGAACTTTTTCTAAATAAAATCAGTGGAAAAATATCCTTTCCCTTTATGTATGGTGACGCCATGTAGCCGTTGTGCCGGGGGGTTGTGTCTAACCCTTCGGCACGTGTTGACTATATTGGATCATCCTGCTTGGTCATAATTGGTTGTATGTTTATCCGAGCAGTTTAAGCCCTTCGGCTCTGCTCGCCGGATACATACGCCAACATGTCCCCCTCCCAGTATCATGTTAATGGATGCATTACATGATATTGGGAGTACTTGATGGTTTCTTTGTGAGTTTTGCTCCGTCTCGCCTTTTTTTTTGAATGGTGCCAAAATCAATAAATGTTCGTATGTGACAAGGCATTTTTTTTACCGTGCTGAAAGGATCTCAACACGTGGCAGCTGACGTGTGTTGTGTGGTGATTATGATGACACGTCACCGTCTGACACGACAGGACGTTTCACCTATCCTCTTTTTCGCCTATAAATAGCGCTGTCATTTTTATTTTTACCATCGTAAAATTTTCTGCACATACATGTTTTCTGCGTTTTTCTGCCGAACGGTTTCTATGTTCTTCTTCAACTGTCGAGGTACATTCTAGTTTTCCCTGTATTTTAAACTTAGGCTATTTCCATTCCCTTCCGGTTATCATGTCAGTACCGTCCGGCTCAGCTTCCAATCATGACTCCGAACCTGTCTCTGAAGGTCCGTCGCGCCCGAAGCCTAAGTTTGATCTAGATAAATACACCTCAAATATGACCGAGGCGGGGTTACAATGGGCTGTGGATAATTTTGGGATTCCCCTTGATCTCCATCCGAGGCTTCCACCGCCTAGTTTTACCATGGGGAATTTAGGAGATGACGTAATAGGTTTATATTTTGAGTACTTTATGGAAGGGGGTATTAGTGTCCCTTTTTCTACCTTCCTTTTAGACGTTCTTCATTACTACAAGGTTCATATTTCATAGTTAGTGTCGATAGGTTTGCATAGGGTTACTCTTTTTGAAGTGTATAGCCGTAGCCCTCATGTCATTCCTACAACCTCCCTTTTTCGCGTTTTCTACAAGTTACATAAACAAGGACATTGGTTCACTTTTTCAAAGCGAGCCGGTAAGAACCGCCGGGTTTGCTTTAGGTAGATTTTGTCTGGGCTGAAGGGTTGGAAGCGCCAGTTCTTTTTGATTGACCGTCTAGCTATCCCTTTTGCTATGCCGTGGAGGCATCCGGATTCAGATGTTTCCGACCCTTTTCCTACCGGGGAGTTTTCTATACCGGATGCTGACAAGTTATCTGCCAACGTTATTGATTTGATAAAGATTCCGCCCGGTTTTTTGTATGTCGTTGGGTTGTCAGCCAACTGGAAATATCCTGGTTTCCGGGCGGCTCTGAAGGATGCCGAGGGGAATGGTATATAGCTTGTGTTTTATTTACTTGTTAGGAATTTGTTTATCTTATGGGCTCATAATTTGTTTTGTTTGTGTTGCAGCTCTAACCATGTTACCACTATTTGATTAAACCGAACTATCGTAAGGGGGCGGCGATGACCCAAGGGGATCGTTATGAGCGGGGGCAGGCTCACCTCATGCATGTCACCATTCCCAGTGAAGTGGGTACTCCGGTTCCGCCCAAATATGAAGCGATGAAGAGGGTCGAGGTGGCTGACCCTAAAGTTTTGGAGGCCAAGGAAAGAAAGAGGAAAGATGCTGAGGCTCGGGCCAGAGGGTTGAATCCCCGGAAGCGTGTCGCCGGGGAGGGTGGCTCCGGGAAACCTCAAAGGAGGAGAAATAAGAGTCCCCTGCCCGTTGTCAATGTGGAGTCAACCACTAACCCCACACCGCTGAATGCTATACCTCTAGTGGGTTCTCTTCCGAATGACCCCCATACTGTTGAGAAGGAAAATCCGGAGGGTCATTCCAACAACAATCTGGATGTTGCAAATGCTGATGGGAATCCTGAGGAGCGCCCAACGGATCATGACGGGGATCACGAGGTGTCTCGTATTGTAGAGCAGCCTGCTCCCCAAGAAGCCAGTAAGTCGTCCTCCTTTATTTTTTTTATTTTTTTTATACTTATTGCTCGTCTTTATTTGTTTTTGTGTAGGGGTTTCTTCTCCTCTACATTGTGAAGATAAGGGTGATGACGAAGAAAGGGAAGGCTTCGTCCAGTGCAACTTACGCGCCGGGGTGGTCCATTAAGAAGGATGAAAGGGTCAAAGGGTATGAAAAGTATAGGGATTTGCTTGTTCATCTGCCGCCACCTGCCGAGGAGACCTATCTGCAGAGCCTGAGTGACACTGAAGCGGTGCAGAGGTCGTGGGCTATTCTGGCTAGGGGAAGCCTTGCTTTTACGGACATGCTTGTTCGTTTTGAAAATCTTGGAAATGAGCACAAAGAACTGGTTGAGGAGCATAAGGGGTGTGAGAAGGCTGCCAAGGAGAATTTTGATTTTTTGAGTAAGATGTTGGAGGAGTTAAAGGTTTCGAAAGGGGAATTTGCTGAGTGTTCTGCCCGGGAGGAGGGCTTGAAAAAACAGGTGCGCACATTAGAGGCTGAAAAAGCCGAATGGTTGAAGCTGTCCTTAGCTCAGGGTGAGAAGATCTCTTGTTTGGAAAAATAGTTAATGGAGGCTAAGGGAGCCTTGAAAAATGAGGAAGAGGAGAATGCATTTCTCTGCATGGAGCGTATTGAGATGGCGGTGGCCGCAGGGAACCTAGAGATTGTACGGTCCAACCTTGTATGGGACTTCATTCCCACCGTCGTGACTCGCCTTCTTGGCCGTCATGAGTACAAAGCTTCATTGGCCGTCCCTTTTAGCTTATGTGGGATGGCCGGGTGGTTGGATGGGGTGGCTATCGATCGTTCAGAGGCAGGTGTGAAAAAGATTCTGGATAATACTGAGGACTTGGATCTTGAAGCTCCTGTCAAGTACTTAGCCGCATATGATGAGCTTTTTGTGAAGAGGTATCCCTATGTTGATAAAGTTCGAAATGCTTGCCATCGCCCGATTGAAGAGATAATGGCTCTTATGCCGGACCCTGCTCCTGTACGTCCTGGTGAAGCTTTAGAGAAAGATGCCGGGGGGAAGAAAGATGACGGGGGGAATAACGTTCCTCCCAGCTGAAGCTTGATCTTTTTTAGTTATCTAATTTGTATTAATTGTGAACATGTGTTGGGAAACTTGTAATGTTGATGAAGAGGCAATTTTGTGCTTGTGCCTTTGCTTATTTTGATGGTTAATAGAATTTCTTTTGGTATATTCGGATTTGAACTCTACATTTTTGCCTTATTTTGTCTATGCTATCTTTTTCTGAATGTATGTAATATTGACTTGTTGTTATCTTTTCTACTCCTCTTTGGTGTATGGACTGTCGTGTAGAGTATGACCCATTCAATCTTTGTATTTTGGCCATCCCATTTTTGGGTGTGATCCGTTTGGCTTAAGCTCTTCGGCAACCCTTTTTGGGTATGAACCGCTCGGTTTTAATCTCGGCAACCCTTTTTGGGTATGAGCCGTTTGGTTTTAATGCCGACAACGCTTTTTGGGTATGAAAAGTTTGGTTTTAATGCCCCGGCAACCCTTATTGGGTATGAACCGTTCAGTATTTTCTTCACGGCAACCCTTTTTGGGTATGAACCGTTTGGTTTAATGCCCCGAAAACCCTTATTGGGTATGAACCGTTCATTATTTTCTTCACGGTAACCCGTTTTGGGTATGAACCGTCTTTGAACATTGACCATTTTTCCCTGAAGGTTGCGAGCCTGTCAAGGGGGGTCATTTGATAGTTATGTTCAGCAAACGATATGGAAAATTGCTCTCCCGTTATTCGGGGAGCTGTACTTGTCATTAATAATAATTTTTGATAACAAGGAGCCCTTAGGCTTAGGTTTACAATGTTCTTTTTAAACTACAGGAAACATCTCCTTAGATTAGCTGCGTTCCAGGTGCGGGGCACCTCTTTCTCCTCAGCAGTTTGTAGCTTGTATGATCCATTCTCATATGCTTCGGTGATGCGATATGGGCCTTCCCAGTTTGGCCCTAACTTTCCCAGGCTTTCCTGCCTGCTTGCCTCATTTTTTTGGTAAACGAAATCTCCCACTCTGAAACCTTCGGCCCTTACTCTTCGGTTGTAGTATTGTTCGACTTTTTTCTTGTACCTGGCCTCTTACACTGTTTCCGACTCCCTTCTTTCTTGCAACAAATCTATATTTAAGCGGATCTCCTCTTCGCTTCCTTCCTCTTTTATTATCATCGTTCGGAAAGTTGGCATTCCTATTTCCGCTGGGATTACTGCTTCACTCCTATATGTAAGGCTGAACGGCGTTTCTCCGTTTCTTGTTTTAAGGGATGTCGGATGAGCCCATAGCACATTAGGTAGTTCGTCCACCCATCCAGCTTTGCTTCTTCCCAGCCTTGTCTTAAAACCGTGCATCAGACTTTTATTCGCTCTTTCTACCAGACCATTAGCTTGGGGATGAGCTACCGTGGTGTTTATTTGTTTTATGTTTTACCTTTCGCACCAACTCTTGAAAGGATCATGGATGAAATTGCTACCATTGTCTGTCACGATGATGTGCGGCAGGCCGAAGCGACATACTATGTTTTCCCAGACGAATTTTTTGACCTCCTTTCCGGTGGTCCTTGCCAGAGGTTTGGCCTCCATCCATTTTGTAAAGTAGTCAATAGCTACAATGACATACTTTACTTTTTCGGGTGCTTCGGGGAGGGGGCCCAATACATCCATTCCCCATTGGAAAAAAGGACAAGGTGACATGATGGAGGTCATGAGGGTCATTGGTAATTTGGGTACCGGAGCATGTATCTGGAAAGACTCACACTTCTGAATGACTTCTCTAGCATCTTTGTGCATGGTCGGCCAGTAGTAGCCTTGTCTTATTAGCTTTGCTACTACGGATCTTGGACCGAAGTGCATTCCGCATGCTCCTTCGTGTACTTCCTTTACCACATAGTTAGCTTGTAATGGTCCCACACACCTCAACATTGGTCATAGGTATGATTTTTTGAATAGTACCCCGTCTTCCATAATGTAATGATTGATCTTCATCCGAAGGGCTCTCGCTTCATTTTCATCATTCGGCCATTTTCCTTCGGTTATGCACCGGATGATGGGCGACATCCAATTCTCTTCTTCTTCTTTGACTATTGCGCCGATGACCTCTTCTTCCGTCGAAGGTGCTTCCAATACCTCTACGAGTATTTCCTTAGTCAAATGGTCGAATGCTACTGATGCTAGTTTGCTGAGGATGTCATTCTTCTGATTCTGAGCCCTAGGGATGTTTTGTATCCTGAATTGCTCGAAGCACCGATGTACTCCTTCGCCTTTTCTAGATATTTTGCCATACTCTCCTTATAGGTTGTGAATTCCCCGTTGATTTGGCTTGATAAAAGGTTCAAGTCAACTTTAGCATTTAAGACCTGGATTTTCATATCTTTGGCGATTCTAAGGCCGGCCAGTAATGCTTCATATTCTGCTTCATTGTTGGTACTTGGGATATTTAGCCGGAAAGCATAGGTGAATTATGTCTGGTCTGCGCTGATCAATACCAATCCTGCTCCTGCTCCCTTCTTGTTGGACGCCCCATCGGTGTACAATGTCCACTCTTCTTTTCTCGAGGAGATGTCGAACATTTCTTTACTTAACCCTCGGCGACAGCTCTCCTGATCCACTGGTACTTCATTTATGAAATCTGCCAGAACTTGTCCTTTAACAGCATGCCTTGGGATGTAAGTGATTTTGTATGCCCCCAGCTCCACTACATATTTCATCAATTTTCCAGAGGATTCCGGTTTGTTCAATACCTCCGGATAGGTTGGTCTGTGATTAACTTGATTGGGTGAGCTTTGAAGTACCTTCTGAGTCTTCGAGAGCAGTGTAGGAGAGCCAGGGCGAGTTTTTCTAGTGGGGCATAGTTTTGTTCGGCCCCCTTCAATGTCCGGCTAACGTAATGCACTGGCATTTGCCTCCAGTCTCTTTCTACCATCAGAATGGCGCTGATAGCTTCTTCGGCTGCAGCCAAATACACAAACAAATCCTCCTCAGCCATTGGGGCGGTCAGATAGGGTAGTTCCAGAATGACGCGCTTCATTTTTTGGAAAGCCTCCTCGGCTTGCTCACTCCACCTGTATTTATTCTGGTTTTCTTTCGTTATATTTTTCAAGGTACCGAAGAATGGTAAGGCTTTTTCAGCTGATCGCCAGAGGAATCTGTTCGTGGCTGCCAATTTTCCACTTAGACTTTGCATTTCTTTCAAGGTCTTCGGCGATTGCATATCGGCTATAGCTTTAGTCCTTTTTGGATTTGCTCTTATCCCTTCGGATGTCACCATATACCCGAGGAACTTCCCTTCCTCCACTCCGAACGAGCACTTCTTGGGGTTGAGTTTCATATTGATTCCTCGGAGGTTGTCGAACGTCTCTGCCATGTCTGCTAAGATTTCTTTTTCGCTTCTGCTTTTTATCACCATGTCATCCACATATACCTCCAGATTTCTACCAATCTATCTTTTGAATGTTGTATCTACCAACCTTTGGTATGTTGCTCTGGCATTCCTCAAACCGAAAGGCATCTTCGTGTAGCAATAGGTGCCATGTTCCATTAGAAAGCCATTTTTTCTTCATATTCCCTTGCCATCTAAACTTGATGGTATGTCTTGTAAGCATCGATGAAACATTTATATTTATACCCCATAACCGACTCGATCTTCCAGTCAATTTCTGAGAGGGGGTAATAATACTTCGGACAAGATGCATTGATACTTTTAAAATCCATACATATTCTCCATGTTCCATCCAGCTACCGTTAACAGGTTAGAAATTCATGGGGTATTTTAGGCCTGACGATCCAGCCTGCCTTCCTCCCTACGGTGTTGATTGCCCATTCTCCATGTGAAAGTTCTTTTCTTTTGTGCGATTGGCCTCCCATGCACATTGACATTTAGCTTGTGTTCGATGATTCGCCGAGGGACTCCGATCATGTCAGCCGACTTCCAAGCGAATACGTCTTTGTTGTTTTTTAGCAGTTCCACCAGTTGTCTCCTACATTCCGCGAAGAAGTTGCATCCGATGATGACTAGCTGTTCGGGGTACTCTGGGTTGATCATTACTTCTTCTGTTTTCCCGCGTAGCTCCTCTGCTTCTGTGGCACGCTCTGGCCTTTTTTCTTTAGACACTTTCTCCTAGAATTGTTTTTCTAGCTTTCTGCATTCGGAAATGATGACCGATCTGGTGACGAGGGTGGCAAATCCTCTGGGAGTTGGGAATTTCATCATGGAATGAATGGTGGAGGGTATGGCTCTTAATTGTTTAATGCCTGATCGTCCGAGTATAATGTTGTAAGGAGAGGGGGATCTTATCACTGCGAACGTCATTATTGTCCTTCGGAACAGACCGTCGTTTCCGAAGCAAACATTCAGATCGATTTTTCCAAGAGGTTTGATCGCCTCTCCCGAGAACCCTACCAATGGTGTGTTTTTCTCTCTCAACTTTGCTTTAATTGATGTGCACAAGTTTTGAAAACAGTGCTCGTACATCACCTCTACCGCTGCTCCTTGGTTGACGTAAATCCTTCTTATCGTGTACCCCTCGACATCTGCTTCCACTATTAATGGTTCTTTAGAAACATCTCCGGGTAATACCGGGGGAAAACCAATGGGGAAGTTCATCCAGTCCTCTTCTTGTTCGATGACCTTTCTTTTTCTTTCCTTTCCCCCGCCATACACCATGTTGATCACCCTTCCTCTGCCGGGCTGATTGTCCCTCGGGGGGTTCCTTCCTCTTTGCCCGACGTCCTTTATAAGGTGATCCAACTTTCCGGTTTCTAAGGCAGCCTTAAGCTGTTCTTTGAGGTGATAGCAGTCATTGGTGAGGTGACCTTTCTCGCCATGGTAGTCACAGAATTTGTCCAAAATTTTCATCCTCGGTGTCCCTTTCAGAGGTGGGGGGGGGGTGGTAATTTCAACTGGAGTTCTGTTGCCAAGATTTCTTTTGGCGGTTTCGTGAGGAGGGTCAGATCTATTGGACGGGTGTCGTTCCTGTAGTTGTTTTCTTCGCATCGACCATGGTTGTCCGCTCTGTGGGTAGTAGTGTACCGCCACCCAGATTTGTGCTCTATTCTCCGGTCTCCTCTTCGTCTGTCAAGATAGCTTGAAATTCGGGGTCGCCTGAGGCCGGTGCCACCGCATATGATCTTCGGTTTTGTTCTCCTCTGGGAAGTTCCGTGGTATTGTAGGCCTCTTCGGAGCGCACAAAGTTGTCCACTCTACTCATCATTTCCGTCACGATTTTGGGTATCTTATCTGAGAAACGCTTCACTAGCTTCGGGCATTTACTTCCATTTATGAAGGAAGATATCTGCATTATTTCTGGTACCCCCGGGATATAACTGGCCTCGTCTGTCCACCTTTCTTTGAATTCCGGTAACGTTTCATTGGCTTTTCGGACAATTTTTGTAATTTCCATCGGGTCCTTGAGACATTTCCTCCTGATCGCGAACCTTTCGAGGAAACTCTCCCGAAGTCCTCCCAGCTATTTATGCTACCATTGGGCAGGCAATCAAACCAACCGCTTGCCGGCCCGTCCAATGTCTGTTGGAACTTCCAGCACCATACTGGCATTTGCCAACCTCAATGGTTAGCTGCCCCGGAGAAACGGGTGACGTAATCATCCGGGTCTGTAGACCCGTCATAGAGCCGGATATTCTTGGGTAGCCCGTGTTTTGTTCTCGTAAATTCTATGATCCGCCGGGTGAACGGACATTTGAGGGCATCCATGTAGGTTTCTGCAGATCTTCTTCGTCAACCCCCTTCCCTTTTGGATCCTTTTCATTTCTTACACCTCGGGGTGGTTCCTCTGCTCCGTCTCCGAAGTCGATCCGTATTGGCTGCAGGGGGCTGGTTCTTTTTGTAACACCCCGAAAACACGGTCTAGCGGAAGCATACGAGCCATTGGGTGCTACAATCTTGGTATCACAACATAAGGTATAGAGAATGGTTTTTATTCCATTTATTTAAATAAGATTCATTAATTGAAAACCATAAGTTTACATTAACGAAAGTAGTGCGGAAATAGGCCCAAAAGATAATTAAAGTGGTCCCGTTCATTCATCAGAGTTGCCTATGACCATGCCCCTTGCCAAGCGTCTTCCAATAGTGAGTGAGCTACGCCTTAATCCTGAGAACACATGCTAAAAAGGTCAGCTTACGCTGTTGAGTTCATAGAGTTTAGTTACAAAATGTAGTAGTGGACCTGATAAGGTTTAATTGCCATATGCGACTAAGGCAAATAGATAATACGCGTTCCAACCAACAATCAATCCAATCAATAATCAATCCAATCTATAATCAATCCAATCTATAATCAACACAACAAGATCTCAACGGGGCCCCCAACGATTCTAGCCAGGCACCACGTTATAGCAAAGCTTAGAGCAATGCTACCCTAGTCTAGGTCGGTTACACTTAGCTAGGCATCACGTTATAGCATAGGAATGCTACCCTAGTCTAAGTCGGTTACACTTAGCTAGGCATCATGTTATAGCATAGGAATGCTACCCTAGTCTAAGTCGGCAACTGTCGCACGTCTAGCCTTTCCTAGTCAACACATTAGCAATTCAAAAGAGTAGTGGCATGTCCAAGAAATAGCTTGCATTCTCATAAACACATAAAATGTTCAATCACCATATCAATATACCAACATCAATCATTTACAAATCATATTCACGTATCCCGTTACGGTTCGTTAAAAGCAGCATGTATTCTCCCCCAAAATAGTTATGAAAACATTTGAAAAGAGGGGCTATGAAACTCACCTTAGCCACAACAATGCACTATTCACTATTGACACGACTGGCATCTAAAGTTAATCTCCATGGCATCCAAAAGAATGTACTACGAGTACAATAGAATAGTTGTGACGCAACCTAATGCGTATACGATATTCTTAGAATACAACTCATATGATAAAGAAATTAATAGAAAGTAATGTGTTGTAGTTTTCGTGGATCATTCATGTTGTTACTTTCAAAAGTACATTATCGTTCACCAAAGTTCGTAATTATTATCTCAAAAGTTTATTTTTAACGTTTCGTGTGGTGGTAAGAAACATAGACGCGACGTACAACTCACGCGAAGGAAAGAAGACATCGATATCATCGAGACATATAGACCATAACTCACGCCAAAAAGGAAAGGACATTGACGGAGTCAAGAAATACCGATAATACTCAAGCTAGTCAAAGACTAGGAAATGACGACAATTATTTATGTAGCATAAATAGGTTAATTGATAAGTTTCGGCAATTTACCCAACAATTCCCAAACGTACATGTTCGATAATAAAAGACAAGTTTCCATTTATCCCTCAATTAATAAAGGTTTTTCAATCGTTATTCATAATCATACAAGTTTACCCGAAAGTACTTCATATAAAGTATAGTAAATAGTGTACTATAAATGACACGTATGTTATTCTCAAACCATCACGACTTAAATAAGTTGTCTTATCAAAATAACATTTCCAACAAGTTTATAATCGCTAACACATTTTATAAAACACGAGTTACCATCGCATTTTAATAAGGGTTTATAATAGATTAAACCATATCCGTCCATAATGCATATAGTTATATAATTCAATAGTAGCGTAGATGTGAAAACAGAATATTCAGCTTCATTGCAAAAACAATTATACTAAACTCATTTAAACCAAAATGTTTAATAGAATACAACATACTAATCAATATAATTGTTATCAAAAAGTTTATAAAAGATATTTTGTATTTCTAAATCATAAGTCATTCTCGTAGTTGATAAAGGCTTTTAGTTAAATAAAACCATTTGTGTCGATATAAAAGTCATCACGCGCTTTAGAAAACATGAGCTATTGTCATAGTAAATACAGGTTCATAGTTAAGCGAAATCGTATTCATTGATAATATCTATCTAATTATCTCGTTATTAGTCAATATGTGAAGATAAAATATTTAGACCCATATAAGTCAAAACTTTTAACAAAATGTAATTCAATACCAATATAACTCGCTTAATAAACGTTATCCCATATTTATATTCTTATAACGTATACAAAATATCGATATCAATTACTAAATACGTAGCTTAGTTCTTTTACTATTACCACACCATTTTATAAGCACTTATTAAATCAAGTCTAAAATCGTATCGATAGTTCAATCTCATATATCGACGTATAATTAATTTGTTACAAATTCAATTCGTTATATATATATATATATATATATATATATATATATGTATGTATGTATGTATGTATATATATATATATATGACTATCTCAAGTTAACTCTATTACCACAATTACTTGTATCTTATATCCGACCCATAGTTCAACACAAAGTCAACTTATTAATTTTAACATTCGGGTCAACTTGACCCGACCCGAAGCGCTTCACACAAGACATCTCATATCATTTGTTCCTATTAGAAACCTAGTCATGATAGATCCAAGTCCAAACCGTGACACCCCATGATCCATTCATCTTAACAAGTTCAATTCGACACTACCATTCCTAAACTTGACAATAATAACACGTAGCCAAAGGGACCAACCGGGTTGCGACCCGTAACCCATACGGGTTCTAAGACTGACCCGTGACCCGTATTCATACCCAAACAGTTTCCAAACCGAACAAATCACAACCCACAAAACTTATCCATCGTACCCAAGAATCAAGGTTTACGACACCTCCTTAACACTTGTTACCACATGAGTCTTACACAAAAACTGTTTTACACCACACGAATCATCACAAATCGTTTTTAACATGTTTTCATTGCTTGTCATACGAATTAAAGAAACGTTTATAAATCTCAAGCTTCACTTATCCCACCTAAACACACTAAATAATACATGTAAACGTTTTTAAAATAGAATTTAGAAATGATTAAAGGGGCGTTAGGGTTTACCGAGAAAAGAGGCGAGGGTTTTGATGGCGTCTCCAACGGGTACAACCCGTAGCCATCAAGCCTTGAACCAATACAAACGTTTTAAATCAAAACCCTAAGATTCCGAATCTTATAATCATGATTTAGGGCGTGTTTTTGGGTTAAGACGCGCGTATGTTATAGAAAAGGAGTCACAAGGACCCGATCTATCAATTAGAAGTGGAGGTGTAATTATTGGTGGTCACCGGAAGTTGGCCGAAAAAAGTGACGGCCCCGGAACCCTAATATGGGTGGCCGGATTTCTAGAGAGAGAGAGGAGTTTTATTTGTGTGTGTGAATTGTAGTGAGAGAAAGTGTTGGGGTGAAATGAGAGAAATGGTGAGTGAGTGGGTTTATATAGTACCAGGAGGGACTCAAGGTGTAAAATGAAAAGTGAAGGGGGCGCTTGTGTAGTTATCTAAGGGACCATTGATGTAACTTTCTTAAATCTTACATAATATCAAGCTCGGGACTCGTTTAGCCTAGTAAACGAATGATTTATGACTCGGGAGTTACGCCAACGTTCTTAGAATATTATTTCCAATAAAAACGATATAAAATACGACTCGTATCTCAAATTAAATCAAACGATCTCTCCAATCGGTGTTTTTCCAATAACGACGCATCGAGGAATTTTCGAGTTGTCACAGCCTCACCTCTTTAAAAGGAATCACGTCCTCGCGATTCAATTCAAGTCATATTTTAATAGTGTAGAAGGGGTGAGTGCAAAAACACGAGGGCTTATCTTTCGCGTTCCCTACGCGAATCTAGGATCTTACTGCAAGTTTCTATGAACTTCAAAGACAGAGAGGCAACTTTACTAAAGTTGCTAGATTTCATCACCTATGGTTTCGATAGGTCAACGAAGTTTAAACGTCCGAAGGTTAGGATTCCCCAGAGGGATAAAGATTGCCTCACTGGCGAGTCATCTCTTCCTATTACACACGAAACGTCGAGAGTATTACTGAGTCTTAACGATAGGTCAAGGCTCTGAGCTACTGGTCTAACTTCAACCAGGATTTTGAAAAGATTGCTATAACAAGGACTAAGCTTTCGCGTTTACTAAACGCTTCACACATTTTCATGGTGAATCTCTAAGCTTAACCTAGATTATATCCGGGAAGTCAAAAGGTTTACGTTGTTTGTGTCTTCCAATGGTTTGCGAGCAGTTTGCATATCCATCTCTACTTAAAACAGTTTCCTTGGTATCTTCTCAAATAGGTTCAGAGTTGGTAGATTGGGTATTTCCATTTCTATCCAATAATCTGAACTTACTCTTACATCCATAGAGGATCTCTTACGGTGCCTTTGAGGTACAAAAGTGATAGGTACGATTATAGGAGAAGTTGGCCAATGGAAGGTGTCTATCCTAACCATTGCTAAACTTGATAGGCACGCGACGTGTTCTACTAGGGTTCGAATGGTTTCTCTACTTCAGCCATTAGTTTGGAGATGATACGCTGCAAGCTTATCCAGATCGGTTTTCACGGCTCTAGGAAGTGATAGATGAAAAATGGGTGTGTGGCGATTGCCATAATCCTGGAAAGGATAGAAATCAGCATTTCCTAAAGCACACGGTTTCCTTTACATGTGAAGAATTCCATTTGTATAACTTAGGTTTTTCGATAGCACTTCTTCCTTAAAGAGTATCGAAGGGAGTTGAAGGTTGATAAAGAAGATTCAGATGTGTTCTAACATGGTGAATCTCTGGTAGAAGTAGATCAAGGAATTTCCCTCTTCCAATAGAAGTGCCATAGTGGGAAGAAGGTAAGGAGCTAGAGTTCAAAGGTGAGGTCTAGCTTAACGGAGCAAGTCACTTTACCGGAGGGAGAGGATTGGGTACTACCTCACCTCCTTAAAAGAATATAGTTGGGTTCTCTAGTGTTGCTATATCTATATGAGGAGAGACGAGCATTGTCGTCCATACTTTTACTTTTTACTATTCGCGGAGGTGAATAGGTTGGTAAGACTACTAACTACCACTTAGGTAAAGGCGGGATCTACCAGTTTCATCTATAGTGTAGCTTATCGTTTGGTGAGAGGTCCGAAAGGTTAGCAGATGCTTCTCGAAGGATGAGAGAAAGATTATGTGATTGTCCTAGAGAACGTGGTTCCGGTTTCTCCTTAGGATTTCAAGGTTTCTGCTGAGTACGGAATCTCTACTAGATAAGAAGTCTAGGAAATTCATAGTATGTCTCTATTAGAGGCCGATTGCTTCCAAAGAATCGTCGGTTGACTTAGCATGATATCTAGGTTAGAGGCGAAAGTACGACTCCTAAAAGAGAGTATTGGTTACTAACCACAGTCTGTCGATTGACTCATTGGTGCACTTAACACTTAACGCAAAAGGTTTCAAGGTTCAACTCCAAAATCATAATCTCCAAAAAAAAGTTCAACTACCAAGCGATGTACAAATCATTTCCTACATACGAGTGAACGTCAAGGCTCTAAGTAGGTATGCTAGAGAATTTCTCATCTATGGTGTGTAAGGTACCATATTGATAAAATAGGGTAGGTATTACCATTACCGGTGGTGTGACGTAGCAGACTATTGTTGAAAAACAATGTTGAGGGTTCAATGTTGCTAGAGTCAACATCAACGAAACAATATCTAAGGATAATCCTCGGTGAACAATTTCACTAAAACAAGTCGTTAGATCGTTATCGATAGGGGTACCTAAATAGAGGATAAGGTATGACATCAACAACACGTAAGTTACTACCTTAACTGAAAGCTGTTGGCGAAGCAACGTCGACCACAACATTACCGGTTTAGAAAATGAGCAACGTCAACTAGATGATGTCGCTAAAGGTTTCGAAAGTTTTCTCAACAATTTGGTTCAAGACTAGGCTTGAGGTATAAGTGTCGGTAACAGGGTTACCAACGAACGAGGCTCGATGACAACTCCACGGTGTTACTACCGAAACGATGTGGAATGATAATGCCAACAAGATTACTATCGAAATACGGTGGAATGATAATTCCAATACGGTTACTATCGCAACGCGACCGGATGACGTTTCAAAATCGAATACCGACTACAGGTCGAAAAATGATTTTTGAAGTTATCAACGAAACGGAGCCGAATAATAATTCAAGGCCAAATAATGATTCGAATTCAAATGACGAGTTAAAACTCGGAATGAGATCAAAATCTCAAATTCAAAATCCCAAAGACCAAAATCCAAAACCGATTCCAAAATAGTCAAGACCAAATCCAAAAATAGCCCAAAATAATTTCAAACGCTCTAGAGAGATCGAGGAGGCTTATGTCGATAAGCAACACTGATGAAAACAGTGCCAATCGGGTCTCACCCGATTTATGGCGGACTACGCTCAAGTGCTACAACCAAGAATTTCACATAAACGGAGACGTATAGCGATGCCAGGAGTGTTACGATTCAAAAGGTGTTACAATGCCAGCGTGTCTCGTGTGAGTGCGGTTTTCGTGATGTTTAGTGAGTGAGTGTGCATTCCACCTTAAGTTTATCGTTCTAAACCAATCTCAAATCGAACACCTTTTTGTTATAACAATTCCAGTATTTTTAGAATTCACCTTCAGACGGACATAGGTGATCAGTCCATGTCCTCGCTCGGCGAATATAGGTGATCAGTCTATATTCAATCAAGGCTCGATAAATTTTTATTACGCAAGGCACAACCAATTAGTATAACCAATTCTTAATATATATTCCCAACTTCAATGTTATACACCCAAAATGTATTCATTTTCCCATCTCAAAAATATCTTGTTGTTCCATTTAGTTATTAGCGTTAGGTATCATCGTGTGTATGTCTGTGGTATCGACTCGACAACACCATGAATGCACTCAAATAACCACAATGCGACTCATAATGACACAATGAGACGTCTAAATGATAAACTTCATAGTTTAATAAGTTTCGGAATAAATAGTTAGACCTTATCGAATTCGTCAACTCGATAAATTCAACCATTTGTTCATGCCGCTTATTATCCCAAAACCAAACACATCCTAACGAGTCATAAGGATAATTCACCCATTAATAACGTTATCCTACGTACATAGCGGGCGCCTATTAGGTTCGTCAACCTAATAAGTCCGTTATCCACGTGGATCGACGCTATTAATGTTAGGTCATCCGTAACCCATGCACAACACATGAATGACATTAATTATTCATAAATGACACCTTTCAATAAACGTACCCTCGAAACACTTAATGATTCCTTTATTACAAAACATTTCTATTTTCAAACGTTGGTTCCCCTCTTAAAATGTTGGATAACAAGGCGAGCCTTGTTATCGAATGCTTAGTACAAAACCATTTATCATATACATCTTCCAGTACTATTTACTAGTATATATATATATATATATATATATAATAATTTTGAGATAAATTTCAATATAAATTTATCTGTTTCAATATAAAGTTCAATATAATTTTCAAGGTAAATTCCAATATAAAATTGTAATATAAAATTTCGATATAAATTTCGATATGAATTTCAATATAAATTCCGATATAAATTTCAATATAAATTTCGAGTCATTATTCGTTTCGAGTTCTCAAGTCCTAGTCATGACTCTCGGCTTTTACACCTCATATCGTTCAATAGATACCAAAGACTAAGATACGGCATTGTCGGGGTCAGTCGAGACTAGAAAGTCACGATGACACCTGACGTAGTGCAAGGTTGACATATATATTATTAAGTCCAAAATAAAATTTTTTCACAACTCCAGTTAATCCTCCAAACAATCTAATACCAATATCGCCATCTAAACAGAAAATCAAACATACCCAACACCATTAAACACCTCCAATCGACTCTTTCAATTTCCCAAACACAACCGATTAACGGGTATCAAATATAATGTTTGTCAATAACTAATACTAATTACCCAAACACCATTATTAATTTGTTATTCAATTAAGGCTGTTAATTGAAATGTCTTTCGATTCCAAAAATCTGATTCATACCAATGATTCAACGTTAACCAAATAATCACACGTTAGTCCAATTTATCGTCTGAAAAACACTTACTGGTTTCACATATCATTATAACATTAACGGACATGAATTCATTATTAGTAATCAAAACCGATTACCACTTGTTTGACAATTCTAAAGAATAAAACAACGGTTTACGAAAGTTTTGACTCAAAATCGTGACACGAAACCATCACCAATCATCATCATCAAAATCATTATAATCCATCATCTAGTTATGATCAAGGGCACATAAACATGATAAGATGCAAAACACGTGAACATGACACACACACGATACCAACACACCAGTTTACATGCTTTATTAGCTTTAACGCGTTTTAGACTCGTGTTCATCAAAATTTAACTGTGGAACTCACGTTCACGAGACAAAAGATCTCGTTCGTGACTCCCTGACTTAGTTACAATATTACCATTTCCTTTATATTCCCAAATCATTTCCACGACCGCTACTAATGTGCAAGTTTTAAATCAAGTGGTGAGATTATGCCAGGAAATTGCGTAATCCTGATACTTTGAGAGTATCCGCATTATTGATAAATAATGTTGAATTATTGGTTATCACATTCTGTGTTCATTTGTTCACTTTAATCATCCAAATACATTCCAATAAATCCCAAGTATTTGCGTATGTTCATACAAAGTTTTCTTCTTTATTGTTTTGGGATATACCCAAGGCAACTGCTTTATATAAGCTAAGTGTTATAGATTTAAGGTTTGAGACTCCACACTCTGTGAAAGGGTATGGCGCGTGAAAAGCATGAGGACATGCTGTACATGTATAAGCATGAGGACATGCTTATAGGCATGCATAAGCATATAGAAATGCTATGGGGTATGCGTAAGCATGAGGACATGTTACTCAGTGTATAAGCATGTGAAATGCTTATAGTGAACTACTAAAATAGGCAGACTTAAATCGTCTACTAACAGGCACACGCTCAATCAAGTGTTCAATCAAACCGTTCATCAAATCATCCCTAAACATCTCATCAATCATCTTATCAATCAATTCGTCTCATGTGTTCTCAATTATCTACATCCTTAAACTAGTCATACGCAAGGCTTCAGCTCAGCAGGCAGGCAATGGCGATCATAGGTTAAGTTTTCAAAAGTGGTTATAGTCTAGGTTTTGAAAATATACCCAGTTCTCTATAACCTTGGCTCGATACCAATCGTAACACCGAAAACACGGTCTAAGGAAAGCATATGAGCCATTGGGTGCTACAATCTTGGTATCATCACAACATAGGTACAAAGAATGGTTTTTTTATTCCATTTATTTAAATAAGATCCATTAATTGAAAACCATAAGTTTACATTAATGAAAGTAGCGGAAATAGCCCAAAAGATAATTAAAGTGGTCTCGTTCATTCATCGAGTTGCCTATAACCATGCCCCTTGCTGCCGCTTCTAATAGTGACTATCGCCTTAATCCCGAGAACACATGCGAAAAAGGTCACTACTGGTGAGTTCATAGAGTTTAGTTATAAAATGTAGTAGTGGACCTGATAAGGTTTAATTGCCATAACTAAGGCGATAGATAATACGCTGTCCAACCAACAATCAATCCAATAAATAATCAATCCAATCTATAATCAATCCAATCTATAATCAACAACAGCCAAGATCTAACGCGGGGCCCCAACGACTCTAGCCAGGCACCACGCTATAGAGCAAAGCTAGAGCAATGCTACCCGTCTAGGTCGGTTACACTTAGCTAGGCATCACGCTTATAGCATAGGAAGGCTACCCGTTCTAAGTCGGTTACACCTTAGCTAGGCATCATGTTATAGCATAGGAATGCTACCTGGTCTAAGTCGCAACTGTCGCACGTCTAGCCTTTCCTAGTCAACACATTAGCAATTCAAAAGAGTAGTGGCAGGTCCAAGAAATAGCTTGCATTCTCATAAACATGTAAAACGTTCAATCACCATATCAATATACCAACATCAATCATTTACAAATCATATTCACGTATCCCGTTACGGTTCGTTAAAAGCAACATGTATTCTCCCCCAAAATAGTTATGTAAACATTTGAAAAGAGGGGCTATGAAAGTCACCTTAGCCATAGCAATGCACTATTCACTATTGACACGACTGGCATCTAAAGTTAATCTCCATGGCATCCAAAAGAATGTACTACGAGTACAATAGAATAGTTGTGACGCCAACCCATGCGTGATACATATTCTTAGAATACAGCTCATATGATAAAGAAATCAATAGAAAGTAATGTGTTTTAGTTTTCGTGGATCATTCATGTCGTTACTTTTAAAAGTACATTATCGTTCCCCAAAGTTCGTAATTATTATCTGAAAAGTTTATTTTTAACGTTTTGTGTGGTAGTAAGAAACATAGACGCGACGTACAACTCACGCGAAGGAAAGAAGACATCGATATCATCATACATATAGACCATAACTCACCCAAAAGGAAAGGACATTGACGAAGTCAAGAAATACCGATAATACTCAAGCTAGTCAAGAATAGGAATGACGCGACAATTATTTATGTAGCATAAATAGGTTAATTGATAAGTTTCGGCAATTTAGCCAACAATTCCCAAACGTACATGTTCGATAATAAAAGACAAGTTTCCATTTATCCCTCAATTATTAAAGGTTTCTCAATCGTTATTCATATTCATACAAGTTTACCCGAAAGTACTTCATATAAAGTATAGTAAATAGTGTACTATAAATGACATGTATGTTATTCTCAAACCATCACGACTTAAATAAGTTGTCTTATCAAAATAATATTTCCAACAAGTTTATAATCGCTAACACATTTTATAAAACACGAGTTACCATCGCATTTTAATAAGGGTTTATAATAGATTAAACTATATCCGTCCATAATGCATATAGTTATATAATTCAATAGTAGTGTAGATGTGAAAACAGAATATTCAGCTTCATTGCAAAAACACTTATACTAAACTCATTTAAACCAAAACGTTTAATAGAATACAACTTACTAATCAATATAATTGTTATCAAAAAGTTTATAAAAGATATTTTGTATTTATAAATCATAAGTCATTCTCGTAGTTGATAAAGGCTTTTAGTTAAATAAACCACCACGGTGTTAGATATAAAAGTCATCACGCTTTTAGAAACATGAGCTATTGTCATAGTAAATACAGGTTCATAGTTAAGCGAAATCGTATTCAATGATAATATCTATCTAATTATCTCGTTATTAGTCAATATGTGAAGATAAAATATTTAGACCCATATAAGTCAAAACTTTTAACAAAATGTAATTCAATACCAATATAACTCGCTTAATAAACGTTATCCCATATTTATATTCTTATAACGATACACAAAATATCGACATATCAATTACTAAAACGTAGCTTAGTTCTTTTACTATTACCACACCATTTTATAAGCACTTATTAAATCAAGTCTAAAATCGTGTATCTCGATAGTTCAATCCCGTTATCGACGTATAATTAATTTGTTACAAATTCCGTTATATATATATATATATATATATATATATATATATGTATGTATGTATGTATGTATATATATATATATATGACTATCTCAAGTTAACTCTATTACCACAATTACTTGTATCTTATATCCGACCCATAGTTCAACACAAAGTCAACTTATTAATTTTAACATTCGGCTCAACTTGACCACCCCGAAGCGCTTCACACAAGACATCTCGTATCATTTGTTCCTATTAGAAACCTATTCATGATAGATCCAAGTCCAAACCGTGACACCCCATGATCCATTCATCTTGACAAGTTCAATTCGACACTAACATTCCCAAACTTGACAATAACACGGCAAAGGGACCAACCGGGTTGCGACCCGTAACCCATACGGGTTCTAAGACTGACCCGTGACCCGTATTCATACCCAAACAGTTTCCAAACCGAACAAATCACAACCCACAAAACTTATCCATCTTACCCAAGAATCAAGGTTTACGACACCTCCTTAACACTTGTTACCACATGAGTCTTACACAAAAACTGTTTTACACCACACGAATCATCACAAATCGTTTTTAACATGTTTTCATTGCTTGTCATACGAAATTAAGAAAACGTTTTATAAATCTCGTTTTCAATCCACTTATCCATGAAACACACTAAATAATACATGTAAACGTTTTTAAAATAGAACTTAGAAATGATTAAAGGGGCGTTAGGGTTTACCGAGAAGAGAGGCAGGGTTTTGATGGGTCTCCATCGGGTACAACCCGTAGCCATCAAGCCTTGAACTACAATACAAAGCGAATCAAAACCTAAGATTTCAATCTTATAATCATGATTTAGGGCGCGTTTTTGGGTTAAGAGGTGCGTATGTTATATAAAAGGAGTCACAAGGACCCGATCTATCGATTAGAAGTGGAGGTGTAATTATTGGTGGTCACCGGAAGTTGGCCGAAAAAAGTGACGGCCTCGAACCCTAATATGGGTGGATTTCTTGTAGAGAGAGAGAGGAGTTTTATTTGTGTGAATTGTAGTGAGAGAAAGTGTGTAAGTGAAATGAGAGAAATGGTGAGTGAGTGGGTTTATATGTACCGAGGGACCTCAAGGTGTAAAATGAAAGTGAAGGGGGCTTTGTGTAGTTATCTAGGAACCATTGATGTAACTTTCTTAAATCTTACATAATATCAAGCTCGGACCGTTTAGCCTAAACGAATGATTTATGACTGGGAGTTACCAACGTTCTTAGAATATTATTTCCAACAAAACGATATGTATAATACGAACTCGTATCTCAAATTAAATCAAACGATCGCTCAAATCGGTGTTTTTCCAATAACGACGCATCGAGGAATTTTCGAGTTGTCACACCTTTGGTATTGTGTTTTTTAATCAGGGCATTTAGCGAGGTGATGTGACTCAGTATTTGTTCTTCGAGGTAGGTCGGGTTGTTTGCGGGTGGTAAGCTGTTG
>OU343216.1:6097589-6123380 GCA_910596185.1 Chrysanthemum makinoi | reverse complement strand
ACCCCGAAATTGACACTTTAAATAGTTGAGAGATTTGAGTGTTTGTTCCCCTTTCGTGAGGTGTTCGGATTTGTTTTATTCTAGCATAAGGGATTTGTAAACTCATATTTTCCAGGTTTTGGGAGATATCTTTTTAGGAATCTATCTAATAAGGTCTACTTGAGGGCAAGTAGAGTTCAAGTGGGGAGATATTTGATAACATCAAATAATCCTGAATATTAAGTGTCAATTTCCCCCGATAATGCTTGTTATTTATATCATTTATATGGATTTACGCTTGTTTTCCATTGTTTTCCACTTTCAGGTAAATTACGAGCATTGGAGCTAAAGAGACGCGGAAATGGAAACATTACTAAAGATTTATCATAGTATGCCTATTTTGAAGAAGTTACGGCGTAACTCATCTCTCACATTACGCCGTAACTATTGCGTGACCCAGAAGTCCAACTTATCAAGAGGTTACGGCGTAACTCTTCCCAAAGGTTACGACGTAACTCCATTAGGTCAAAAGAGGTTCCACGTCGCTGATACTTACGCCGTAACTACTGCATCACTTACGACGTAACCGAGTTTATTGAAAACTACGGCGTAACCACTTATAAGGTTACGCCGTAACTAGCAGATCTAGTGCATTTACGAAGAAATAGAAGGTTACGGCGTAACTCCTCTATTGGTTACGCTGTAACCCAGACCTGGCCTATAAATACCCCACGAATTACAGCATTTCAAAGCATCCCATTCCACACACAACACTCTAAGAACGTGGGAAAAAGCTCAAGGCAGGTCTAGGGGAGCATACGGAGCTGTTTCCAAAGGAGAAGTCACACAATTACGATAAGCTTTAGCATTTTATATTTCTTTTACTTTCAATTCATGTATTTCGTACCTTTGAATATTTAATTGATTTGCATGATTAATATGAGCGGCTAAGCACCCTTTGGTGCTAGCCTAGTTATGATTCCTTAATTGTTTGTTTGCGTTTACCTTTACTTCCGTACAATTATTTCTAAGTGTATGCATGCATAGTTCTTTGGTAGTCACCCCTGGTTCAGTAGTTTTGATTGGCAGTAGAGGCCAATTTCCTAGGAGATATGACCAACTGACCCTAGGTGAGCGGACTGAGAGGGGAAGGGTAAGATATGACCAACTGGCGACCCTTTCTACTTGTGCGATTTGACCAACTGATCACCTATTGTTTGGATGAACTTAAGAATTGGAGGGTGTAGTGTCTAAGTTCCTAACGGTCGGGCACTCACTATTTAGAATCTAGCATGTAGCGGTAGTTAATGACTCGGCTTAGGGGACCAGGAACAACAGGACTTATGACGGTGCACCTGATTTCTCCTGTGGTGGCATCTTTGCTGATAGGTTAGGGCGAATTGACCAAATGCTGTCCTCTCGACTTTGACCCCACCTGAAGTAATTGGAAGTAGGTAGACATAGACATAACTAGCTAGGAGGATTGACTAGGTTAGCACCACTACTCCTCTATTGATTTCCCTTTACCATTTATCTGCTTCTATTCTATTCTGCATTTGTAGTTTAATTAATTAAATCTATATCGAAACCATTATTCTGTGACAATTAGACTTAGTAATTATCCGACACACATAGGTCTTGGGACGACCTCGGCTTTACCATTTACTACACTACACACGACCGGGTACACTGCCCGTTAGTGCATTAGGGTAGACCATAGGTATAGCGAGACATTATAAATATTAAGACCTGGTCAATAAAACCTGCATCAAGTTTTTGGCGCCGCTGCCGGGGAGCTATATTAGGATTGATATTAAGTCTTTCATTTCATTTTTAAACTTTTCTCACGATCATATTTCAAGTTTTCAGGTACCATGGAAGTTGTCAACATCGATGACCTCACTCTTGAGGAATAATTGGCGTTGACTAGAGCTAATCAAGGGCCAGGTCTCGTAAGACCGGCAATCGGAGCAGATGTTCATTTCAAGATTAAAGACCAATTTATGAGGGAGCTTCGCGCTAACCCTTTTTCAGGAAACAGGGATGAAGATGCATATGAGCACGGTGAAAATGTCCTATACATCGCTAGCCTTTTCAACATTCCGGGCGTATCTCATGATGCTATTATGCTGAGGGTCTTCCCTATGACTCTCACTGGAGCAGCCAGAAGATGGATCGAAAGATTGCCCGCCGGGGCAGTTAACACTTGGGCGCTACTAAAGAAACATTTTATCCAAAGATATTGCCCACCATCAAAGATTTCTAATCAGCTTTTAGAGATCCATAATCTCAAACAAGAAGACGACGAAACTCTGTATCAAGCTTGGGACAGATACAACGATCTTCTTTATAAGTGTCCTACCAATGATCTGAATAACCAGAAGAAGGTCAATATTTTCAACAAGGGAATAAACATAACTACTAGGCAAATGCTGGACTATCAAGGACCTATCCAAAACATGACTCCTACTACCGCAATTGAAGCCATTCAAAAAATGGCGGACCATTCTCAAAAATGGCACGACGGTGGAAGTAAAAGAAACCAAGGCGGAAGTTTCAACGGAATTGCAGCAATCGCTAGTAAAATTGAAAGTCTCAGTCGAGATATGCTGAAGGTCAGAGAAACCGTTCATGCCATCCAAGCGGGTTGTGAAAGCTGTGGAGGAGGACATCTGACGAAGAATTGTCCTCATATGGACGAAGAGAATATTGAAGAAGCTAAGTATGGGGAAAATCGACCATTTTATGGTGATCATCGAAATAGTAATGGTTATCGTGGAAATTAAAATCGTGGGCCTTATGGGGAAAGAAAGCCCAGTCTTGAAGAAACAATTAATAAGTTTCTGGAAAATTCAGCCCAAAGGCAAAAGGAGCAAGATGAGTGGTTGAAGGAATTCCAGAAAAACACTGACAGAAACATTTCCAAACACGACTCAACTCTGAAAAACCTTGAATCCATGGTGATAAATCTCAGTGAAAAACTAAGGAGAAATAACGATAAACCTGAAGGATCTAAACCAGCTATGGAATGTAAGGTACTTTTTTCTGATAATAACTCTAAAGTTCAGGTCAATGATACGAATTCTGGGGAAGATTTCGTCAACAGATATGAGTTACGCCGTAACATGCCTAATGAGTTACGGCTTAACCTTGTGTTTGACAGCGACAATGGGGTTGTGAAGAATACTGAGGAAAGAGACTCTAATGAATTATGCCGTAACCAAGAATCTCAGTTACGGCGTAACTGGGATACATGGGCAGAACAATTCCTCGACGTGGACGAGTCAGAAAAACTCGAGGAACTCTCCCTTGAAGATGAAGAAGAGCCACTTATCACTCACTGGTGTGCTCCTATCATCATTACCGATGAGGAAACCACAAGGGCATGGCCTACATGCAGCCCCTTTAACGAATATTGCAATGGCGGAAACAATGAAAGAAGAGAAGAATGGACATGCCCGCATGAACGTGAAAGACATTGTATTAAATTCGGAGATTTGGCCTTTAAAGATTGGTATGCAATTCAATTTGGGGATGCCAAGATCAATCCAAATCTTCTTGTGAAGCTAAAGATTGATTACGCGGAGCACATTCAGAAAAAGGAAGAGACAAATAAAGATATACTCTGCACGAATGAGTATTTATGTGAAACTGACAACAAGAAACTACAAAGTCACTGGTGCGAAAAAGTAAAATCTCCTGGGGAAATTTTATGGGCGTCATGCAACCCGTATGACGATGTGTGTAATGGGGGAAGCAACTCTGGAAGATTAGGAAAAGATGAATTCTTTTGGTCCTCAACCAATGATAAGGAGAGAACGAGTTTACCTTGGATGGACAACCTTGGATTCGATAGTTGGGTAAAAATTAAGTATGGACATGTGGACACCTTAACCAAAGAGAAGATTTTGAAGGAATACATGGATCGAGAAAATTCAGACGACGAAAGTCTCGAGAACACGAGTAAAATAACAATCGACAATGACAAAGAGCGGGTTAGTAATGATAAAGAAGAATTCAAGCGCATTCTAGTGGAGAATTTGCTCGGTGAAGAATGGTTCAAGGACACTGCTCCTGACGACGATGATATCGAAAGGATGCTAGATTACCTTGAGTTGCAAGGAAATGAGGAGTTCACTGATCCCGATGACGAAGCTTACGAACAAAGGAGGTGCAAACTCCTGGGGATTCCCTACAAAAGACCTCCTCCAATTATTGTTGAAAAATATGAATTCACTCGCTACCACCTAGGACCGGAAGAGAAATTTTGTTAAGTCCGAAAAATTGAAACCATTGAATGCCTCCGAACTGCCTCGAATGTTGCATGGATGAGGCATAATTTGATGAAAGATATTGACGAAGTCGGGGATGTTCAAAGCCCCCCATAGGATCCCCGCGGCTCTGAGTCTAACTTAAAGAATCGTTAATAAAGAAAAGTGCTCTTTCGGGAGACAACCCGAACTATCCCTTTCTTTTGTTTTTATTTCCTTTCTGTTGGGTTTTGTGTTTTCTAACCATTTTGCAGGAAATGAGGAACTAATTGCTACTGCAGTTGCTGATCTGAACAGAGTTACGGCGTAACTCATCTTGGTGATTACGCCGTAACCAACATTTTAGCAGCAGAATTCTTGACGCATTACCAATTACAGCGTAATACCATCTCAGTGGTTACGCTGTAACTACTCGCTTCATAGCTCATACCAGGTTTTGCCAGTTACAGCGTAACTCCCTGATAGGAGTTACGACGTAACTCTCCTCTGCTTTAATTCTTTCATTTTAAAACACAGTAACCTTGTATTTGTTTTTAAATGAACTTTGTGGGTGTGTTCCCTGTAAACCCTCACGAGACTTCACTCGTCCACTTGGGACACCAAGTGGTTTAAAAGGCTTGTTGCATTCGCTAAATGCAACCGTGATTCCTACGAAAGTGAGTTAGGTTTGTTTTCATTTTATTTTTCTTTTTAGAATTATGCTTGTCGGTATTGTGATTTCAGGGATTGAAGTTTGTTCATGACGCTTAAACGAAGGCACGGTTCTTTCTCGTGGGCCTTCTTCTTTTTGGAGCAAATTTCAGGGAAGTTCTCGCTCTAATTCTACCTTTCTCTTCACCTTTATTTTAATGCCTAGTACAAAAGGGACTTTGTACAATTCAAGTGGGGGGACGGGAGTAGAATTATCTCTTGAACTTTATTTCGCCCTCATTTTTCTAGTTTATTTTGAAAAATTATGCCATTTTGAAAATTTTGACATGTTTTTCCGAACCTAACTAGATTAGACCTTAGCCGAGCACATACAAACCTTGACATTACATGGTGAGATTAGCCTTATCCGTTTCCAATATTTTACCCCAAATCCACCAAATTATGAGTGTGCCGGTAGCTTGTTAACTTTAGAACTTGGCCTTTGCATCATTTCGAGACCATAGACGAGGTATGTTGAGTTAGCTCGATGTATTTGGACTTTTCAGTTTTAGAAGGCAATATTATAGGATTATCACCCAAACAGCCTACCATTGTGAGTCTATCGATTAGTCACCTCGACTTTTCGACCCCCATGTAAAACCCTTTTGTTGCACTCCCCTTTAGTGCAAGATACCCCTAGATACACCATTCTGAGCCATTCCTTTCATTTTGTCAATCCAATATATTGTTTCGTTACACCTATACACCTTAGCCTACCCTGTAGTCTTTATTTGTGATTGGGAAGTCATCATTTGCCTAAGTTCAAGGTTCGAGTGGAAAGGTTTGGAAATCACGCTTTCATCGACAACATTTATGAAGATCATTGAAGACCCCCCAAGTTCCCATTGTTCATCTCAAGTGGGGGGATATTATGTTATTATGTTATGTTGAAAAAAAAATGATGATTCGAAAAAAAAAAAGTTGATTGAGTTATGATATTGTAAAGTGCGATGTTATAAGCACTATAGTATAAGCTTTATTGATTAGTATCGAGGAAGCCTCCTCTGTCACATTTGAAGATTGAAGTTGGAGTTATACCAACTGAAGAAGAAAAGGTAGTGTGCCCATCACGACGTCCTCTAATGACACATCTACCTTGCATTTCATGATCCGGTCTCTAGACTTCTAAGCTTGAACTTTGGGCGGACGGTAAGTGGTGATGACTTGGTTATAAATTTAGACTATCTGCTTGTTTTTCATTTTACACCAATTATATATCCCATGTCTTATCCTACCCTTTAGTCATGAAGCATGTCTAGGTGATGCAGCGAGCAATCTTTGGTGTCTTGGCCATGGATTTGGTCATGTATCATTGATTTTGTCCACTTCGCCGTGACATGTTAGTAATGACGAGTCACTCCTTAACCTTTGTCGTGTCTACCCATATTGCCTTCGAGAATTGTGTAACCGCCAAGCTTATGATAGAATACCGAAATTGACACTTTAAATAGTTGAGAGATTTGAGTGTTTGTTCCCCTTTCGTGAGGTGTTCGGCTTTGTTTTATTCTAGCATAAGGGATTTGTAAACTCATATTTTCCAGGTTTTGGGAGATATCTTTTTAGGAATCTATCTAATAAGGTCTACTTGAGGGCAAGTAGAGTTCAAGTGGGGGGATATTTGATAACATCAAATAATCCTGAATATTAAGTGTCAATTTCCCCCGATAATGCTCGTTATCTATATCATTTATATGGATTTACACTTGTTTTCCATTGTTTTCCACTTTCAGGTAAATTACGAGCATTGGAGCTAAAGAGACGTGGAAATGGAAACATTACTAAAGATTTATCATAGTATGCCTATTTTGAAGAAGTTACGGCGTAACTCATCTCTCACATTACGCCGTAACTATTGCGTGACCCAGAAGTCCAACTTATCAAGAGGTTACGGCGTAACTCTTCCCAAAGGTTACAACGTAACTCCATTAGGTCAAAAGAGGTTCAAGGTCGCTGATACTTACGCCGTAACTACTGCATCACTTACGACGTAACCGAGTTTATTGAAAACTACGGCGTAACCACTTATAAGGTTACGCCGTAACTAGCAGATCTAGTGCATTTACAAAGAAATAGAAGGTTACGGCGTAACTCCTCTATTGGTTACGCCGTAACCCAGACCTGGCCTATAAATACCCCACGAATTACAGCATTTCAAAGCATCCCATTCCACACACAACACTCTAAGAACGTGGGAAAAAGCTCAAGGCAGGTCTAGGGGAGCATACGGAGCTGCTTCCAAGGGAGAAGTCACACAATTACGATAAGCTTTAGCATTTTATATTTCTTTTACTTTCAATTCATGTATTTCGTACCTTTGAATATTTAATTGATTTGCATGATTAATATGAGCGGCTAAGCACCCTTTGGTGCTAGCCTAGTTATGATCCCTTAATTGTTTTGTTTGCATTTACCTTTACTTCCGTACAATTATTTCTAAGTGTATGCATGCATAGTTCTTTGGTAGTCACCCCTGGTTCAGTAGTTTTGATTGGCAGTAGAGGCCAATTTCCTAGGAGATATGACCAACTGACCCTAGGTGAGCGGACTGAGACGGGAAGGGTAAGATATGACCAACTGACGACCCTTTCTACTTGTGCGATTTGACCAACTGATCACCTATTGTTTGGATGAACTTAAGAATTGGGGGGTGTAGTGTCTAAGTTCCTAACGGCCGGGCACTCACTATTTAGAATCTAGCATGTAGCGGTAGTTAATGACTCGGCTTAGGGGACCAGGAACAACAGGACTTATGACGGTGCACCTGATTTCTCCTGTGGTGGCATCTTTGCTGATAGGTTAGGGCGAATTGACCAAATGCTGTCCTCTCGACTTTGACCCCACCTGAAGTAATTGGAAGTAGGTAGACGTAGACATAACTAGCTAGGAGGATTGACTAGGTTAGCACCACTACTCCTCTATTGATTTCCCTTTACCATTTATCTGCTTTTATTCTATTCTGCATTAGTAGTTTAATTAATTAAATCCATATCGAAACCATTATTCTGTGACAATTAGACTTAGTAATTATCCGACACACATAGCTCTTGGGACGACCTCGGCTTTACCATTTACTACACTACACACGACCGGGTACATTGCCCGTTAGTGCATTAGGGTAGACCATAGGTATAGCGAGACATTATAAATATTAAGACCTAGTCAGTAAAACCTGCATCAAAGGCTCTTTACGGTTTGAAGCAAGCTCCAAGGGCATGGTATGATACGCTATCAAAGTTTTTTCTATCTACTATATTCAGCAAAGGAGCAGTTGATCCGACATTGTTCACCAGAAAGTCAGGCAAACATTTAATTCACGTTCAAATCTATGTTGATGATATTATTTTTGCCTCGACTGACCCCAATGAATGTGACTTTTTTTCTAAGGAGATGGGCTCCAAATTTCAAATGTCAATGATGGGACAAATGCCATTTGTCTTGGGATTACAAATTTCACAAAGTCTCGGAGGCATTTTTATCAATCAATCTAAATATGCTAATGAAATTTTAAAGAAATTTGGATTTGACACTTGTGACACCGTTGACACTCCCATGGTGGAGCGTACCAAACTGGATGAGGACCACTAAGGGATGATGGTTGATCAAACGAAATATCAAAGTATGATTGGATCCCTGATGTACCTCACAGCCAGTAGATCTGATATTCTGTTCGCTGTATGCATGTGTGCTAGATACCAGGTTAAGCCTACCAAAAAGTACCTTGAAGCGGTTAAATGGGTCTTTCGGTATCTCCAAGGAACCATCAACATGGGACTTTGGTACCCGAAGGACACCGGTATGTCACTAACAGCCTGTGCAGATGCTGACCATGCAGGATGTCAAGATGCACGTCGAAGTACGTTTGGAGGTGCTCAGTTTTTAGGTGATAAGCTTGTGAGCTGGTCTTCAAAGAAACAAATGAGTACTTCTATATCCTCTACAGAGGCTGAATACATAGCCATGTCATCTTGTTGTGCTCAAATCCTATGGATGAGATCCTAATTATCTGACTATGGCTTTGAATTCAACAAAATCCCTCTGTATTGTGATAACAAAAGTGCCATTGCTCTCTCTTGCAACAACGTTCAACATTCAAGAGCAAAGCACATCAACATTCGACATCCAGAATGTGAGCATGTCGGTCCGAAAGTCACAACATCACATAATGTCAACACTACAATGGAAGAGTCAGAGATTTATGCAAGCTGATGATCTCAAAGCTGGCTCAAAACTCATCATCACGTGGATCAGTTAAAGACCTCCACTTGAATTATCCAAACATGGAAAATATGAAGAATCAAAGACTATGGGCTACAAAGCAATGAATGTAAATTGAGGTGACCTCCCTTAGGGGGAGATTGTTAGGATTTAGAAAATTCAGTCATTAAAGTGTCGGTCGCCTCAAGTATATGTAATCGTTAGAAAGCTCGTAGTCGTAGTCATTTAATATTAGTTAGTATTTAGTTAAGTAACACCGTGGAGGACGGACGGGTCTTTACCCACTGTATGCCTGATCCACAGCCCGTAGGAGGCGAGTCTTGTAAGAAAACTATAAATATTCTCTACCTCCCAAGGTAGAGGGTTGGAGCTTGAATTCCATTTCTCTTTGTTTCACATAGTTCCCAACTCTCTTCCCTTTCTCTCTCTAGAACTTTCTCTCTCTAAAACTTGTAAACGCCCCATATGTTATTGGTTTGATGTGTTTGTGAAATCCTATAACTTACATAAACTTCATCAACAATGATAGGTTTCATGGGAATAATTATAGGATGATTAAAACTTATAATATGAAATAAAAACAAGTAAAAGTGGTATAAATACATATGATACTTGCATGTTTTTGTACTAGCATGATAAAAATAGATCAAGTAAGATGATGAAAGTGTAATAAAAATTATAAGAAGCTTACCAGTATTATGATGAGGTTTAAGGTAACTAGGTACTAATTACTTCTTGGTTTTTATTTCAAAACCTTATATAGAAGTATACTAGGGTTGTGATTATCACTTGTTGAAAATCTTATGATTTCTCCTTGGTTTTTATGCTTGGCCGAACCACCACAAGAGAAAGGGAGAGATTTCTTGCAATTTTCACCTTTTGGTATGAGTTTGTATGTGTTTTGATTAGTATAATATGAGTATAATACATGTGTCTAGCCTACAAATGTATATGTGTACATCTAGAACTCAAGATTTTTATAAAAACTTGGTGACTCATGGGGGTGGTCAGCAAAGGGGTAAATGGGGAATAAGGTGGTAAATTTTTGATTGTAAAATGTAATTAAAGTTAAGTGTAGTATGTATTTTGGTACATATAAGTAGTTATTTAGGGTAGCGTTAGCTAGAAATCGATTTTAACGGAATAAACTAAAATATATCGAAGTCATAAAAATTATAAAAATACATTTCCCGCAAGTATTGAGTGAAATAATAATTATCGAATAGAATTTACGAAAACCGTCGTAAATATATATATAACAATTTAAATACCAAAATAAATTCAAAACATCGGATAAACTAATAATATAATTTTTATAGTCTTAAAATGAGTATAAAAAAATATATCAGGACAATTGTTGGAAGTGTCGGATCAATTATTCAAAATAAATGATCGTGCGATAGCGTTTATTTAATAGATAAATATACGTTAATGAAATATGCAAACCCATGCATGAACTAATATGATGATGATGTTACTGATGATATGTAGACTAACTCTAGTCTATATGTAATGTCCTCAATGATGTTTCATGAATACGCAGCTAAACCTTTACGGTTACGCGAATTTGATACTCGTAAACCTAGTTTACGAAAAATGATGAATAGTGAATCATGAATAGTGATTTTTCTACGGGAATGAATAGTGTTTTGTGAATAGTAAAATTTTAAAATAACCTCTCAAAGTCGTAAACTGACTTCAAAAACAATGAATAGTATAATGATGAATAGTAACTAGTGAATAGTAAATTCCTAAGATGAATAGTAAATTTGAGAAATGACCTGAAATTACGAGTTGTCACACAATTCACGATGTGTTTCGTAAGTTTTGAACTTCCTTACAAATCTTCTCCCATCCGGGCATATTATATCAAATTTGACGTGCCATTCTCCATCTCCATCCTCTCTTTTGTAAACACTTGACCCCTCGGGTCCCCATTCCAAATTTTTTAGTTGAATGGATTGTAAAATGCTTCCACCGCTAGTGCGCGTTCCATCTCATCCTCAATATCAAAGTATGGTGGAGCTAGTGGTCCATACATCAGGTTTCCATGGACATCACGTCTAATTTCAAAACAAGTCAAGTAATCGTCCACTTCCATCAATTCTAAATCTTCCATGAATTCCACAACTGGTCCCCTTGGTTTGGGATAATAGGTTTGTTTTGTGATCCCGTCATCGATTGTCATCGTACCCCTACCCATATCTATGATTGCACCACATGTGCGTAGAAACAGTCTTCCTAGTAGAAGAGGTAGACTCTTATCAACCGGAGTGTCTAGAACTAGAAAATCAGCCAAATAGGGTTGATAACCAATTTGAACCCTTACGTTTTTCACCTCCCCCATCGCTTTTGCTTGGGAGTTATCCACCATGGTTAGTTTTGAGTGATTTCGTTGTGGCTTACTAAGACCCAACGTCTTAAATAATGGATAGGGCATAACATTGATGCTCGAACCCGTGTCCGCCAAAGCATACATTGGTGTCGTCCCGTTAACCTTAATTGGCAAAACAAAATTTCCCGGGTCTTTCTCCTTACGTGGCATACCCCTACACAAAATACTATCTCTATCGTCCTTCGATAGATCTTTATCCTCCAATCTTGCTCTTGCTAACATCACCGCATCTAGTTTCTTGCGGTATAAAACATAATCTTGTAGTACCTCAATTACGGGCTTTTTCTCATTGAGTTCGAGAAATTTTTGTTCAAGGTTTTCCAAGATGGCTTCTTTTTAGTCTTGGGTTAAAGGTTTGAAGGTGTTTGGTGTAGTGGGTGGTGAAGGTGTGTAATCATTGTTTTTGTTGGTGGATGTGGTAGTAGTTAATTTTTTGGATGATATTTTCTTTCTATTAGCCTTCCCCATCTTAACGACTTCCACATTCTCCTTTTCCATACTAGCACATAATTCCACAAGCATTTCATTCACCCCTTTCTCCTCTTCCAAGTCGGTGATGTTGATCCTCATCTCCCCCAAAGCAAAATCCACTTGACATTTGGTAGTTACAAGAAAATCCCACCCAAAGCATACGTTGGGCTCATCAGCGTTTCCTTCCTCCAAGACAACAAAATATGCTTCGAAAATATGACCATGAATGTTAACCTTAAGATTCTTAACCATTCTTCTCTCGTAAGCTACGTAATCCAAACGTACATAGCCAATTTGATCAAGAACTTTCTCCACAATGTAATTTTCACCATAAGCCATGTTTAGTTGAGCGTCCCACGCACTCACCCCTTCGACACTACAAGGTGTACCAAACCTCATAAGTGGTGAATCATACTCCGTTAGTGGTGCTTGCGTGAATACCACAACTCTACCCTTCTTAGGAAGTTGAACCTTGTTCTCTCCCACTTCTTCCATACTATTCGAATCAATAGCCAAATCCTTCTTAATTTCTTCCAAAATATTCCCAATCTTCTCCAATGAATTCCCGGTGTCTTTGAACATCTCATCCAAGTTACGTAGGTACTAAGAAATTCCGCTTAAACTATCCATAACAACAATCTAACAAGACAAAACAAAACCAAAGACAAAAATCCAAATCATTAGCGTTAGAGTTAGTAAAAACCAAAGCAAACTACATAAACATATACTAAACAATTAAAGACACTAAACAAAACTAAAAACACAATCTAAAACTCAAAATCGAAAAACTATAAAAAACTTTTACCGAGAGCTCCAACCGATTCGGTTGGTGGTAAAACTTCTTAACCAAAACTTCTAACCGATCCGGTTGCGGGTTGCAACCGAACGGTTGGATCAATTTTCCAAATTTTTTCTTTTAATAATAAAACCTGTTAATTATAAATTATTAAAGACCATTAATTGTACTTAAACTCTTAATTGAATGAGGCTACTCATTATCATTATTAATTATAAATATTAATTAAGTTAATTAATCAAAACTATATTACTAATCTACTTAACTACTCATTAAAACTATTAACCCATAAAAACTGAAAATTAACTAAGCTAATAACTGCAATTAAGACAAAATTAACTAAAAAGTAAATAAAACAAAAAATGATTAAATATCAAAAATCTAAAAATTACTAAGAAAAGCATAAACAATCTATAAGACAATCTATAAAAATCATAAATGACAAGAATTAAACTATAAACTATAACACAAAACAATAGATAAAGCAAATCTATGAAAATCAAAAACAAAAACTTTTTCGAGAGCACTAACCGGTTCGGTTAATCGCGCAACCGATTCGGTTAGCCTCTAAACCAAACTTTTTTTTTCTCTTGATGAAATTCAATTTTAAATTTACCAACTTTATAGAATCTAAACAAAATCAAATTACTTAAAAATCCAAACTCCCCGGCAGCGGCGCCAAAAACTTGATGTGCTTACCGTGTGCAAGTTTTAAAAATTTATAAACACGATTTATCCGGTTATTACTATAAACACATACGAGCAAGTATACTCGTTCGCGATAGCAAAGGTGGGTAAGTCGAGATCGTCCCAAGGGATTTTGCTTTTGAAATTGTTTTAAAAGATTGTGTTAGTGCAAATATTACGATATTTAATCTATACATTCTCATTTGTTTTGTTGATGACAAACATGTAACTTGTAATACATAACGTAAAATGTATAAGTTACTTGTAATTATATATTGTCTCAACACCTCTCGACGACTCAAGTCCTTATATGCTACAACACAGGTTCGTACATGTTTGTTATGTTGCGTTATGATCAAACCCCCAACAAACCATTAAAACATGTTTAGTTAAATAGTTTATGTATAAATACTAGTGTTTACATATTGGGTAAATATATACATAACTAGTATGTATTATAATGGGTAATATAAATGGGTAGAAACTTAAGTATTTGACCCATTGACCAAATACATTGAATGTAGTTGAATAAAAAGCAAAGTCTAGAAACATTGTACATTGGTGGACACTCATAACCCATTTGACTAGATACATTGCATCCATTAGATACATTGTATCTAATCTAATACCCATGGATCAACCCAAAACCCATTTGACTAGATGCATTGCATCCATTAGATGCATTGTATCTAATCTAATACCCATGGATCAACCCATAACCCATTTGACTAGATGCATTGCATCTTGTAGATACATTGAATCTACTTGGTACCCATAATCCATTACCCATGACCCAAAACCCATGGGTAAAAGGGAGCGTCCCACGGATCCCCAGTAATACACTGGACGGATCCCTCAAGGGAGGGATCCGTGCGATCCAGGGAACAATGGCTAGTTTTCTTCTATAAATAGTAAGCCATTTCTTCATTGTCTAACACACCTTTACACATAGTTTCTCTCCACCATTTTTAGGATATTTAGATCATTAGGAAACATGTAAACCACCCTCACCTCATATGATCATAATGCTTCTAACTTTCATTTGTTGTAAGCATACTCCCGAAGTGATCTTCCAAAGCAAGCTTAGAGATCTTGGATCCTTACCTACTGAAGTGATCACCCATCACAAGCATACAAGCACATGAAGATCTTCTACAACAAGCTTGGGTAACTTGTCATCTTCATCCATAGAAGACTAACTACATCATGCTTTGTGTTCTTGATGTTTAGTTTAGGACTTCATATCCATTAGACACATTGTCTTGGATATTGTCTAGTATCGTATTCTTGTATCTATGACTAGACTAGATGGTTTATGTGTTTGTGCCATAAAACACAAGGTTTGTTATATTGGGCCACAAAACATAATGGGTATCATAGAAGTCAAGTCACAAGGCATTAGTGAAGGGTGCCTAGAGATCGAGTCAAAGGCATTAGTGAAAGGTACCTAAGGTGTACATTCGATATGGTGTGATTCCTTGATGTACAAGATAGATTAGTATTGGGTCAAAGGATATTGATATCCTTGATGATGCTGTAATAAGGAGTGGGTCTCCTTTGAGATTAGGTGTTGTGTAGTGTTGGGTAGTAGTTCCTCCGTCGTAATGGAACTTGGTACTTAGCCTTGTACCAGATAAAAGGTAGGCAACGTTGTATAGGTGTGGTTCACCTTGGTGTGAAAGAACTCGGTGGTTAGCCTAGTACCGGAAAAAGAGTAGGCGACGTTGCGAAGGCTTCTCCGCCATAAGGAGTTGGTGTCGTGTAGTGTTTACGAACTCTCGAGTAGGTGACTCGGGGAGTGGAGTAGGGCAAGGAAGGAGTCCTTGTAGCCGAACCACTATAAATCCTCGTGTTGGTTTGTCTATCCTTTTACTTATCGCTTTACGTTTATTCTTGCATTACATTGTGGTTGATGTCTATGTTTGTGATACATACTTGGTCTTTCATATAGTCATAAACTATATTTAACACTTTACATATTATGACACTCTTGATCAAGAAAAAGCAACCGGACTAATAATGGTGAAACTTGATTTATAATTAACCATTAATCTTGCGGAATCTTATATGATATTAAGGGGTTGGCCTTACATGCCGTAATGCGTTAAATGCATCCTCGCGTCAAGATTAGCAAATTCAATGGTTTATACTATATTTGATACTACCTCCGTCCCATAATAATTGTCCACTTTGACTTTTTCAAGTCTTTTTTATTCAATTTTGACCATAAATATTTTTATTTGTATAATATAATACTTGATGAAAAATATATGAATAGATTGGGTTTTAAATGTATTTTTATTTGGTATAATTTTCATCAAATATTATATAACACAAATAAAAATATAAATGGTCAAAGTTAAACAAGAAAGACTCATAAATAGTAAAAGTGGACAATTATTATGGGACGGAGGTAGTACAAAAGTTTTAAGTTTGAAACGGAAATGTATTCACCCTCTCCCCCCCCCCCCCCCTCTACGTTTTCACAATTGGTATCAGAGCGGGTTGGCTCTAGTTTTTAAAACAAATGGTTTTCAAAACGAGTAAGGTCCTTGTATCAAATTTTTGGTGAAGTCAAGCATAATATGAAAAGTGTTTTGTTGATTTTTTTTCTCTTTGAAGTTTTGTTGTTAGATATCTTGTTAATCAAGCTTGAATAAAGGTAAAAATGGATAATATAACTTCACTAAAAAGTCTACAAAGGTTAAACCTTTTCGTCGGGTCAAAACGTGCATTTTTTTAATTCTATGTCAGACCCGCGGATCCCTCAGTTTACACTTGACGGATCCCTCAAGCAAGGGATCCGTGGTACAGAAGACAGTTTTTGTCTGAATTTCAAAAATTCATAACTAATTAATCGTAAGTCGTTAGAATTTGTTCCACCTATCATTTTAAAGGTATTTGAGTCTACTTTCATTTAAAAATTATTTCATAAACTGATTCAAAACAAAATTTTACAGAATCATTGATTTATAATAGAAAGTCATTTTTCGGTCATAACTTTTGCACAAACTTTTGATCTAATTGGAGACGGATGTTTTCGTCTTTGAATAACGATGTGTCCTCTTTTGAAATTAAGGTTTTGATCATATTTATAAAAGAAACTAATCAAGCTTGGTATACATGTTTAACACAAAGCGATGAAAAGAACTTTTGTATGCTATGCTAAATGATAAATTATCTTCCTTGTATTACTTGATTATTTGCTTTTCTCAAATAGCTTTTGTACTTGTTTGATTGAAGAACATATGTGGTTTCCTTACCTTGCTATTCATTCTCTTGCTTGTCAAGTTAATAATTTTTTACTAATCAATGTGCTACTTGAAGGAGTGTTTGGGATAACATCTAGTTGTGTCAAAAATGTTAATTGAAAAATGTTAAAAACATATAACACACTAATGGCTTTTTGATTGAGTTTGCCATGTGCGCAACATAAATGTTTTATGTGCTTATATGACTTCTTGATTTCATATTTTCTTGTATCGTTTTCTAAAAACAACAAGAATGTACATCGGATCATAACCTACACTTGTGTTGATGATGTACTCTCCCGTTTTTCTTTTCATGATCGCTCTCCAAGCTTCATAGTAGGATTGACAACTTGATTATTTCATCCGGTATACTCAAGTAAATTATTTTGCAACGCAAATATAATTGTTCATATCCGAAAGTCCAAACTCGAGCCTTCCAACAACATATGTTGAACTATCTCATCCAACCATCTTTTTGTTCACCGTATGGACAACTTTTACTTTTTTCTGACACCTTCGTCACCTTAGTTGTTTCAATTATAATATTAATAAAAACGAAGCAAAGTATCATCATTGTTACTCTTCGATAGGACATTGTAGGAATATAAATTTTCCTAACTTGAGAATGAATAGTGGAGAACTTATTGCACTAGAAACTCAATTTAACCTAACGGTTGAATTGCTTCCTTGATAGAAGTTGGGTATGTGGAATCACTCATAAAAATGGTCGTGTTTAGCCGTAATTGAGCACCAGTAGCAATAGTCTCATATTCATTCTCTCACTTGAGAAATTTATACTCCTATGTTTTCCTAAAGTAAGTTTACAATGGAAATACTTTGCATTGTCTTAGGATTACTAATCAAACAAGTTGTAAAATTAATTTTTCTTTTAGTTAATCACAACCACTTGCCTCATCAAGTGATTATATTGCTTTGATCGAGAAGAGCTACATGACTTCATGGACGAAGCTCATTGTATGCTAATCACCATCCGTAATGACTAGATTGTCCTAAACTAGCACCTAACAAATTTTTTGTCTTGAACACCATCATGTGCTCCTTTCTTTCTAGACACATACCTTTCATGTCATTGTTAGTGTAAATGATTTACTAATCTAGACCGTAAATATGTTTTGGGCTTCTTGAATAGTGCTTGTTAAGTTTGCTAAACCTTTGTGTTATTTGTGACCTCGATCTCATTTGATTGCCTATACGTAATCTCTACATGCTCTCCTTACTTTGCTTAACGTGTATACATGTATGCTTGCTGTAGAAATCATTAGTGTCATAATTCGAAACATAGAGAAAAATTCTGCAACTATTCTGTTACAAAAATCTGTCTCAGACGCCGGATCCCTTAGATGTAACTAGACGGATCCCTCAAGTGAAGGATCCGTGGGATCCGGGTGGACATAAGCTCCTTTTTATCCTCCTTGCATCAATCCAACATTCTAGACCTTATTGGACTAGTTGAACATGCTACATTAGGATCACTTAAACTTTCCTTAGGCTCAGTTGATCTCACATTCACTCATGGGTGATTTAGGATCACATTCAAAGTAATTTTGATTTATCATTACTTCAAAACTCACCATCTTTCTGCTCCAATGTTTACACATTGTTCCTCTCATCTCAAAACACCTAGTTTGATATTTCTCTCAATTTTAGCAAATTGATTTTAGTCATCCTTACCTCAAAATAGGCCAAAAACTAGTTTTTAATTTCATACGATTTTTAAGGAATTTTCCAAATCTATTTTAAGTCATCATCTGATCTCTAGGATCATTTAACACCACTTGACACTCTCAAATTTCTTAGTGTCATCTTTGATCATCCACTGATGCTCATAAAGCCCCATTCCTTTCCATAAAAGGCAATCATTAAATACCATCAATCATTTTCTCTTAATCATTTAAGTCCATCTTCATGTAAGACACTTAATAAACTGAGTAACTTAGGATATGTAGGTGCTAGACCTTGCTATAACCCAATCACCTCTTTTCACCTCATCATCTGTTAGTGGGATCCCTAGACTTAAGCTAGCCGGATCCCTCTAGTGAGGGAACCGGTGGAACCGTGGAACAGTAGGTACATTATCTCTTTAGATAATCATTTCAAATTTTCTTTTCCACAAAAGCACTTGTTCAACACTTAGGATTATCATTTTCTTATATGTTTATAAATGAGTTGCATTTATATGATTCTCTATGTGTTCTTTCTTTTTATTTCATGATTTTATGTGAACAATTTATCCATTTATATAAATGTTTTCCTTTTGTACTAACTTTTTTGGATTCTTGTAGGTTGACAATGGTCGACTTCATCATCAAGTCAGGTTGTGCTCATTGGCATATTTCTTTTTAATCTTGCATCATCCTAGCCATCTTACTCCACTTTTATCACTACTCACAAAGTCATCATATCTACCACCTCTATTGAGTCATCAACCAAATCAAAGATTAACCTTGATACCTTTCATCACCTCTACCACAACTTCCATACCTCTAAGTCATAATGATGATTTCTATAATTATCACTGTTGGGTTTTTTGATTTGATGATACAAAACAATAAAGAATGAAACATCAAGGGCTTAAAGTGACAAGAATGAAATCTACAAAAAGATAGAAGGACTTGCTTGCAAAAGAAGATTTATTATTTAGTCCTTCGTAGTATCTTGTAAACCCTAATCCTCTAGTATATAAAGAGGACATGGGTGTAGGTTTTAATATATAAGTCTTTCATAATGTAGTCGACTAAAGGTGTGTGTGTGTCCTAGGCGTGTAGTTCTTTGTAAACACCTAGGTTAGTGTTAGTTTAGTTAACCCCCAAGATCAAAGAAGTCTTTGATCCCTGTTACATTTAGGTAACACGTTATTAATATAATTGGAGGTGATGGTGAATGAAACCTTGTGTCAATAACATAGTTGTTTGTTTAATTCCGCTGTGCATGTTCTTTATCTATGTTATTGTTAAACCCTAAGGCTCAAAATGATCTCAAGGAGTCTATCAAACTCCACAATTGGTATCAGAGCTCGGGGAGCTCGTTACCTAGGGATTCGCAAGATTTTATTGGTCATGACAAGGAGTATTTGGTAAAGTCTTTACGTGGTAACTGACATAGAAGTCTTATTTTTTTTGGTTAATCTCATATAGTTTGTCACGTAGGACAGTGTTTGATGGTTTATTGGAATGTCATCGATTGATCTTGCACATATAGCTTTTTTAGTTATATCATGTCACATGGGTTGATGGCTGCTATAGGCTTATTTACTAACCATCCTAATATTTCATTGGTCAAGATTATTATACTAGGACAGTGGTGTTATCTTTGTCACATAGTAATACGTTTTCATTGGTCGAGTTAGTGGATTTTGTGAAACATTAAAATTGCTACATGTAATATTAATTGAAGATTCGTTGAGTGGACCAATGATTATATCTTATGATAACGTGGGTTTGTGGTATAATAAATATTGACATGGGTGCGTGAGTATTCAAAAATAAAGGATTTCTTTGTTTTGTTAAAGTTACTTGCAAGGAGGCTACTAGACATGTTCAGAACAGATTGATTGGGTGACGTTTAGTTCTTACTGTTTGAGAAATCTGGTTACTACTGCTAGTTGTTCTTTGTAGTGCTCATTGGAATTTTTGTACTGCTAGTGGCGTCCGAGAAAAATTTGTTTATACTGCATATATCATTCGATATCGGACGACGAAGGATTTTTGGTGACACACACGAGGAGATTGGACTTTGTTCTTAAAAGGATTTAAAAAGCTCGTTTTGGAGATTTATTTAATAGGTGATTACGAAGAAGATTGATCATAACCTATTTGATATTGTAGTTGAGTAACACAAATTTGTGCTCTTATCATATCTCAAAGTGGGTGTTACACTTTGGAGATAACTTGTTCGTGCTTAAAGGATGTTGACGAAAACTTGCAAAATCTAGTTTTCATAGGTCAAGGGGTGGATGGATGAAGACCTATTTAACTATCACTTAAAGGAGTTACGTTGTAGTGCTCAGTGTCTCATTGAAGATGAGGATTTTGTCAAGAGATTGCGGTCTACTTATATGGTGTTATTATAAGTTTGGAATCACGTGGATAAACTAGACATAAGACACAAGTTTGGGTTATTCTACATCTTTATCAAGTTAGTTATATTTGGTTTTCTTCACAAGTGATCATTACAAGGAGCTTATAGATTTGAAGAATCATTTAATATTCATGCACCACTCAAGGGGAAGTTTCTACTACTTACATTCTCTATTTGTTGATAACAAAAAGGGGAAGAGATGTTGGAGTGCGATGGCATGGATTAAGGGGAAGACAAGGAAGACAAGAATGTTTCATTCATGGTGAGATTTAATTATCTCAACTTCTGCTACTTCGTCTAGGGAAGTTCGTACAAGAAGCGTGTTTGTTTTGTCATCATCAAATAGGGGAAGATTGTTGGGTTTTTTGATTTGATGATACAAAACAATAAAGAATGAAACATCAAGGGCTTAAAGTGACAAGAAGGAAATCTACAAAAAATGGAAGGACTTACTTGCAAATGAAGATTTATTATTTAGTCCTTCGTAGTATCTTGTAAACCCTAATCCTCTAGTATATAAAGAGGACATGGGTGTAGTTTTTAATATATAAGTCTTTCATAATGTAGTCGACTAAAGGTGTGTGTGTGTCCTAGGTGTGTAGTTCTTTGTAAATGCCTAGGTTAGCGTTAGTTTAGTTAACCCTCAGGATCAAAGAAGTCTTTGATCCCTGTTACATTTAGGTAACACGTTATTAATATAATTGGAGGTGATGGTGAATGAAACCTTGTGTCAATAACATAGTTGTTTGTTTAATTCCGTTGTGCATGTTCTTTATCTATGTTATTGTTAAACCCTAAGGCTCAAAACGATCTCAAGGAGTCTATCAAACTCCACAATTGGTATCAGAGCTCGGGGAGCTCGTTACCTAGGGATTCGCAAGATTTTATTGGTCATGACAAGGAGTATTTGGTAAAGTCTTTACGTGGTAACTGACATAGAAGTCCTATTTTTTTTGGTTAATCTCATATAGTTTGTCACGTGGGACAGTGTTTGATGGTTTATTGGAATGTCATCGATTGATCTTGCTCATATAGCTTTCTTAGTTATATCATGTCACATGGGCTGATGGCTGCTATAGGCTTATTTACTAACCATCCTAATATTTCATTGGTCAAGATTATTATACTAGGACAGTGGTGTTATCTTTGTCACATAGTAATACGTTTTCATTGGTCGAGTTAGTGGATTTTCTGAAACATTAAAATTGCTACATGTAATATTAATTGAAGATTTGTTGAGTGGACCAATGATTATATCTTATTATAACGTGGGTTTGTGGTATAATAAAGATTGACATGGGTGCGTGAGTATTCAAAAATAAAGGATTTCTTTGTTTTCTTAAAGTTACTTGCAAGGAGGCTACTAGACATGTTCAGAACAGATTGATTGGGTGACGTTTAGTTCTTACTGTTTGAGAAATCCGGTTACAACAGCTAGTTGTTCTTTGTAGTGCTCATTGGAATTTTTGTACTGCTAGTGGCATCTGAGAAAAATTTGTTTATACTGCATATATCATTCGATATCGGACGACGAAGGATTTTTGGTGACACACACGAGGAGATTGGACTTTGTTCTTAAAAGGATTTAAAAAGCTCGTTTTGGAGATTTATTGAATAGGTGATTACGAAGACGATTGATCATAACCTATTTGATATTGTAGTTGAGTAACACAAATTCGTGCTCTTATCATATCTCAAAGTGGGTGTTACACTTTGGAGATAACTTGTTCGTGCTTAAAGGATGTTGACAAAGACTTGCAAAATCTAGCTTTCATAGGTCAAGGGGTGGATGGATGAAGACCTATTTAACTATCACTTAAAGGAGTTACATTGTAGTGCTCACTGTCTCATTGAAGATGAGAATTTTGTCAAGACATTGCGGTCTACTTATATGGTGTTATTATAAGTTTGGAGTCACGTGGATAAACAAGACATAAGACACAAGTTTGGGTTATTCTACATCTTTATCAAGTTAGTTATATTTGGTTTTCTTCACAAGTGATCATTACAAGGATCTTACAGATTTGAAGAATCATTTAATATTCATGCACCACTCAAGGGGAAGTTTCTACTACTTACATTCTCTATTTGTTGATAACAAAAAGGGGAAGAGATGTTGGAGTGCGATGGCATGGATTAAGGGGAAGACAAAGGAAGACAAGAATGTTTCATTCATGGTGAGATTTAATTATCTCAACTTCTTCTACTTCGTCTAGGGAAGTTCGTACAAGAAGCATGTTTGTTTTGTCATCATCAAATAGGGGAAGATTGTTGGGTTTTTTGATTTGATGATACAAAACAATAAAGAATGAAACATCAAGGGCTTAAAGTGACAAGAAGGAAATCTACAAAAATATGGAAGGACTTGCTTGCAAAAGAAGATTTATTATTTAGTCCTTCGTAGTATCTTGTAAACCCTAACCCTCTAGTATATAAAGAGGACATGGGTGTAGGTTTAAATATATAAGTCTTTCATAATGTAGTCGACTAAAGGTGTGTGTGTGTCCTAGGCGTGTAGTTCTTTGTAAACGCCTAGGTGAGTAGTTTAGTTAACCCCCAAGATCAAAGAAGTCTTTGATCCCTGTTACATTTAGGTAACACGTATTAATATATTGGAGGTGATGGTGAATGAAACCTTGTGTCAATAACATAGTTGTTTGTTTAATTCCGCTGTGCATGTTCTTTATCTATGTTATTGTTAAACCCTAAGGCTCAAAACGATCTCAAGGAGTCTATCAAACTCCACAATTGGTATTAGAGCTCGGGGAGCTCGTTACCTAGGGATTCGCAAGATTTTATTGGTCATGACAAGGAGTATTTGGTAAAGTCTTTACGTGGTAACTGACATAGAAGTCCTATTTTTTTTGGTTAATCTCATATAGTTTGTCACGTGGGACAGTGTTTGATGGTTTATTGGAATGTCATGGATTGATCTTGCTCAGATAGCTTTCTTAGTTATATCATGTCACATGGGCTGATGGCTGCTATAGGCGTATTTACTAACCATCCTAATATTTCATTGGTCAAGATTATTATACTAGGACAGTGGTGTTATCTTTGTCACATAGTAATACGTTTTCATTGGTCGAGTTAGTGGATTTTGTGAAACATTAAAATTGCTACATGTAATATTAATTGAAGATTCGTTGAGTGGACCAATGATTATATCTTATGATAACGTGGGTTTGTAGTATAATAAAGATTGACATGGGGGCGTGAGTATTCAAAAATAAAGGATTTCTTTGTTTTGTTAAAGTTACTTGCAAGGAGGCTACTAGACATGTTCAGAACAGATTGATTGGGTGACGTTTAGTTCTTACTGTTTGAGAAATCCGGTTACTACTGCTAATTGTTCTTTGAAGTGCTTATTGGAATTTTTGTACTGCTAGTGGCGTCCGAGAAAAATTTGTTTATACTGCATATATCATTCGATATCGGACGACGAAGGATTTTTGGTGACACACACGAGGAGATTGGACTTTGTTCTTAAAAGGATTTAAAAAGCTCGTTTTGGAGATTTATTGAATAGGTGATTACGAAGACGATTGATCATAACCTATTTGATATTGTAGTTGAGTAACACAAATTCGTACTCTTATCATATCTCAAAGTGGGTGTTACACTTTGGAGATAACTTGTTCGTGCTTAAAGGATGTGGACGAAGACTTGCAAAATCAATTTTTCATAGGTCAAGGGATGGATGGATGAAGACCTATTTAACTATCACTTAAAGGAGTTACATTGTAGTGCTCAGTGTCTCATTGAAGATGAGGATTTTGTCAAGAGATTGCGGTCTACTTATATGGTGTTATTATAAGTTTGGAGTCACGTGGATAAACAAGACATAAGACACAAGTTTGGGTTATTCTACATCTTTATCAAGTTAGTTATATTTGGTTTTCTTCACAAGTGATCATTACAAGGAGCTTACAGATTTGAAGAATCATTTAATATTCATGCACCACTCAAGGGGAAGTTTCTACTACTTACATTCTCTATTTGTTGATAACAAAAAGGGGAAGAGATGTTGGAGTGCGATGGCATGGATTAAGGGGAAGACAAAGGAAGACAAGAATGTTTCATTCATGGTGAGATTTAATTATCTCAACTTCTGCTACTTCGTCTAGGGAAGTTCGTACAAGAAGCGTGTTTGTTTTCTCATCATCAAATAGGGGAAGATTGTTGGGTTTTTTGATTTGATGATACAAAACAATAAAGAATGAAACATCAAGGGCTTAAAGTGACAAGAAGGAAACCTACAAAAAGATGGAAGGACTTGCTTGCAAAAGAAGATTTATTATTTAGTCCTTCGTAGTATCTTGTAAACCCTAATCCTCTAGTATATAAAGAGGACATGGGTGTAGGTATTAATATATAAGTCTTTCATAATGTAGTCGACTAAAGGTGTGTGTGTATCCTAGGCGTGTAGTTCTTTGTAAACGCCTAGGTTAGTGTTAGTTTAGTTAACCCCCAAGATCAAAGAAGTCTTTGATCCCTGTTACATTTAGGTAACACGTTATTAATATAATTGGTGGTGATGGTGAATGAAACCTTGTGTCAATAACATAGTTGTTTGTTTAATTCCGCTTTGCATGTTCTTTACCTATGTTATTGTTAAACCCTAAGGCTCAAAACGATCTCAAGGAGTCTATCAAACTCCACAATCACCGTGTCCAAGGTCTAGTTCATGAACAACGTGATGAAGTATGTCTCATGTTCTACCACATTCTATTTGTGTCAACCACATCCTACAAGTGTCTCACTACCACTACAATTCATGGTCGCTCCATCCTTTACAAACATCTATGTTGTCAATAGCCATGTGAATTTCGTAATGAAATGCGTCTCATCCCTAAGCACATTTTTTACCTTGAACAAACCTTACAACCTCTAAACCAACCAGGGATGTGCAGTAGTAGGATTATTCTATTTTGACAC
>OU343216.1:6029287-6097489 GCA_910596185.1 Chrysanthemum makinoi | reverse complement strand
GATAGCTATGCAGTTTGAGTAAATAGCGCTGGGAATGGAAGAGTCAATGATGTAGCGTATTTTTAGCGAACCATCGCTACCGTGTAGAAAATCGAGTCTCTGTTAAAGTATCCGGAAGGGAATCCGTGGTTAGATCTTTTGGCCAATGAGTGCGGTAGGGGTTTGGTCCAATGATTAGTATGGAGGGTTGTCCCTTTGTGTGAAGTCAATGTTTGCTTCCGGATTGAGCCAATCCATGTTGTTAGACATGGCTCAAGCGATATTCTCAAGATGATATTCGACCTCGGCGCTTTGAGCTTTAAGTTGGAATGCTTCATTCTTGATTCGCTTCAATTCCGATTTCGTCATTTTCTTCACATGGAACTTTTCTTGCAAAAGTTTTGCGTGCTCAATGTAGAATCTACCAATTCTTGACCTTCATCAGGGTAGGGAGTTTGATTGACAAGTGTGGAGAACCATTCAAACTCTTAGGTTTTATCGTCATCTAGCCATGATCGACTCGGTGAGTCGTCTTCTTCTTTTTTGGAAGGCCTTGATGATGATACTGGTTTCTGCACTTGTTTGGGTGAGGTGGGTTGTTGTCCGGGGCTCAGGACCTCTTCATCGTCACCACCCGTATACTCAAAGTAATCACTGCTTTTATGAGTCGGGGGTGGTAACTTCGGAATCGTCGAGGTTTATCATTAGAAGACGGGTGGAGGAGACTTTGTTGAGAAGAAGTTCGTGGTGGAGGAGGTGGCATAGAGGTAGATTTACCAGATTGCCGGCGTTTAGGTCTGAGTCCTTATCCTTATCATCGTCATCTCTTGGTCGTTTGGGTTGATCGGCTGACTCCTTGCATGATGATCTAAGTTGAAAATCAAGTAGATTTTTGAAAAATTTAGCTTCATCCGAAGTAAACGTTCAGATCGCTTTGACATTTGTATCACAAGTTTAGCGATTAACTTCAGTCGAGAGATCACTTCTTTGGCCATTGTATTTTTAACCAATGCTACGATGTTAGGGGTGAGTTATCCGGAAAATATTTCTCTAGTCACCGCAGGGACAGTGTCGAAAAACTTGTGAGTATGATCTCTTGCTGTCTTCTCGGTTCCTTTTGGACTTTAGGAGCGATATCGAAGGTACTTGTTAGTGTAACCGATCATTTCGTTCAGTTCCTTTTACGATGACTCTTCATGAACTTCAGACAAATTCCCTTTCTTTCTCCATCTTGTCTTTCTCATCATTTAAGTCTTGTGATGAAGACAAACCAATTTAGTTTTTGTAAGAGACGTTTTTCTTCGACTTGTTTGGCGGCTTTGTGAATCTTTTATGAGCTTGAGAAATCCAAGATCGAGGTGGTTTCTTCACAGATTTGGATGATGATTTTGTTGATCTTTTTGATGGTGGTGGTGATAAGTGAGATGAAGAATCGATGAGGAGGGACATGAGGAGATCGGGGTCCTTTGGAGGTGCGAAGTATCCTCCTTGGAGCGAGTTGGGCTGCGAGAAAAGAAGTCATCATAATCTTCGTCATCATGTCCAGTTTAGCCTTTTCTTCCGTCGTTCCTTAGCTTCATCAGTTTTCTCTTTCTCATCTTATTCTTTTAGTTCCTCAAAGTTAAGATCAGTAGACTCCTTCACAAGCGTTTGTTGTTGCACAAGAGTGGTGGCACCAGATCCTTTATCGGGTTGATTAACGCATCGGGACACGGTGAAGAGTGGACACACTTCGATCCTCCGGGCCACCCATTTGATCTTTGCAAATTCTTGACTTTTTGAATTTGTCTAACTAATTTAAACTTCGTAGGATTGATCCAGTTGCTCTTCTTCTTTTGAGCTTTCATCATAAGACTCAAGTACCTTTCCTTTTCCATGTTCAGCTATTGGACTTGTAGGTTTAACTGCTGGAGGAGGTGTTACGGTTGCAGAGATTGAGTAGGTAATCTCTTCATCGTGTCGGTACCTTGAGCTTTGTCCACAAGCTTTCTTTGCGGTTCGGGTTTGGGAATTGGGATGGGGCGGCTTCCTTGGAACAATCCTCTTTGAGGAGGGTTCCTCTTGGGGAACTTCCTTTGACTCCAGATACTTGCCGTACTTCACACTTCTCTTTTGGTTCTCCTACAGGTGTTCGAAGATTTTTCGTCGAGATGACCAACTTTGCCTTGTCTGCGCTTCCGATACCTTTTGCGTTTGAGCTTTGACATCTTAGTTAGAAGGAAATCGGCAGACGACACCTTGTTTCTTTGTAGGCGTTTCCTTGATTCTAACAGATAGAATGGGTTCCGTCAACATGTCGTGATTGTTGGGGTCATTGAGCCTCTTGGGAATGTCGGGATGAAGTCCAAGTGCTCTCTGGATCAACAATTTAGTATATCCGATGTAGGGAATCTTTGAGCCAAGTTTGTTGAGAAATGACATCATGTCATCCCAAATCAGAGCTTCGATAGCGATGTGTTTCTTGTTGACCAATGCCCGGAATATTTGCAGTTCCATGAGCTTAGGGTGCTCATAGCCGCTATCCACGACCGAGCAGACTTGGTGATGATCATGTAGAAAGTTCTCCAGGGTTGAGGAATACTCTTAAGCTCTACGTGAGAATGCTTGGTGATTACTCCCGTAGCCTCGTCATAACCGATATTGATTAAGAATTGGAGAGTGAGCTCTTCGGCAGGTGTGGCATATAGTTTGGTTGGATCGACATCAGGAATTAGGAGAACGACCCTTAAGTCTGCGGGTGTAATGGTGACTTGTTTGTGATTGAGTCCCGTCACGGCGGTTTGTCCTTTGACCCTTTCCATAGTGTTCCGGAAGCTGTTGGATGTAGATCTCGAGGAGCAGTTAGAGTGTGAAAGCATGTTCGATACGGATGAGTCCTCGAGAATGTCAATAGCAATTAAACAAGAAGATTCGAGCAAGTGAGGGTGTCAAAGTCAACACGGAGATTATTCTTTCCTATCTTCATTGGATAGCCATGAGGATAGATATCAGCAATGGAGAGAACTTGAGTGCATCCATATTCATTTGTTGACCATGTGGTGATCGAAATAACATTAGCCAAAAGAACCAACATATCGAAAGACATAATGTTAGTCAACAGAAGGTCTTATTGTCTAGTTATTGAATGTACAGTGTCAATGATTGTTACGAGTCCTAAGTCATTTGTATGTTCAATAGTAATGCGTCGTGAAATGTTTAAAGTTAGTTAACTTTAAGTTTTAAAGTTTATTTTATCACTTATTGTTCACAACATATCAAACGATTTCAGTTTATTAGTGACATTTTAGGATTCGTGATGATATGATTAGTTTATTTACAAGTTTGTACACGTAACAATTCATAATGAAGGTATAATCCAGGCTTATGCGTAGGATTGGTAAAGTTATGCGTGAGACAGGGAATGATATATCTCGTGAAGTAAACTTACGCGTAGGGTCTTAACTACGGCGTAAGAAGTGTTCGCGTAGGAAAAAGGACCTTATGCGTAGAGCTTATGTGTAGGCATATATTAACCTTACGCGTAAGGCTACTCGTAAGAGTTGACCTTATCGTGAGGAGTCACTGTTTACGCATATCCTTCACGAGGATACAGCGTAGTCCCATATGTAGAACCTTATGGTAGAAGCTACGCGTAAGACTAATCTTCGCATAACAAGCTACGGCGTAGGTGATCCTTATCGTAGATTAACAACAACCTTGATTCGAATATTACGTGTTGCAAGCACTGAAATAAAGCATCATATCATCAAAGTTAAACACATAACATTCATTTTATGACAAATCAAACACATTTGACTTGAGTTTAGGTTACGCGTAGAGCATACGGCGTAGTCTAAACCCTAAATCTCACCGTCTAGCCATGGAATACACCAAACTTTTTGGTAGTTAAAGATGTTGAGGAGTCTATACCAAGTTATAACACTTAATTCATGGTGAATCAAAAATACCCAAACTTATGAACTTTAAACCCTAATTCCAAATTGTTGATTATTTAGAGTTTCTGGTGGTTATAAAGCAAGGAAATCATCAATTCTTCATCATAAGAACATAACCCAACAATCTTTTTGACCAAAACACTTCACATTTGAAAACACCCAATTCGACATAAAACCTAATTTTCAAAAATCATTGATCGTGTTTTCGGGTGGTTTTTGATGAATAAAAGGATATCATTGATGTATTTGAAGCGTTTTGACACAATCCATTTAACCACAAACACCACACAATGATTGTGTGTTCATCGCTTATGCGTAGAACACAAAATCACTCGTAACATGAATTTTTAGCTTGGATTTGAATGAAATTCAAAACCTTATCTTAAAAACATGTTTAGATCACAAAAAACACTTACAAATGATGATCAAATCACGGATATCTTGAGCGATTTTTAAGCGTAGGATGTGTTAGGTTTTGTAATAAATGTGAAGAATAAAGTAGGTGGGAGGTTTTATTAAAATGATTTTAGGCATTTGGCAGTTTTGGTCCCTCCACCTTTTCCTTATTCAAACAAAGCCTTTTAACTTCCATTTTGGTTACCAAACAAAGATTTTTAGGAAAGAAACTTGACGACACTCCCCTCGACTTGAGAAAATAATGAAAGGTTATAAATTTAGTCCGAGGAGTGTCTTTAACGAAAATGTACCACCATTTGTTAAAGAAACAACGAGATATGATAACATGCAAGTACACAGATGTTTTGAAGCGATTAAAGTTTATTTTCTCCCCCTCAACACTTGATCGGAAAAATATTGAATTTTGAAAGATTAAAGTGTTGACGGAAGAAATGTACTTGCAATGTTGAAAGAAAATTAGATTAGAAGAATATTTTTGTTGTTTTATCGGGTTTTATAATTTTGTATTTTGTTTTTGAAAAATTATTTACAAAAGAGAATTTGGTGTTTGACGGGTTTTAAAACTGTTTTAGGAGGTCATCAATTCCTCTTGAGTCAAACACCTCATACCAATCCGGTGGACCAACTCATTAAACCTAGCGGGAGGCAAGGCTTTGGTGAGAAGATCTGCCAATCGGTATTCTGTACCCACAAAATATAATTCAACGGTACCACGTTCCACGTGATCCTTGATGAAATGATATCGAAGATCGATGTGCTTTGATTTGAGTCTTTGAACTGAGTTGCGAGATTGCAATGGCACTCCGATTGTCGCATAATACATCGGGATTACGTCAAAATCGTAACCATAGTCTTTGAGTTGTGTTCTCATCCATTTGACTTGAGCACAACATGCGGACATGGCTACATATTACCTTCGGTTGATGCGGCGATGTACAATCCTGCTTCTTTGATTGCCATGACACCAGTTTATCACCAAGAAATTGTAAAGCTCTGAAGTGCTTTTCGTGAGTCTAAGCATCTGCGTGGTGCGTCAAAGCGATTAGTTCAAAACTCCTTGGATACGGATCCCCAAATGGTTCCCTTTATGTATCGGAGGATTCTTTTAGCCTCGAGAGAGGTGGGTTTCAGGTTGGTCGCGGCGATAGCGGGAGCATAGATAAGCGGCAAAGACAATATCAGTCCGCTGGTGTTAGATACATGAGAGACCCAATAATACTACGGTATTTTGTAGGGTCCACCAATTTCCCATGTAAATCAGCGTCTAGCTTCTTGGTATGAGCCATTGGTGTGGCATAGGTGTCACAGGTTTTCATTCCAAATTTGTTTAACAATTCAAGGGCATATTTGACTCAAGAAAATACCACGGGATTGATGAACTTGCAGTCGAAAAGTGTAAGTTCACCCATCATGGACATTTCAAAATTTTTCTTCATTAGTTTTGCAAAAGCGATTGAAAACTTTTATGTGTAGACCCAAAAATGATGTCATCCACGTAAATTTGAACAATTAAGATATGTTCCCGTGATATTGTATAAAAAGAGTTGGGTCAACCGACCCTTTGGTGAAATTATTAGCAATGAGGAAAGATGATAGCTTATCGTACCATGCCGAGGAGCTTGTTTGAGACCATCTGAGCTTTGTTCAGTTTGTAGACATGATTCGGAAACTTCGGGATCAACGAATCCATCCGGTTGGTGACATAAACCGTTTCTTTAAGTTGTCCATTGAAAACGCAGTTTTGACATCCATCGATGACCGTCATATTCATATGAGCGCGAACGCTAGAAATATCGAACGACCTCAAGACGAGCAACGGGCAAAAGATTCTTCAAAGTCATTCCCTCTTCACGGCGATAACCCTTAGCCACCGGGCGTGACTTGATAACATTTCCTTCACATCAATTTGTTTTCCAAATCCATTTTAGACCAATGGCGTAGACCCTGTTGGTCTTTCAACCCGTTCCCATACTTCAAGACGTTTGAATTGGTTGAGTTCTTCTTGCATGGATTCAATCCGGTTGTCTTTTGTCATTGTGTCTTTGATGTTTTTAGGTTGGATTGTGACGGTGAGTGCATAAATGCAATGTTCACGTCGTGTGAAGCGGTCTCGTAATAACGACTGGTTGATTCGGGTTGCCAATAATGTTTTCCCGAGGATGGTCTTTCGTCCATCTATGTGTGGAGGGTTGATGTTGGTATACATTGTGCGGTCGAGGATTCAAATGGTTTGTTGAAGATTCGCGACATCACGTGCGGCAGTCTCATTAGCAAGCGGGTTGAAGAACGCATTTGGATCAAAATCTGCAGGTGGGGGTACTTCATTGAGAATATCATCGGTGGTTCATCATTGTTAGGCGGTGTGTTCAAGCTGTTGTGTTGGAGTCAGCGGGTGTAGGTGCATCTTCAACGATAGTTGTTGTAGCGGTGGTATAGGAATATTATCGGGTTGTGCGGAGCTTGCGGATACACGGAACGTTCATCAATATCGTCGCGAGCAGAACAAACCTTTCCATTTGTTGGCGAGTTAGAGGGGCTTTCTTCGGTGATGATGGGGGTTGAGGAAGTTTAAGCGGTTGTGACGGGTTCTAAGGTTATACTCGAAGCCATTTCCGTGAGTTCATCGAAATGAGCATGAATCGTTTCCATCACCTCCTTTGTTCGGCGATTCAGTTGAGAAACCTTTAGAATTATCACGTATCGATAAAGACTCCAATGTCAACTTTGGCTTTGAGCTTTCCAAAATCATCACGATCATTATTCGGATAGCAAAGAGATCCAAATACATGAAAGTGTTTGAGATTCGGTTTTCTGTTGTGGACAAGCTCGAAGGTGTTTTGTTGTGGCGTTTGTTGATCATAGAACGGTTTTGAGTATAGCATGCGATGAATCTGACTTACGCCCATAAGTATCTGGAAGTTTAGCATTGATTAACATTGTTCTTGCGGCTTCCACTAACGTTCGGTTTCGTCTTTCGACAACTCCGTTTTGTTGGTTATGCGTGCAATAGATGTTTGATCTTTGAATTCCCACTTTCTCATAGAATTCACGAAGGGTTTGTTAACAAATTGATTCCTTGCGTTACGATGATTACGGCGGTGTTGCGGAGCTGAACTTGTATTTTTGTGAGAAAGGTGATGATCATTTGTGGAGCTTGGTCTTTGCTACGAAGAAAGTAGACCCAAGTCCATCGTGAGTAGTCATCAACAATTACTAAGATGTAGCGTTTGCCATTGATCGTTTGCACGCGCATCGGGCCACACAAATCCATGTGAAGAAGATGAAGCACATCTTGAGAGCGTGTTCCACCTTTGAAGGAAAATGAGCACGAGTGCTTTCGCCTTGTTCACAAGCTGAGCAAAGGTGATCTTTTGAATACGAGATCGGTGGAGTCCTTCAACTAGTTTGTGTCGAGCAAGGTTGGTGATGGTTTGAAAGTTTAGATGTGAGAGACGACGGTGCCATAGCGAGGATTTTGTTGATGTTGCCTTAGAAAGTAAGCAAATGGGAGAGGAAGCAACCATGTCTTGCATAGAGATAGTGAAGAGACTAGAATTACGAGCGGACATAAGGTCATTTCCTTGTAGATCACGAATGAAACAAGTTTTCTCCCTGAAAGCAACCTCCAAATCTCTATCACAAAATTGACCTCGAAGCAGATGTGACCGAGGCCTTCCACATAGTAAACCCCGCTAATTTCGATGTTCCCATTGACATAGTCTCCGTAGCCCATGATAGCTGCGAAGTGATCATTCCCGAACCTGACGGTGCCAATGAACTTTGCAATAAAGTTTGATAACAGTTTAAGTTGCTGTCATGTGTGGGAACATCCGCTATCAACAATCCAGAGAATGATCTGTATCACCTGCATTACACCTGAGGCGACACGGATGGAATAGAAGTAGATGTGGAACCTGAAATGTTAGAGGGTTCCATAGCAGTTATAGTAGATATACACATCAATAGCTTTAGGTATCCACTTAAATCCTAGTGTGTTATATATCCATTTCTGCCATCTATAACTACTCTTTGCTTTAGTCTTAGTGAGTTCACTAGGTGGTACTACATTCCTAGGAGGTGGCCGGAGCTACGAGGGACAGCAATGCGTTTCTTAGAATCTAAAGATGGCGGTCTACCAAGCATAGACTTAGAAAGATTAGTGGGCCTAGAGGTATTTCGGTTCTTAGGATTCCTTAAACGAGAGATTATAGCTTTAGCAACACATTTATCATGACAATCAGAATTCATACTTTTACGACAAATAACACAAGGTGCATCGGACTGAATATCAAAAGTACTTAACGGTTTAGCATTCGTTACATCACTATTTCTATTACATTTGCGGGCCTTAATATCTATAGTGGAGCAGCGTGAGTCTTATTCATAGTCCTAGGGTGTTCTTCTACTTTAGCATTCTTGATTGATCTTTTCTTAGGTTGCAACTTCCTATTCTTCGATTGAGTGCTCTTAGGCTGTGAAGTGCGGACGTTTGGAAAAGGCTCAACTATTCTGTTTCAGTAGAAGGAAGCACGTTAGCTACTTGTGATTTGGCATTCTAGGTGCATGAGTACTAAGTGTTACGGGGCTAATCTCTTAATGATTGTTGGCGGAAGTTGTTCATACTTTCCTAACATTCCTCTTAACATGATGATAGTGTGAATGGATCTTGATTTTCGAACCGAACATTTCCGACAAATGCATAACTTCTTTTGTGTGTGCAAGATAATGATCAAGTTCATTTGATGCTTCATCACGAGTCTTTTGAGTAAATCAAATATGACACCATATTCCTTTTTAACTTTTTAAAGTTCTTGTTCATATTTTGAGATTTGACACTTAAAAGACACGTTTTGATCATCCTGTTGCTCAATTTTAGGATCGAAGATTTTGCATAGCTGGTTGATTTTGTGTTGAAAAACAAGTTGTTGATCGTGAATATCTTTTTGACACCAATTAAGGCGGCGATTGCATTTGAAAGTTCGTTTGACAATCGTTTGTTTTCAACTTTTAAGGACTCGTCGGCACATTATCGGTGTTCTCAACATTTACCACGAAACGCATTATCGGCGAGATATTATCAAATGCATATGACAAAGAATTCAATAACACAACATTTTGAACATCGGCCGCAGATAACATCTTCCAAGAGTCGATCAACATCTTTTCTCAACATTTTCTTTTACGTTTAGTATTAGAAATAGATGTTTGTTTTCGTTTTTCATACCCCAAGTTCCTTATGAAAATCCTTTTCCCGGGCAATTGCACAACTTTTCAAGTTTTTAACATTAGGTAAAAGATTTTTAGAAAATGTCTCTTTGTTCTCGCTTGAGCGATTGAAAATGTTCAACTTTGATTTCAGATCGATATTCTATCTCATGTTGTAAAATTTTGAGGTCGGCCATGAAAATGTCAAAATATCGAAGAATTTTTCGATTTTCAGTTTGTGAGTTTACTTCACTAATGGAAGGTAAAGGACCATAAGTTTGTGCAAAGTCTGTTTTGGGATTAACAATAGAAGACTCGGGTGTTTTGATGATAACCCTTGGTGTGTTTGAAGAATCCGTTGGTGTGTGAAAGTGACGGTTTTGAATAATTAAAAGGTTTGTTGTAAACAACATTTTTTAATTTTGATCGACTCTCGTCTTATGCATCTAATTCCTCTTGACGATGATATTCAACAACATTCATAACAGAATTATCAATTTTATATTGTGCCTTTGGAAACTTGAGTTTGGTTTGAATGCTTTGGTTGAAAGCTTAGGTTTGTGTCGGCAAGATTCGGTCCATATCCATTTGGTTTGGTTTTAAAGTAAACTTTTCAATGGCGTGACCGACTTCGCCATGTTTGTAAACAACCATTTTAAACTCTTTAAGTTTGTTTTGCAAGCCGATGATTTCTTCAAGATGATCATCTATTCGTTTCATTTAATGCTTTTTGTATGCGAGAACTTTTTGACAAGTTAACAACTTCGCCTTAGCTTTTTGATTTTCCAAGGTGAAGCGTTAATTTGCTTTTTATGTTCATGTTTGATTGTTCTATTTAGGACAACAAAGCATTCTTGAAGCGGCTAGATCCGCATCTGTCGTTCTAAATATTTTTCGTTTTGATAAGATTTGGCAAAGGCTGCTTCAAAACCGTTTTCACGTTTTCTTGAGTTTTGAAAAAGTTGAGTTGCTTTTGTAAACATTCAAAATCCTTTGTTAACAGTGCATATTTACTTTTCAAGTCCGATTAATTGCAACATTCTTCCACTATGGTTTTGTTGGTCTTGTATTAAGCGAGCAAAATGGATGAGGCAAAAGTTGTTCAATGTGAGTCACAACATGATCATTACTGAGATCCTCAAGTATAACCACGGAGTCAATTTGAAAGGGAAACCGTTTGGTCATCTTGATCGTCAAATAAAACTACGGGGTCTAGTTGAAAATCGTCGAAATGAGATGTGGATGACTCATTTTGAACATTCGAGCCTTGCCGGATCAGGATGTTGGCGGAGATATGAGATCGAGATAAATATGGTTTGTTGGGTGCACGAGACAAGCCATCGATGTCATACTGGCGGGCACGTACTTTGTAACGCTCATGCATATTAGCCATCAACATAACGGTGCATTGGCTGCAAGTCCTCCATATCATCATCTGAGTCGGCATTTGCCATAAAGCTCGTTCTTTGTGCGTGAGAGTTCCACCAGGCTTCATCCTAAGAGCCAAAGAAGAGCCTCTTTGAAATAAGCGCGCCCCTTAGTCCTTTGGGCATGCATTAGCCAGGTGTCCCTTCTCATTGCGGTTGTAGCATCGAAGACCATTCAACCCATTTTGAGCATTTCCCTGTTCCACCAGTTGAGCTCTATTGTTATTCCTACCCACGACATTAAACCCTTGACCACCGCCCATCGGCGACCATAATCCACGATTCGAACTTCAACACGTCCATTGTTCACAACGGCTTGAGTCCGTGTGTTAGATGAGGAGCGAATCTGATTGTTGGATTTGTTGGTATAACGGCCAAAAACATTAGCTATCATAACAAATCCTTGTTGCAATGCTTGAGCGGATCGGATTTCGGTCCTTCAGCGACATATGCTTGAGCATTGTTGTGTAACCAATTGATTTTGTTGAGGTTGTTGTTTGTGAAGGTGTGTTTGAAGCATTGGTTGAGTTGGTTGAGGAGAATAACTGTTTTGAGCATATAAGGCAAGTTGTTGTTGATTTTCCGGATGTGTTGGTGGAGCAATTTGAGCACGGAGAATCCTTTCCTGATCAACTTCCTTTTCATGAGGTTTCAAGTAATGTTACAACAATCCGTAGAAGATGCAATGGGAGAAAAATGACATACTTCTCCCATTCAGGACCAAGACTACTTAGGAACTTAGTATTCCCTGCAATTCTTGGCATGATGATGTTGTGTTTATCCAAATCATTGATGATGTTTGAAAATCGGTGATGATAAGACTCTAGTGTCTCTAGGTTCAATCATGAAGTGTTCATAAGCCAAGTAAATTTTGGATTCCAAATCTTCTTGATTGAGTACAGATCCTTCCATAAGAAAACGAATATGATCCCATTTTTGTGCGGTTTTTGAGCATCAACACTACGAAGAATTGGGTTTGGTAATCCTAAGAGGATGTATTCCATTGCAAGCTCATCTGCTTCATAGTGTAGAAGTTCTTGAGGATTCAAGTACCTTGATAGCAATGTTTGTTTGTTCATCTCTTGGTGGAATGGCATTTGGATCTCCTGGTACAATGATAGTAGGCATCTCAAATGGACCTTTCAAGATAACCTTCTTTAAGAACTTTCCATGTGGCTTCTTTAGATCACAAAACCTAAAGAACCTTATCACCCATTGATCGTAGTTTCATGGAGTGAGCATTAGAGGTCTATCAAGTGATCGACCTCATGAATTGATTGTTGGTACGCTAAAACTTCACACATCTTTGCAAACCAAGTGGGTTCCTTCATAGTGTTCCTTGATGGATGTTGATTGAATTCATTTGTGTGCGGTTGAACTTGAAGACTTGGTGGTGGTTGAACCATTTGAGGTTGTGGAATTGCGACAAGTTGTGGAGTATGTTGTTGATTAAATTGTTGTTGATAAATTGCTTGTTGTTGATTCCATTGTTGATGTTGTGGACTTAGTTGTTGTCGTTGAGGATAAGTGTAAGGGAAATAGTTAGAGTATGGTGGTTGTGACATGTTGATAAACTTGTGTTGGTAAAATGGATCTTTGTAGTCGAATGAACCTTTGTTGATGAAGTGTCCTTAGGCTTAGAAAAGACAAGAACCAAGTAGCACTTATCGTTAAAACACCAAAAGTTCGGCGTAACAATGAGGAGTTACGCATAGGTTTTAGCTTCGGCGTAAGTAGGATAAAAGCACTAAAGTTATGCGTAGACAAAAGTTAGGCGTAGAAAGTTAGGCGTGGGATTACCTTATGCGTAGACCTAAGTTTCGGCGTAAGAATCTTATCGCGTAGGATTTCTACGCGTAAGCTTATGCTTATGCGTAATTTTAGGGTTTTATGCCCAATTGATCTTTTACACTTCACGATTGCAAAGATATCCAAAGTCGGCGTATTTTCAGACTTATCCAAGTAAGAAAACACGGAATAAACCAGAAAATGAAGATCAAACCAAGGAAAAATCTTACGCGTAATTTTAGGGTTTTGATCTGGCGTAGGATTACTGTATGTTTGATCAAATTGTTTCTAAACCAGTTTTTGTGTGATGAAATAGCTTCAATAGCACCAAAATAACACAAAAGTGTGAAACTTGATGATCCAAAGCACTCAAAGCGGTTATCGTGAAATACACCCACGAACAAAAACAAGTTCAAAACAGATCCACGCATAAAGTTTGAAACTTTTTGCCAAAAACAAGTATTTAAACACCTTAAAACATTGAAAGTACAAGAATCTTGGATTAAAAAGTGCAAAAAAAACAAGTTTTAAAAGAGCCAAAGAATCGTTATCTTCTAGCGTAAGACCCAAAATCAAAACTTCAAAAAAAACAAACGAGTACACCCAACTATTTGGCGATTGATACACTTTGTTAGGTCACTAGTTTTACAACACAAGCATAAGAAGAGATAGAGAGGCGGATGAACAAGCTATCCAAACACACACAATATTATGAATAAACACGGTTAGAAAAGAGTGTGAAAGAAGAATAACTTGAACAACCAACCCTCAAATGAGGGTTATTACATGGTTTATATAGGCAAGGAGCTAGGGCAACACTCCTCTCCTTCCCTATTCCTTATTGGGCTTGGGCCTAAGCTTATGGGCCTCCTACATAAGCTTGACCTTAAACAAACATAAAGGCCATAATAAAGCTACCTATTACATATGAAATATAAATACTTGAAATACTGTTTAGGAGTGATTCCAACAGGTAGATCGTGTAGATTGGGTAGATAAGATAGGGTAGATTGGGTTCGTATTTTAGTAGGCGATGTAAAGGTTTCTTATCTGGGCCATAAACATAACAGGTTTGGCTGTACTTGAAGAAGAACTTGACATCTTGCTTAATGTCGAAAAATATTGTAAGCGACGTTGTATGATTTTCTCTTCCCAGAAGGGAGCTTTTTGATTAGTGAAGTAACTCTCGAGTTGGATATTCAAAGAGTGGAATAGGCCAAATAGGAGCTTCGTGACCGAACCACTATAAATAATCATGTCCGCTTTGTGCTTTCTTTTACTTATCTCTTTATGTTTAATTTTTTCATTGATCGCTTTATATTTATATTTGTATTATAAATTTAATGTTTGTATGGTTTGTTGTTTATATTGTGTTGATTATATTTGTGTCATGGCTTGATGATAATATTGTGTTTGTGTTGTGATGTGCTTTATACCATCTATAGTTGTTATATATATATATTATTGAGACTTTTCATATTGTGTCACGCTTAATCGATTATTTGATGCAAAATATTTAAGTTTTTAAACGGAAACGTATTCACCCCCTCTACGTTTTCCATAATTAGTATGAGAGCTACGTCTCTCAAATTTTTAAAACAAATGGTTTTCAAAATTGAGTACGATCCATGTATCCAATTACCTATGAAGGGGGATAAATATGAAACGTATTTATTTGATTAATACTTACAAGTTTTTTTCTTAAGTATACTTTGTCATACTAGATTGTAAGTTTTCTTAAACAAATAAAAGAAAAGAGTTTGTAAATGTCCGGTCATGTCTTTAAAACAAGGCGTAAAGTGATGTTGTTTTGAAAGGTGCGTTTAAGAAAACTCTTTGTTTCGTAGTAAAAGTACTTTCGTAAATGTTTTTCTTAGTCCTAAACTTGAAAATGATGCTTAATATATATTTTATATGTTCAGTATCTAGTTTATTAAGTTTTACATCTTTTTGTTACATCAAAATATTTGTTTGTGACAAGAAAATTAGTTTGGGACAAAACTGTAACAGCGGACGGTACCGTTAAAGTCTACAGACGGTACCCATATATTTAACGGTACCTTGGATCCGTCTTTCTGTTTTTCAAAACTGTGCCCTCTTCAAAAATTCGTATAAAATCAGTCGTAAGTCCGTAGGAGTTGTGCCACCTATCATTTTAAATATAATTGAGTCTACTTTCATTTAAAAATACTTTTAGCAGCCGATTCTAGATCAAAATATATTAGAGTCCTTGATTTGTAACATAAGGTCTTTTTAGGTAATGCGGATTGAGCAAATTTTTGGTCAAATTGGAAAGAGAGCATTTCATGATGATATTTATAACTATGTATTCATGGTGGTAATTCTTACAAAAGGCAAATCAAGATACATTATTCACAAAATGACGATAATTATTTTTAAGTGTTATGCTAAATATTTCATTGTTTTCTTAAAATTATCTAAACATAGTTGATGTGTGTACTTATTGTTATATGTAGTTGAGTTGCTTGTATTTATAAGCATAAGTGTATCAATGCCTTGCACGTTATTTACTCGTTATTAGTTTTCACGATTATGCATTAGTAGGACTTATGCTATACTTCTTTCACTAACTTGTGTAATTAGTTTTGCGTTGCATATAGGCATAGATCACTTTCCTTGCATATGTGTTTTCGACACCTTGCATGTTCTATAATATTTTAATAACTCACTTAGGAATGTAAACTAAGTTGGTCAATCATGTAAATAAAAAATCATTTTTTTTCACAATTATCTTTTCAAAGGCTCAAGTGTTAAAATATGTCATCTCGAAATATTCAAATATGTCATCTCGAAATATTCAACACTTCCATCAAATTTCTAACATAATCTCTAAATCATTACACAAGATAAAAGTCCTTATTAATACATTAGAATTTAAATAAATAAAAATGGTATTTTTGAACCTTGCTTGTGCTTACTTTAAACATATAGCATTTTACAAGAGTTTTGTGTCGCAAAAAATTAGTAAGGATAATTATATCTATACTCATGAAATGTCAAAAACTATGCATATTATATGTAATAATAAATAGTTTTTCGCACATACAAAGTAAATGACAATTATGAAGTAGTAAGTTAACATGTCAGTATTATTAACCCCACACTTACAACTAGTATTAGATTTAATGGATCACATTGCATAAATCTTTATTTATTTTCTTTAAAAATAGTGGTCGTGAGGGTCAAAAAATATTTCTCGAAAATATTGATTCATTATTCAAATTATGATTGATATCATTATCGAATCTAATTGACAAGTTTTCGAGTATTGACATGAAATTGGAGTCATTATTTGTCTAGTTTCGATATTACATCAAAATATAACAAAATATATTTTTGTTAAACCTACATACTCCATCACACTCAATTGTATATAAAAATAATGACGTCCTTCTCAAGACAAAAAGAATATGCATCAGATCATAACTCACCCTTGTGTTGATGATGTCTTATTGAGTCTTTTTGTCCAATGGTTGTGTTCGAAATATTAAACTAATATGTGTGGAAAACTAGAAGGGGGGGGGGGGTTGAAAAGTTTTACCGATTAAACTTGGTTTTAAACTATTTAGATCGACTTATGTCAATCTATTTAAACGTGTGTGTTGGATGTTGATATATAAGCATATAAATAAATAAAACTAATATAAAGAGTAAGAAGCACAAAACCTGTAGCAGTATTTATAATTGGTTAGGCTGGGGTACCTTCCTTGCCTACTCGGTCCACAGAGTCACCTAATGAGAGTTAAGTAATCACTACACAACACAAACTCCTTGTGGCCGGAAGCCTTTACAACGTCACCTACTCTTTATCGGTACAAGGCTGAACACGGGTTCTTCCAGAACCAAACCTATCTAACGTGGCCTACACTTTGCTCAGGTCACGAGCTGATACAGGGATTGGGTACAAAGGAGGAACCTTGACACTACACAACACCTAACCCAAAGAGATCCACTCATATGACAACATCAACAAGGATATTAATATCCTTTGATTCAATACTAATCTATCTTGTACATCAACACACCATATAGAATGTATACCTGGCACCTTTCACTTAATGCCTTTGACTTCGACTTAGGCACCTTTACTTTCAATGCCTTTAAACGGACTTTTCGGTACCCTTCACTAATGCCTTTTGACCACGGATCTTTGGCACCTTTCACTAATGCCTTCAAGCGACTCTTGACGCATTTCATTATGTATTCGTCTTGATCCCTTTAGACATGCTTTTCACCTGTCTTGACACAACACTTAATGAGAAAGGAAAGAACTATCAAAAAGATACCATCAGTAGTCTTGATGATGATGAAGCTTGGCAACCCATGGACTTGAGCTTGCTCGAATTCAAGAGGTGGTGATCTGTTAGGATTTAGAAAATCCAGTCGTTAAAGTGTCGGTCACCTTAAGTATATGTAATCTTTAGAAAGCTTCGTTAGTAAATTGTCATTTAATATTAGTTAGTATTGGTTAAGTAACACCGTGGAGGACGGATTGGTCTTTACCCAACGTATGCCGATCCACAGCCGTAGGTGGCTCATGTAAAGACATATAAATACCCTCTACCTCCCAAGGTAGAGGTTGGGCTTCAATACATTTTCTTTTTTGTTTTGCATAGTTCCTAACTCTTTCTTACTTTCTCTCTAAGAACTTTCTCTCTCTAAACCTTGTATCGCCCCATATGGTTATGGTGTGATGTGTTTGTAAATATATGTACAATTGGTATCAAGAGCTACGGTTTGATCACTCATCTTTCATGCTCTTTGTTTTGGTGGATTTCATAAGGTTTTTAAGGTTATAAGTGTTTGAAGGTTTGAATCATTGGTCATTGGCGTTAAAGTTTGAATTTTGATTGTACTTTTGTGTTTAGGATCATCATATGTGTTTAGGTTCTGAATTGGAAGGCTTGAATCATAGTGGTTGGGTTATTTTTGATTGATAAAGTGGTTGTTTTTAAATATTGTACGAAGCGAGTTGACGCGATATGCGTTCTTGGAAGCGAGTTGTTTTGTTATTGGAAGCGAGTTGCTTTGTTATTGGAAGCGAGTTGGTTTATGCGACTTGGTTATTAAGCGAGTTGTCACGTTTACAGAGTTGATACTGGCGAGGTTTCTTGGAAGCGAAGTTGTTTATGCGACTTGGATATTAAGCGAGTTGATTCTTTTAAGCGACTTGAGTTTAAGCGACTTGTCTATTAGCGAGTTGTATCTTTATGCGACTTGGGTTTTAAGCGACCATCTATTAAGCGGTTGGTTTATGCAACTTGGTCATTAGCGAGGATTGTCCATTGCGACTTGTCCACTAAGCGAGTTGATCTTTAAGCGGTTGGTTAGGGTCGACTTGTCAAGTTTACTACTTGTCTATTGAGATTTGTCACTTCTTAGGTACTCGTTTTATGATTGTTCTTTTGATTTTGTAAAATCTCGTGAAAGAATCAATTTCCTAGTTTAATCAAAGAATAGTAAATCCCATAGAATGCAATCGTAATGCAACTGCGCGTAACTACTTCTCGTTTCTCTTTGTGGCTGAGGGCGTTCAGCAGTGGATCAGAGATACTCGTCCATCTATGTAATGAGCTGATTATGACTCATGGGCTCAATGAATTAGGTTGCCTTGCTTAGGAAAGGAAAATGGGGTTAACATTCTCAAATCAATTGATAAAGGACCTTATTAGATTGAGACTACAAAGAGACACTTGAAGCTGCGCGAGGATGGTACGGTGACTTAGGATTAGACAGGACCAAAAGGCGTATGATGAGCTCGGTGATAAGGAGAAAAGAATCACGATCTTGATATCGGGCTTCAAACATTATACTTCAGGGTCTTCCAAAAGACATCTACAAATTAATCAATCACAACTTTGAAGCCAAGGCGGTTTGGGACAATGTCAAGATGCTTCTCACGGTTAGAATTAACTAAAGAAGACAGGGAATCAAATTGTATGATGACTTTGAGCACTTTAAGATGAAACCAGGAGAAAGTGTCACTGAATATTACGTGAGGTTCCACAAGCTTGTGAATGACACGAGGAATATCAAAATGACTATGCCAAAATTTGAACTTCAAAGTTTGTGAACAACATGAATCCCGAATGGCACAAATTTGTCACTTGATCAAGTTAACTAAAGGTTTGAGAAACACTAACTATGAGCATTGTATGCGTCCTTTCTTTGAGAATGAGGCATGCTATGTTTGAGCGAATGATTCTTGAAAAAATCAAATCTAATGGGGGAGGCAAAATTTCATCTAATGACTTAACAACATTTTACACCAATGTAGGGATAACTACCAAAGCTTCACAAGTCATATCTACTAAATGTAACAAACTCATTCGATCAAGGTTCAAGCAACCTCTTTGATGCATCATGGAACATTTCATCAATCAACTGGCTCTTATGGTTAAGCAAAACTTGAACCTCACTCCACACACTAACAATCTACAAACTACGAAGAAATGACGCATCAATCTACACAATCATGCTCTTGTCGAGAGATGGAAGGTATGGTCAACCAGTTCAAGGAAGGCGGTATGAACAAGGAAAAAGTGGACTAGGTGGAGGGTAGTGGTAGATCGAGAATCGTGGAAGGAATGCAAATCAAGGCGGAAAGTCAATCAAGTGCTACAAGCTGTAGTGGTGAAGGACATATGCGAGGCGCACATCTCCAAAACCCTCAAAATCACGAGCCTAGGGGGACAGATCTTGCAGTGCAAGCTCGAGGATTGGGCGGTTTTGGATGAAGAAGAGTTGTTTTTCTTTGAGGAAATGCAAAACCTATGATGCTGATGTGGATGAGCACCAATTAGGGAAATAGGTCACAATCATCAAAATGCCTTTCAAGTTCTTTGTGATGCATTTGACTTCGATGATGCGATGATGAACCCCTTTGCAGACAATCTTCATGGCTAGCATTTCACCATGGTCTCTCCAAAGGTCTCATCACCACAATGAGGCTAGTCCATCAAAGAATCAATCATCTCAAGGTATTAAAACTATCATGAAGTTGATGAGCAAAAGAGATTCATAACAAAGTACAATCACATGTAACTAATGAATTAGATATGGATAATGTGGGTAATAGTAATATTGTCCCATATGATCAATATGTGATTCAAAGTGAAAGTGAGATTGTACCAAGTGATGCATCTTCTGCAATCAATGATGACTATGTTTTCGATGAATACACTCCATGTGCCTGATGATTCGGTATCTACGAATGCCTATAAAGAACAAGTTGCTATTTATGAACAACGTGCTAAGTTTGAGTTAACTACCCGTGAGCAGGAAATGGATGACCAAATGCTTACAATTATTAGAAAAAGTAATTTTAGAGAAGAAGTGTTAAAACAAGAGTTAAACTCCTTACAAGAAAAGCTTTCTAAAACTGTTAAGCAAAAGCAAGAACTCCAAGATAATGTTAAAGTGCTTAAACAAAAATTTAATGCTAAGGAATCAAAACTTTTGAATGACTTTTCCAATCTAAAAACTTTGAAAAACAGGCTTGAAAATAAGTTTATGCGTCAAGGAATACCATTCGGTACTCACATGATCACTAAGCATAGAGTTTTCAGCGATAAGCATAGCATTCCCCTCGTAAAGGAACCCAATCCTGAATATGGTAAAATGGCTAAAGAAGCTCACAAGGTAATATATGATGGTAATGAAATCCTTAAGCCTAGGCAGAAACCTAGTTATGAGTGCGAGGAAGATAGGCAATTAGATGAAGTCCTAGGGAGAAAATAAGAAGCTAAAAGATCACAGTGTAAAAACATAACGTTCAAACCCCATGATTACACTAAAAGAAAATTGGATTTCCCGAACAGGTTTAAGCCTCAAACTCAATAACCCCGAACAAGTTTTTTGGAAAAAGGACATAGATATGCAAAAGCTAATACTTGTTAAAACAAACACTCCCCTTAGGAAGATGCCTCTAGCAACGTGTATCCTCAGAATACACCAATGCATTTAGTTCCTAGATCTATTCCCACTAAGAGCAAGACCTTAATCATCCTATATGTTGTTTATCAACTATTCGTTGATTTTTGAAGACATGTAAGAAAAGAATCACACCTCTGGGATAACTGAAGGGAGAGGGGTTTTGAGCAAACTAAAGAATGCTATTTAACCGAGGTCATGCCTTTCTTTAAACAATTAAAAGGTCAATTTGAGAGACTTCAAAAAGGGATAGACTTCAGATATTAAAGATGGAAAAGGAATTTGATGCAATGATAGTTGAGGTCAATGATTATGAACGGGAACTCAAATATAATGAAATTGAAAGGAAGAATCTGCATATCTTAAATGAGAACTTAGTATTGAGTTGTGTGGCTCAAGATGTGTTTTATCTTGTTACTAAGTATTCTATTACTGCTTCTCAATTTCATGAATTATTGTTTGCTGAAAGTTTTCCATGATCGTGTCATTGAGCTTGAAAACAAAACCGAAACTAAATGAGAAAATTGATGGGATGATCACGATAATTTGGTAAAACCTCTTTCTAAGCTAGAAGTTGAACATTTTGATTTGCAACTAAAATATCAACATCTCAAAGAAAATGTCAAAACCTCAAACATCAATACATCCTCAAATGTTCGAGTTTGATCACGATTTTGAAATAAACAAACGTGAATGACGATTCAAGCTCATTGTAACACGATCAGAAAGTTGAAAGCCCAAATTTCACAATTAAAGGGTGAAAAGAACAATGTGACTGGCTCCTAAATGCCTCCTCCTTTAGATTCTCAAGTTTCTCAAAACTTTCATCTTCAAAACATCATTAGCGTTTTACAACAAGAAAATGAGAGTTTTCTAGAAGAAAATGAAAAGGTCAACGACACTTCAAGAGTTATATGATTCAATGAAAGTCACTCGTTAACAAAAACAATGAAAAATAACCGTTACAAAGGAAATTGAGAATCTGAGAGTCAGGGTAAAGGGAAAATGCCACTTGTTTTTAATGAGAATGTTGCATCAAATTCATCTGCTGACTCAAAATATACTATATTGTTAAATACATTCCTCCTCATCTTAGAAATAACGAACTTGTGTTTCATAACTATTTCTTTCACCTTAAGGATAGTCTAGAATGTCTCAGTGAGATTGTAGAAGAGGATTACATAAATAAGCCACTTGATAGTGATATTAGGTTTGCTTGCATTAGGGCCAAACGATCTCAGGAAATTTGTTAGAATGCTTAAGAGCAACATGTCCTAAATCTTATGTGAGAAAAATAAAGCATGATACCTTGTTCTATGCCAGTGCTAAGTATGTAACCCATTCTATGCAAGCATCAGAATGTGAGAATGTGCCTTCAAGTAGCTTCGGATCTGCACTTCTATTCAGTATTAAGAAAGTGGTTAATGTGCCTTAGTAGCTTCGGATCAGCACTTCTAAACACGAATTGCAAAAAGTAGCAAAACCAACTAATGTTCCCATTCCCTCTCTGAGGTGAAAGTGACACCAAAAGTGAAGGTCAAAGCCTCAAGGCAACACAAAGAATGATAGGACCTCTTAAAGCTAAGAATGTTCATGGAAGAGTAGAAGATCACCTTAGGAAGAATTTGAGTAAAAGCGAATCTGTTGATTCTAGTATTAGCTCTAAGCGTCTTTGTAATTCATGCGATTCGCTACTTTTGGCAAAACATGTAATGATGATTGCTTGGTTTACGGTACTAATCATGAATGTGGTGTGAATGATTTGTTATGCGTAAATACCCAGTTAAAATTTTAATGCAAAATCAAGCTAAGAAGGCTAGAAAGCAAAGGCGGAACAAGGTTAGAAAACATTGGAAACCCACAGGAAGAAAATTTAGTAATGTAGGTTATCAATTGGATACCTCACGGCCAAATTATCTTAATGTATTGTGCCTAAATTATAGATCAATGCCCATTAGAAATGGATGCCTACGGTAGAACTATTCCTTTAAGAAGTGAACATACTTTGAATAGGTCTAATGCATACACTAGCACTGCATCTATCCTCGATGATTCCATTGTTTCTACTTCCGATGTGGGTGTTCCAATCATTGTTACTAACCAAATGGAACCCATTCTTGCATGGGGATCCCAATTATCCATTTATCCATTCTTGTCACGTGTTCAACTTCGGTCGTTCAAATCGTTCATGGTACTTGGACTCAATTTTATTCAAGCATATGACTAGGAGCGGTCGCGGCTCATGAACTTCATGAGTAAATTCATCGGGATTTGTTAGATTGAGGATCACATTTTGGTGCAATTATGGGTTATGGAGATTATGTTGTTGGTGATAGTGTAATCTCCAGGGTATATTACGTTGAAGGTCTTAGTCATAACTTATTTTCGTGGTTCATTACGTGATCGATCTAGAAGTGGCCTTGAAAAAATACTTGTTTCGTTAGAACTTGATGGTGCGAGAACTTTTAAGGAAATCGTGGTTCAAACATACACCATCTCTATCGAAGTATGATGAATCTTCTCCAATTTGCTTGTTGTCAAAGGCTTCGAAAACAAAGTCATGGTTATGGCATCGTCGTCACAATCACTTGAACTTGGCACCATAATGATCTTTCGGAAAAGGACTTAGTAGAGGCTTACCTAGACTAAAGTATGAAAAAGGATCTTTGTTAGTATGCCAATTGGGAAAAAGCAGGAAGTACACCCACAAACCCAAACCTACAAATTCAGTTATGGAAGTTCTTCATACCATTCACATGGATTTATGTGGACCCATGAGAGTGCAAAAGAAATACGTGTTAGTTGTGGTTGATAATTACTCTCGATTTACATGGGTTAAGTTCTTGAGGACAAAGGATGAAACTCTAGATATCGTCATTAAACTTATCAAACAGTCTGCGGGTTCGACTTAACAAAATTTGTCAGAATCATCCGACAGAAAATGGGCGAGTTTGTCAATAAAAACTTAGTGAGTTTTGAAAGTGTTGGAATCAGTCATCAAAAGTGTTCCACGAACTCCTCAACGAACGGTGTAGTTGAAGACGAAATTGAACTCTTGTGGAAGCCGCAAGAACAATGCTTTGATTTACTCAAAGGTTCAATGTTTCTCTGGGCTAAAGCCATTGCCCTTGCATGCTACACTCAATCGATCCATAATTCACACAACTCATGGAAAAACTCCATATGAACTTGTCCAGTCGAAACCTGATCTATCATTCCTCTTATTGTTTGGTGCGTTGTGTTATCCAACTAATGAGGGTCAAGATTTAGGTAAACTGAAAGCTAAAGCGGACATTGGGGTATTTGTAGGATATGCACCAAATAGAAAAGGATACCGAATCTACAACAAAAGAACCGAAATATCATGGAAACAATTCACGTTACGTTCGATGAGCTGACTGGTCAAATGGCTCCAGGACAATCAAGTTCTGGACCGCATCACAACCTTCATCAAGTAGTCCCATTAGTTCTTCCCTTGTACAAAATCCCTAACAACTCCATTATGTACCACCTTGAAGATTTGAAAAATTGTTTGATCAAATGTATGATGAACACTATGAGCCAATTGGTAATGATCTGTCAAATCCATCAACAAAGGCTGCTCCTATCCACATCAGCGTAGATAACCCTTAAGTTTCTATGTCAACTGTGATCACTCACGTATCATTATCAATTCCTCATCATCAAATGTACATCATGGAATGTTTAGCACCCTATGATGGAGATACTTTGCTACTCGAAGATGCTCCATTTGAGAACATATTTGCTCCGAACCATCATCAGAACCATCTCATCGAGCGACTACCTTCGCCGGTTCCTCAACAACAACCACGAACACCTTAGAAAATGGACATGACCATCCATTGGACAACATCATCAATCCTCGTCGATTATCCACTCGTAAACAACTTGCAACTGATGCCTTATGGTGCTTCTTCAACTCCGTACTATCTAAGGTCGAACCAAAAGACGTTAAAACTACCATGAATGAAGGCAATTTGGTTTAATGCCATGCAGAAGAAATTCATGAGTTTCGACCGACTGATGTATGGGAATTAGTACGCTCTGGCTGTGCTATGATCATTGCTCTAAAGTGGATCTTCAAAAAGATGAGCATGGTGATGTGTTAAAGAACAAGGCTTGATTAGTTGCAAAAAGATACCGTCAAGGAAGGTGACTTTGAAGAATCATTTGCTCCATTTGCACGTATCGAGGCAATCAGAATCTTCTGGCTAATGCGCAGTAAGAACATGGTAGTCTATCGAGATGGATGTAGGCAATTTTCTTACTTAAGGAGATCTTAAGAAGTAGGTATACATCAGCCAACTGAGAAGGTTTGTGAATCGAGCATCCTACTCATGTCTATCGCGAAAAAGGCTCTTTACGGCGAAGCAAGCTCCAGGGGCATCGCTATCAAAGTTTCTTCGTCTATTGGATTCAGCAAATGGCGATTGATCGACATTGTTCACCATAAAGTCAGGCAAACACTTAATTCACGTTCAAATCTATGTTGATGATATTATTTTTGCCTCGTGGCCTAATGAATGTGACCGTTTTTCTAAGGAGATGGGCTCCAAATTTCAAATGTCTATGATGGGACAAATGTCATTTTATTTGGGATTACAAATTTTGTCAGGAGGCATTTTTATAATCAATCTAAATATGCTAATAAAATTTTAAAGAAATTTGGATTTGACACTTGTGACACGTTGACACTCATGGTGGAGCGTACCAAATTGGATGAGGACCACTTAGGGATCATGGTAGATCAAACGAAATATCAGTATGATTGGATCCACGATGTACCTCACACCCGATAGGCACGATATTCGTTATTTGTATGCATGTGTGCTAGATACTAGGCTAAGCCTACCAAAAAGCACCTTGAAGCGGTTAAACGGGTCTTTCGGTATCTCCAAGGAACCATCAACATGGGACTTTGGTACTCGAAGGACACCGGTATGTCACTAACCTATCAGATCTTGATGCGAGGATGTCAAGATACGTCGATACGTCGGAGGTGCTCATGTTTTTGGGTGATAAGCTTGTGGTGGTCTTCAAAGAAACAAATGAGTACTTCTATATCCTCTGGTGAATACATAGCCATGTCATCTTTTGTGCTCAAATCCTATGGATGAGATCCCTTATCGACTATGGCTTTGAATTCAACAAAATCCCTCTGTATTATGATAACAAAAGTGCCATTGCTCTCTCTTGCAACAACGTTCAACATTCAAGAGCAAAGCACATCGACATTCGACATCATTTCATTAGAGAACAAGTGGAAAAAGGTGTGGTAGAACTCTATTTTTGAGGTGAATACGGTTAGCTTGAACATCTTCACCAGCTCTTCCTAGAGAACGTTTTGAGTTTATCCTTCCACGACTTGGTCTAAGAAGTCTACAACCGGAAACACTCAAACGTCTTCAAGAGGAGAAAGGCGAGTAAATGTTTTTCTTCATCTATCTCTTGTAAATATTTTTTTCAAAAGCAAATACAAAATTACAAACCACAAAGAAAATAGAAAATTATAAATTTTCAAAAATCCATAAAAATTTGAAAAATTCAAAAAAAAATTCCAAAAATATTGTCTTTTTGTCATGTTTTTCTTAATTCGATAAACATCTACGGACTTTGTGTTGACATTCAAAGTGCCGGGTCTAGATGTTCTTGAATGTACATAAATGTTTTAAAAAAATGAGACCGGAGAAAAATGGTGGTTTATTTTCATTTGATACGATAACCGTCTTAAAAAGAAAGAAGAGCCATGCTTAATCTTATTTTTCAAATCTCATGGTCTGATTCTAAAAACAAATGTTTGTCACCAAAAAGACAATTGTTTCCTTTCCAAATATTTTTCCTTAATGATTCTTCGAAAAAATATTTGTCATCTAATGAAAACAAAATTGCTTTGAAAATACCTCAGACTCGACATTTGAAAATCATCTGAGCTTATCTTTGTCAAAATCTCTAACACTCAATCAACAACTCATGTCATTGATTGAGGGAGAGAATGATTTCAATTCATCAAAAGGTTATTTTCAAACAATTGGCATAAAACAAGGTCTACTTTTGGAAAATCAAAAAGAACAACGTTTTATACAATTGATTCAAGACTTTGGCTAATGTTATGTTTTCAAAAGATATTTATGCATGATTGATCAATGGAGTTTAAAGTCTCAAAATCTAATCCTTATCAGTTGAAATGTTTTTCAAAATCAAGTCACAATTCTCCTAAAAAGTTTTTAAAATTAATTTAAATCAATAGAGATCACAAATCTCAAAGGATTTGAAAATTGTGATCATGGGAGAATTTGTGATTTAAATTGGATTTAAACTGATAATTCGATAAATGGTTTTATACGTGATTAACACGCTCTCCTCCTTACATGTGCCAAGCGATTTCAAATTTTCCATGCACATGTTGGGGAGCATCACATCAAACCCAATATGGATTGAATAGTGATTGATTTATCTCTAAGTGCAGGTTTTCCCTAATATGTGCTAAACAATTTCAAATGATTCACACATATTGAGGGGAGCAAATTTGTAAAAACACATTCTTTTCAAAAATAACTTTAACGTATGTGAAATACTGATTTTGATAGGAGAAAGTAATGTGGATATTTTTAGAAAATAATTGATCACAGAAGTGAATTCTTTCTCTTGTCTCCATGTGTGATTTCAAACATACGATGCACATGTTGAGGGGGCTAGTTTTCTAAAATATCAAAACGATTCAGGTACAAAATGCTTTGATAATATATCACAAGTATCTGGATTGATTTTCAAATGGTTTTCAATTGGTTCCAACGGCTGATGAACAATACCAAAAGACCAACTAAATTTACTTTATGTGGTGATATAAGGATGGTTAGGTTTAGGTATTAGTTCTCATGATCCCTTCAAAGGGAGGGATCTACCGAGGACAATCCACTAGATAGTGTTGAAGTCCTTGGTATGATGAAAAAAGGAGAAAAATGAGAATATGGGAAGAGTGCGGACTGAGATAGAGCTAGAACTGGAATAAACCCAACAAGGTTTTAGTAATGAAGTCTTGGTAGCACTAAGGGTTGAAGAATGAAGAAATGAATGTGAAAAATTTTGAAAAGAAATAGCCCTCCATTATTTCAACCTTAGAGCAGAAACCGGGTTCAATTCATATGCTCTTTGGTGGTTACCAAGGTAATACCGGTATTGAAGACAAGACGTCATGGACCCAGTGACGCACTGCACTATACTTCCCAAGCTACTCAAGTTCCTCTTAAAAGGGCTTGTTTCATTCTCACGGGGAACCGACATTATCTATCGACTTTCTCTTAGAGATTGTTGATATTGAAAAAGGAGACCCTCTCCCTAGTCTCCGGCAAAGGAACCAAATGTGCACAATTGAGTCTAGAGCCAAGAGATCATCCACAATATCTCATTATATCATAACTCTTGTTTATTGTCTATTGTCTTGTTTTTCGAGTCATGTATATCATAACTCTTGTTTATTAAATGGAATTACATGCTACTTGCTATATTTCTGAGTATGTGAGTATACTATATAATCCATATCTCTTTTTAGTATTAACATTTCTTGTTATACCAATCATTGCTGACTTTATTCATGTTGATTGGATCCTCAGATTTGCCTAGACGGATCCCTACTAGGAGGGAACCAGGGATCCGTGAGACAGAAAGTCTTCTTGTTCTACTAACTTGAATCACATTTGCAGGAAATTGTGAATTATACTTGATTTCTAACCTTTGTTTTGTAGTTATTAAATTTACATATGAAGACTTTGACATCCAAAGCTGGGGAGCTTTATGTCAAAGCAATACATTGAAAATTACTTGCAATACTAGGTTTAATAACATCCAATTGCAATAATCAAGGGGGAGCACATTCGTCTCGTAGGCGATATCTTTTGCAAACTTATTTGCAAACAAACTAGATTAGTATCATTTACTTGCCGCCCTTACATAGGGATGGACTCGTCAGGGAGTAAAAGCGAGATCCTTTCCGTTATTTGCTCTCTATCTCTTTTTACTTTTAATTCTTTCACATGTGTTTCTTAAAAACAATATGTTGCCTTCCTTCAAACACTTTTTGTTTCGACAAAAGGAGAGAAAGTAAAAACTACAAATTCAAATTTTACGAATTTTAGCTTTTCCTTAAAATAATTTTATGTTTTGTCATCAACCAAAAGGGGAGATTGTTAATACAAATAAGCCGTAAAAACGTTTATTTATATTTTACGATCTTCTAATGTTTTGTCGATAACCAAAGTAAAATCATTTTAACGAAACAAATAGAGTACGTAAATAGTTTGAGTTAATAGTTTTCTAACACACCTACGCTTTCACATAAAACACTAAAACAAGTATAAGTGATTTTATGATTTAGATACATATGTACAACAACTAGTGTTTACATATTGGGTTAAACATATACTTAAGCTAAGTATACTAAAATGGGTAAAAACTAAGTGTATACTAAATGGGTAAAATACTAGCAAATGGTTTTGACCGACAACCCATGGTTTTATATATACCACTTAACCAAGTTCATTGTATCTAGAAAGAAAACCATGGATCAACCCATAACCCATGACCCATGACCCATAACCAAAAATACCCATGGGCAAAGAGGAGCGGACCACGGATCCTTAGCTTTGTGCTAGTCGGATCCCTTGTGGTAGGGATCCGTGGGATCCGGTAACAGTGGGATTTTTCCTCTATAAATAGTGAGCCATTTCTTCATTGTTTCTCACCCCCTTTCAATATACTTTCTCCTCTGAGTTAAATCTCACTAACCTTAGATCCAAGAGATCTATGTTTGTAGTTTTGTTTTTGTGTGATCTTTTAGGTTCCTCTTAAAGGCAAGATCACCACCTTTGAAGTCGAGCAAGCTCAAGTCCATGAGTTGCCATGCTTCCTCATCATCAAGGCTACTGAAGTCTTCTTGTTGATGATTCCCTTCTTTCTTCAAAGAAGTGTAGTGTTGAAGACATTAGTGAAAAATGTCTTAAGAGTCAAGACGAAGATATTAGTGAAGGGTATCTATCGTCTATAGGATAAAGCACTTGTGGTAGGTGCTTGGAAGTCAAGACTAAGAAGCATTAGTGAAAGGTGCTTAGAAGTCAAGACAAAGAAGCATTAGTGAAAGGTGCTTAGAAGTGAAGACACAAGACATTAGTGAAAGGTGTCTTGTAGATCTAGTCAAAGGCATTAGTGAAAGGTGCCTTAGATGTACATTCGATATGGTGTGTTTCGATGTACAAGATAGACTAGTTTTAGATCCAAGGATATTGATATCCTTGATGATGTTGTAAAGGAGTAGATCTCCTTTGGGATTAGTCGTTGGTGTAGTGTGGTAGTAGTTCCTCCATTGCAATGGAACTAGGTGCTTAGCCTAGTACCTAAAAAAGGGTAGGCGACGTTGTGAAGGTGTAGTTCACCTAAGGTGTGAAAGAACTAGGTACTTAGCCTAGTACCTTATAAAGGGTAGGCGACGTTGTGTAGGTGTGGTTCACCTTGGAGTGAAAGAACCCGGTGGTTAGCCTAGTACCGGAAAAAGAGTAGGCGACGTTGTGAAGGCTTCTCCTCCATAAGGAGATTGGTGTAGTGATTACGAACTCTCGAGTAGGTGACTCGGGGAGTGGAGTAGGGCAAGGAAGGTGACCTTGTAGCCGAACCACTATAAATACTTGCGTTGTGGTTTTGTGCTTCTTACTCTAATCTTTTCATTACTTACCTTTACATGTTTGTTTATCAACATCCAACACACACATCCAAATAGATTGACATAAGTCGATCTAAATAGATTAAAAGGAAGTTTTAATTGGTAAAACTATTCAACCCCCTTCTAGTTTTCCACAATTGGCATCTGAGCTTCGTTACCAAGTTTGTTGAAGTATATTGTACTTTAAAAACTTGATACGATCCATGGTTAATTGAAAACTACAAAGAAGGTCTTTCATTAAAACAAACACCATGTCTTTTAAAACTATATGTTTGGATGTTGATTTGATAACAACATTTTTCTTATTTATTTTTAATTGCACTAATCTTCTTTGTCATGTTGATGTGTCAAAGCTCATACCCTTTAGGAGTTTGGTAACAAGAATACCTTCCTTAAGAAGGTATCTTAAAGGAGCAGGAATCGTCTAAGTGACATTTGTTGTGTCATTTGTAAAGACATTCCTAAGTACGCTAGAGGTATGATTTTCTTTTACTTTGCTTGATAATTAAGTATACCTATTTAGGTATTTATATGATTATCTTTTGTGCTTATACATGTTTTACATGAAGCTTCATTAGGAAGCCTTTTTCTCACATACGTGTTTTATTTCTCGTCTAAAATCGTGGTATATAAAACTTATGTTTTGTTTCTTTTAAATCTAATAATAAAACATAACACGAATTTCAAAAATTCCTCCTTCCTATAAAACTCTCACCGTCGACCCATCTATCAAATCCTCATTTTTTTTTCAAATCATCCAATTTCAAAAATTCCCTCTCACTTAAAAACTTCATCTTCCTCCTCATTCCATCTCAACCGAAACCAAGAAGATCCGTCATCAGCATGGTTTACATCGCACTTTTCGTGCTCATCGTCATAACACTCATCGCACTTGTGTTCCCTATGATGAAGTTCACATACGGAGACATTTACTTTGTGTTGTTAATCTATATTGGGGTCATTTACCCAATCCTTTGTATCATCCTTAGCATTGAAATGCAATATTATTAATGATCTAGATTATCTAGGTTGCTTTTGTTATAGTATGTTTATCATTTCTTTTGATTTATATGTTTCATTTCTTTCGTGATACATTAGAAGTCATGTATGCATGCTAAAGGAAAAATGTAGGATAAAACATATTTTCATGGTATAAAAACTATAAAATCTGTTTCTGTTACTACAGATCCACGGATCCCGGAAGTTATACTAGCTGGATCCCTTTTGAAAAGGAACCGTGGGATCCGTCCCTCTGGAAACAGTTTTTCATGCAAATCAAAAACCTCTTTTCGTCTAAGAGTAATACTCCACTTGTATGTCAAAACCATAAGTGAGTTAAGTGTATTTCTGTTAAAAACCATTGTTAATAAAAATCTAGTAAAACATTAGATTAACATACGTTGACCACAAACATTTCCTTTTATTAACTTGTCATTTCTATAGGTTCAACTATGGCGCATGAATATGAGTTTGATTTTTCACTCACTAGCGTCTACACTCCGAACATCTCTCTCGAACCCAACACTCCTGGCAATCATGTCCGTGGGTTCAATAATCTCGAAAACCGTCACTTCCATGAAGGGCGTATTGTAGACACCTCTCTACAATTCGAAGAAGGTATCAATACCTCCTTCCGAGCCATAGGACTAGAATGTCTTCTTGAAATCAACGAGAAGATATGTCCAAGGTTCATATTGGAATTCTTTCGTCAAAGTCGAACTTCGTTAACGAGGATCGCTCTCTATCTCTTTGGTTTTATATCAAAAACCAAAAGTTCACTCTAACCCTTGGGCATTTTGCTCACATCCTCCGGATTCCAAATCATGGACAATGTGCCTTCACCGAAGATTGGTCTCTTGATTCTCTCTTCAACTTTCGTGAAGAAAATAGTCCATATTGTTCACACATACCCTCTTCGGAAGATTTAAATCGCATAATATGCAAATCTCGACCATATTACTCCGATCCAAACATTATCTTTACAAGGGATATCCGCGAAGAGTACAAGCCTCTTGCACTCATCCTACGTGAAAATGTTTGGAGTCTTAGGGTAAATCGAGAAATCCTTCCCGCTTGTTGTGCTCACATGTTGTACTTGTTTGCTAACACAACAACCATACAATCTCGCCTACTTCTTCGCAAGGCGAATTGCAAATCTTCAAGGCTCCAAGAATAAACTCATCCCTTATGGAATGTTCTTGACACGCCTCTATCATAATGTTATGCACTTCCATCCTCAATTTCAAAGTCCGTTGTGCGTACTTGTGAACAAGATGATGGAACCGCTAAACATATCCCTCATGAAGACTTTCTTCATTCTTGACTCCACCAACACTCATCAATCACTTAATGATCCTCCTAGCAAAAACACTCAAGGAAACAATAGTATTTCCAAAATAGGATCAAATCTATTGTACTTGTGCTTTATCAATGTAATCCAATTTCCTTCATGAAATAAAACATTTGATATCTTAGTATTTAGAACTCTCTTTAGACTATCCTTGAGATATAATGCATTGTCAAGGTCATAGCATACCTTTAGTAAAGGTCTCTGAAGCGGATGGGCGGATCCCAAAGTTACACTAGGCGGATCCCTACTCTTAGGGAACCGTGGGATCCGTCGAACAGAAAATGCAATTACAAGCATTGTATTTCAAAAACATTCTTAGAACACCTCACACTAAGCTAAACATAGTGTCTTAAGGCAAATTAAGTCCTTATCAAGATAGGTTAATCTTTCCCATTCATACATAACCCACCGAGGTTACACTCTAAAAACGCTTGTAGATCTACCGTTTCGTTTTAATCCATTACTCTTTCGCTCTTAAACTCACACCTCATTTTCTACTTGATCCCTCACATCTAGTCTTAGAAATCCTTCAATTATGGCAAAATTGATCATAAATCATCCTCACCTCCAAATTGATCAAATTTGATCGAAATCTAGTTTTCTCATCTCAAAGCTTCTAGGATATTTTTCCAAAACACTATCCTAAGACACAACCAGATCTCTAGGATCATCTAGCTTCAATTGACATTCTAAATCTTTAGTGTCATCCTTGTTCATCCATTGGTACTCTTGAAAGTTCCAAATCCTTCCACAAAAGACAATCATTAGCTACATCATTCATTACCTTCAAGTACTCAAGCATCCCTTCATTTAAAACACTTAGGAGGATTGAAACACTCAAGATAATATAGGTATTAGATCTTAGAAACATCATTTCCAATCTTTCATAGCTGCTGAGAGACGGATCCCTAGGATTATCCTAGACGGATCCCTCGAGGGAGGAACCGTGGGATCCGTATGACAGTATAGGTCAAATCTTGCTAAAGCAATCATTTCAACTCATGTTCCTAACTCAAACACTCCATCTCATCTTAAATGAGTTCCTAGATCAGTACAACCTCCGAAGTTGACTCTTGTGCATGTCAATCATCACATTCCAATGAATCCTAGTGGCTTGAAGCTTAAATGCACTTGCCAAATCTCTTAGTTTATAAACCACCTTGTTAGGACCTCCATAGTCATCACTCTCATCCTAACTTTCAGCTTTTGCAAACTCTTGAAATCATCTCATCATGAGGAAAACCCCAAGTAGTAACTTATCCACCAAAGAACCACCCATGAAAAGAGCTCGTGTTATACACGAAATTTCCTCAACCGAATCATCTCCCATCAAACCAACAAATGATAGAACTCTTCATCATCCAATCAAACCAATTCCTAAAAGGATAGTACCCACAAAACTACCTATGCCAAACACCACCATACCTCCTAGTCCAAACAATGTCATCTCCACCAAACCATCACCATTGGTTCCTAGAGCTATTTCATTTACGTCCCCACTATCATCACCACACCTCTACAATTTAGAGGACTTGCCTCCTAGGCCGTCTCATCCGCTTCCGCCGACAACATACTCCTCATTAGGAGGAATAATGGTTCAAAATCAAGGTGTTGAGTCAACACTTCCTCCGGCTTCCTTCTCGGCGTTTTCATCATATAATCCCATTTGGATTATGACAAATCATCAAAATCAACCACCTGACCATATGAAATTGACACCTCTCTACCACCACCATCATTCTTGGTTGAGTCATTCTTAAATGCACCTCCACCAATCCCTCCATCGTTTGAAGCTCCCCAAGCCGCTTCACTTGATCCTTCGAATCAAGCCATTTCATTTCATCCACCACCACTACCTAGCCATGGCAAAGATTGCTATCATTGTCAACATGTTGAAAGTTTGATACATGAAGTGCGAGAAGACCAACGTTTCATGTTCTATCATCTCCTCGAGCGTTTCGACGAGATTAAACCTAAACAAAACTTGAGCTATAAGATTATAGTGGTGTCTTAGCTTCAAGCGTTAGGGGATCTAGAAATTCCTAGTCATGTATTGTCTATTGTCTTGTTTTTGAGTCATGTATATCATAACTCTTGTTTATTAAATGGAATTACATGTTACTTGCTATATTTACAGTATGTGAGTGTACTATATAATCCATATCTCTTTTTAGTATTAACATTTCTTGTTATACCAATCTTTGCTGACTTTATTCATCAGCCAGACGGATCCCTCAGGTTTGCCTAGACGGATCCCTACTAGGAGGGAACCGCGGGATCCGTGAGACAGAAAGCCTTCTTTCTACTAACTTGAATCACATTTGCAGGAAATTGTGAATTATACTTGATTTCTAACCTTTGTTTTGTAGTTATTAAATTTACATATGAAGACTTTGATATCCTAAAGCTAGGGGAGCTTTATGTCAAAGCAATACATTACAAATTACTTGCAATACTAGGTTTACATTTCGTGACATCCCTTTGCAACAATAATCAAGGGGAGCACATTCGTCTCGTAGGCGATATCTTTTGCAAACTTATTTGCAAACAAACTAGATTAGTATCATTTACTTGCGCCTTTACATAGGGATGGACTCGTCAAGGGGGAGTAAAAGGCGAGATCCTTTCCGTTATTTGCTCTCTATCTCTTTTTACTTTTAATTCTTTCACATGTTTTCTTAAAAACAACGTGTTGCCTTCCTTCAAACACTTTTTGTTTCGACAAAAAGGGGGAGAAGAAAGTAAAAACTACAAATTCAAATTTTTACGAATTTTAGCTTTTTCCTTAAAATAATTTTATGTTTTGTCATCAACAAAAAGGGGGAGATTGTTAATACAAATAAGCCGTAAAAACGTTTATTTATATTTTACGATCTTCTAATGTTTTGTCGATAACAAAAGTAAAATCATTTTAACGAAACAAATAGAGTACGTAAATAGTTTGAGTTAATAGTTTTCTAACACACTTACGCTTTCACATAAAACACTAAAACAAGTATAAGTGATTTTATGATTTAGATACATATGTACAACAACTAGTGTTTACATATTGGGTTAAACATATACTTAAGCTAAGTATACTAAAATGGGTAACAACTAAGTGTATACTAAATGGGTAAAATACTAGCAAATGGTTTTGACCCACAACCCATGGTTTTATATATACCACTTAACCAAGTTCATTGTATCTAGAAAGAAAACCATGGATCAACCCATAACCCATGACCCATGACCCATAACCAAAAATACCCATGGGCAAAGAGGAGCGGACCACGGATCCTTAGCTTTGTGCTAGTCGGATCCCTTGTGGTAGGGATCCGTGGGATCCGGTAACAGTAGGATTTTCCTCTATAAATAGTGAGCCATTTCTTCATTGTTTCTCACCCCTTTCAATATACTTTCTCCCTGAGTTAAATCTCACTAACCTTAGATCCAAGAGATCTATGTTTGTAGTTTTGCTTTTGTGTGATCTTTTAGGTTCCTCTTAAAGGCAAGATCACCACCTTTGAAGTCGAGCAAGCTCAAGTCCATGAGTTGCCATGCTTCCTCATCATCAAGGCTACTGAAGTCTTCTTGTTGATGATTCCCTTCTTTCTTCAAAGAAGTGTAGTGTTGAAGACATTAGTGAAAAATGTCTTAAGAGTCAAGACGAAGATATTAGTGAAGGGTATCTATCGTCTATAGGATAAAGCACTTGTGGTAGGTGCTTGGAAGTCAAGACTAAGAAGCATTAGTGAAAGGTGCTTAGAAGTCAAGACAAAGAAGCATTAGTGAAAGGTGCTTAGAAGTGAAGACACAAGACATTAGTGAAAGGTGTCTTGTAGATCTAGTCAAAGGCATTAGTGAAAGGTGCCTTAGATGTACATTCGATATGGTGTGTTTAGATGTACAAGATAGACTAGTTTTAGATCCAAGGATATTGATATCCTTGATGATGTTGTAAAGGAGTAGATCTCCTTTGGGATTAGTCGTTGGTGTAGTGTGGTAGTAGTTCCTCCATTGCAATGGAACTAGGTGCTTAGCCTAGTACCTAATAAAGGGTGGCGACGTTGTGAAGGTGTAGTTCACCTAAGGTGTGAAAGAACTAGGTACTTAGCCTAGAACCTTATAAAGGGTAGCGCGTTGTGTAGGTGTGGTTCACCTTGGAGTGAAAGAACCCGGTGGTTAGCCTAGTACCGAAAAAGAGTAGGCGACGTTGTGAAGGCTTCTCCGCCATAAGGAGATTGGTGTAGTGATTACGAACTCTCGAGTAGGTGACTCGGGGAGTGGAGTAGGGCAAGGAAGGTGACCTTGTAGCCAAACCACTATAAATACTTGCGTTGTGGTTTTGTGCTTCTTACTCTAATCTTTTCATTACTTACCTTTACATGCTTGTTTATCAACATCCAACACACACATCCAAATAGATTGACATAAGTCGATCTAAATAGATTAAAAGGAAGTTTTAATTGGTAAAACTATTCAACCCCCTTCTAGTTTTCCACAATTGGCATCAGAGCTTCGTTACCAAGTTTGTTGAAGTATATTGTACTTTAAAAACTTGATACGATCCATGGTTAATTGAAAACTACAAAGAAGGTCTTTCATAAAAACAAACACCATGTCCTTTAAAACTATATGTTTGGATGTTGATTTGATAACAACATTTTTCTTATTTATTTTTAATTGCACTAATCTTCTTTGTCATGTTGATTAGTCAAAGCTCATACCCACAAGCTTTAGGAGTCGCTTGGTAACAAGAATACCTTCCTTAAGAAGGTATCTTAAAAGGAGCGGGAATCGTCTAAGTGACATTTGTTGTGTCATTTGTAAAGACATTCCTAAGTACGCTAGAGGTATGATTTTTTTTTACTTTGCTTGATAATTAAGTATACCTATTTAGATATTTATATGATTATCTTTTGTGCTTATACATGTTTTACATGAAGCTTCATTAGGAAGCCTTTTTCTCACACACGTGTTTTATTTCTCGTCTAAAAATCGTGGTATATAAAACTTATGTTTTTGTTTCTTTTAAATCAATAATAAAAAACATAACAATTTCAAAAATTCCTCCTTCCTATAAAACTCTCACCGTCGACCTATCTATCAAATCCTCATTTTTTTCAAATCATCCAATTTCAAAAAATTCCTCTCACTTAAAAACTTCATCTTCCTCCTCATTCCATCTCAACCGAAACCAAGAAGATCCGTCATCTACATGGTTTACATCGCTTTCGCTCATCGTCATAACACTCATCGCACTTGTGTTCCCTATGATGAAGTTCACATACGGAGACATTTACTTTGTGTTGTTAATCTATATTGGGGTCATTTACCCAATCCTTTGTATCATCCTTAGCATTGAAATGCAATATTATTAATGATCTAGATTATCTAGGTTGCTTTTGTTATAGTATCTTTATCATTTCTTTTGATTTATATGTTTCATTTCTTTCGTGATACATTAGAAGTCATGTATGCATGCTAAAGGAAAATGTAGGATAAAACATATTTTCATGGTATAAAACTATAAAATCATTTCTGTTACTACAGATCCACGGATCTCGGAAGTTATACTAGCCGGATCCCTTTTGAAAAGGAACCGTGGGATCCGTCCTATTGGAAAACAGTTTTTCATGCAAATCAAAAACCTCTTTTTCGTCTAAGAGTAATACTCCACTTGTATGTCAAAACCATAAGTGAGTTAAGTGTATTTCTGTTAAAAACCATTGTTAATAAAAATCTAGTAAAAACCTTAGATTAACATACGTTGACCACAAACATTTCCTTTTATTAACTTGTCATTTCTATAGGTTCAACTATGGCGCATGAATATGAGTTTGATTTTTCACTCACTAGCGTCTACACTCCGAACATCTCTCTCGAACCCAACACGTCTGGCAATCATGTCCGTGGGTTCAATAATCTCGAAAACCGTCACTTCCATGAAGGGCGTATTGTAGACACCTCTCTACAATTCGAAGAAGGTATCAATACCTCCTTCGAGCCATAGGACTAGAATGTCTTCTTGAAATCAACGAGAAGATATGTCCAAGGTTCATAATGGAATTCGTCCGTCAAGTCGAACTTCGTTAAATAACGAGGATCGCTCTCTATCTCTTTGGTTTTATATCAAAAACCAAAAGTTCACTCTAACCCTTGGGCATTTTGCTCACATCCTCCGGATTCCAAATCATGGACAATGTGCCTTCACCGAAGATTGGTCTCTTGATTCTCTCTTCAACTTTCTTGAAGAAAATAGTCCATATTGTTCACACATACCCTCTCCGGAAGATTTAAAATGCATAATATGCAAACCTCGACCATATTACTCCGATCCAAACATTATTTTTACAAGGGATATCCCAGAAGAGTACAAGCCTCTTGCACTCATCCTACGTGAAAATGTTTGGAGTCTTAGGGAAATCGAGAAATCCTTCCGCTTGTTGTGCTCACATGTTGTACTGTTTGCTAACACAACAACCATACAATCTCTCCTACTTCTTCGCCAAGGCGGTAATTGCAAATCTTCAAGGCTCCAAGAATAAACTCATCCCTTATGGAATGTTCTTGACACGCCTCTATCATAATGTTATGCACTTCCATCCTTAATTTCAAAGTCCGTTTATGCGTACTTGTGAACAAGATGATGGAACCGCTAAACATATCCCTCATGAAGACTTTCTTCATTCTTGACTCCACCAACACTCATCAATCACATAATGATCCTCCTAGCGAGAACACTCAAGGAAACCAATAGTATTCCAAAATAGGATCAAATCTCTTGTACTTGTGCTTTATCAATGTAATCCAATTTCCTTCATAAAATAAAACATTTGATATCCTAGTATTTAAGAACTCTATTTAGACTATCCTTGAGATATAATGCATTGTCAAGGTCATAGCATACCTTTAGTAACCGGTCTGCTGAGCAGATGGGCGGATCCCAAAAGTTACACTAGACGGATCCCTACTCTTAGGGAACCGTGGGATCCGTCGAACAGAAAATGCAATTACAAGCATTGTATTTCAAAAACATTCTTAGAACACCTCACACTAAGCTAAACATAGTGTCTTAAGGCGAATTAAGTCCTTATCAAGATTGGTTAATCTTTCCCATTCATACATAACTCACCGAGGTTACACTCTAAAAACGCTTGTAGATCTACCGTTTCGTTTTAATCCATTACTCTTTCGCTCTTAAACTCACACCTCATTTTCTACTTGATCCCTCACATCTAGTCTTAGAAATCCTTCAATTATGGCAAAATTGATCATAAATCATCCTCACCTCCAAATTGATCAAATTTGATCGAAATCTAGTTTTCTCATCTCAAAGCTTCTAGGATATTTTTTCCAAAACACTATCCTAAGACACAACATGTTCTCTAGGATCATCTAGCTTCAATTGACATTCTTTAGTGTCATCCTTGTTCATCCATTGGTACTCTTGAAAGTTCCAAATCCTTCCACAAAAGACAATCATTAGCTACATCATTCATTACCTTCAAGTACTCAAGCATCCCTTCATTTAAAACACTTAGGAGGATTGAAACACTCAAGATAATATAGGTATTAGATCTTAGAAACATCATTTCCAATCTTTCATAGGCTGCGAGAGGCGGATCCCTAGGATTAGCCTAGACGGATCCCTCTGAGGAGGGAACCGTGGGATCCGTATGATAGTATAGGTCAAATCTTGCTAAAGCAATCATTTCAACTCATCTTCCTAACTCAAACACTCCATCTCATCTTAAATGAGCTCCTAGATCAGTACAACCTCTGAAGTTGACTCTTGTGCATGTCAATCATCACATTCCAATGAATCCTAGTGGCTTGAAGCTTAAATGCACTTGCCAAATCTCTTAGTTTATAAACCACCTTGTTAGGACCTCCATAGTCATCACTCTCATCCTAACTTTCAGCTTTTGCAAACTCTTGAAATCATCTCATCATGAGGAAAACCCCAAGTAGTAACTTATCCACCAAAGAACCACCCATGAAAAGAGCTCGTGTTATACACGAAATTTCCTCAACCGAATCATCTCCCATCAAACCAACAAATGATAGAACTCTTCATCATCCAATCAAACCAATTCCTAAAAGGATAGTACCCACAAAACTACCTATGCCAAACACCACCATACCTCCTAGTCCAAACAATGTCATCTCCACCAAACCATCACCATTGGTTCCTAGAGCTATTTCATTTACGTCCCCACTATCATCACCACACCTCTACAATTTAGAGGACTTACCTCCTAGGCCGTCTCATCGCTTCGCCGACAACATACTCCTCATTAGGAGGAATAATGGTTCAAAATCAAGGTGTTGAGTCGACACTTCCTCCGGCTTCCTTCTCGACGTTTTCATCATATAATCCCATTTGGATTATGACAAATCATCAAAATCAACCACCCGACCATATGAAAGTTGACACCTCTCTACCACCACCATCATTCTTGGTTGAGTCATTCTTAAATGCACCTCCACCAATCCCTCCATCGTTTGAAGCTCCACAAGCCGCTTCACTTGATCCTTCGAATCAAGCCATTTCATTTCATCCACCACCACTACCTAGCCATGGCAAAGATTGCTATCATTGTCAACATGTTGAAAGTTTGATACATGAAGTACGAGAAGACCAACGTTTCATGTTCTATCATCTCCTCGAACGTTTCGACGAGATTAAACCTAAACAAAACTTGAGCTATAAGATAATAGTGGTGTCTTAGCTTCAAGCGTTAGGGGATCTAGAAATTCCTAGTCATGTATTGTCTATTGTCTTGCTTTTTGAGTCATGTATATCATAGCTCTTGTTTATTAAATGGAATTACATGCTACTTGCTATATTTCTGAGTATGTGAGTGTACTATATAATCCATATCTCTTTTTAGTATTAACATTTCTTGTTATACCAATCTTTCTTTGACTTTATTCATCGGCCAGACGGATCCCTCAGAGTTGCCTAGACGGATCCCTACTAGGAGGGAACCGCGGGATCCGTGAGACAGAAAGCCTTCTTTCTACTAACTTGAATCACATTTGCAGGAAATTGTGAATTATACTTGATTTCTAACCTTTGTTTTGTAGTTATTAAATTTACATATGAAGACTTTGACATCCTAAAGCTAGGGGAGCTTTATGTCAAAGCAATACATTGCAAATTACTTGCAATACTAGGTTTACATTTCGTAACATCCCTTTGCAATAATCAAGGGGGAGCACATTCGTCTCGTAGATGATATCTTTTGCAAACTTATTTGCAAACAAACTAGATTAGTATCATTTACTTGACGCCTTTACATAGGGATGGACTCGTCAAGGGGGAGTAAAAGACGAGATCCTTTCCCGTTATTTGCTCTCTATCTCTTTTTACTTTTAATTCTTTCACATGTTTTCTTAAAAACAACGTGTTGCCTTCCTTCAAACACTTTTGTTTCGACAAAAGGGGAGAAGAAAGTAAAAACTACAAATTCAAATTTTTATGAATTTTAGCTTTTTCGTTAAAATAATTTTATGTTTTGTCATCAACAAAAAGGGGGAGATTGTTAATACAAATAAGCCGTAAAAACGTTTATTTATATTTTACGATCTTCTAATGTTTTGTCGATAACAAAAGTAAAATCATTTTAACGAAACAAATAGAGTACGTAAATAGTTTGAGTTAATAGTTTTCTAACACACTTACGCTTTCACATAAAACACTAAAACAAGTATAAGTGATTTTATGATTTAGATACATATGTACAACAACTAGTGTTTACATATTGGGTTAAACATATACTTAAACTAAGTATACTAAAATGGGTAAAAACTAAGTGTATACTAAATGGGTAAAATACTAGCAAATGGTTTTGATCCACAACCCATGGTTTTATATATACCACTTAACCAAGTTCATTGTATCTAGAAAGAAAACCATGGATCAACCCATAACCCATGACCCATGACCCATAACCAAAAATACCCATGGGCAAAGAGGACGGACCACGGATCCCTAGCTTTGTGCTAGCCGGATCCTTGTGGTAGGATCCAGTGGGATCGGGTAACGATAGGATTTTTCCTCTATAAATAGTGAGCCATTTCTTCATTGTTTCTCACCCCCTTTCAATATACTTTCTCCTCTGAGTTAAATCTCACTAACCTTAGATCCAAGAGATCTATGTTTGTAGTTTTGCTTTTGTGTGATCTTTTAGGTTCCTCTTAAAGGCAAGATCACCACCTTTGAAGTCGAGCAAGCTCAAGTCCATGAGTTGCCATGCTTCCTCATCATCAAGGCTACTGAAGTCTTCTTGTTGATGATTCCCTTCTTTCTTCAAAGAAGTGTAGTGTTGAAGACATTAGTGAAAGATGTCTTAAGAGTCAAGAAGAAGATATTAGTGAAGGGTATCTATCGTCTATAGGATAAAGCACTTGTGGTAGGTGCTTGGAAGTCAAGACTAAGAAGCATTAGTGAAAGGTGCTTAGAAGTCAAGACAAAGAAGCATTAGTGAAAGGTGCTTAGAAGTGAAGACACAAGACATTAGTGAAAGGTGTCTTCTAGATCTAGTCAAAGGCATTAGTGAAAGGTGCCTTAGATGTACATTCGATATGGTGTGTTTCGATGTACAAGATAGACTAGTTTTAGATCCAAGGATATTGATATCCTTGATGATGTTGTAAAGGAGTAGATCTCCTTTGGGATTAGTCGTTGGTGTAGTGTGGTAGTAGTTCCTCCATTGCAATGGAACTAGGTGCTTAGCCTAGTACCTAATAAAGGGTAGGCGACGTTGTGAAGGTGTATGTAATACCTGAATTTCTAAAATTCACAAAAAGACCAAAATACCCCTATAATCAAAAAGTATGAATAATTAATTTAAAGAGTACCAAATAAGCTATGTAAATTCAGAAAATTTTTTAAGAAATATCACATATGATCCAAATAATTTTTAAAGAACTTTGTAAAGATTATTTTTATAGTTTATAATATTTATAAAATCAATTTTGTGCTTTATAAATATCCGAATATGTAATTATTAAGTTTTATAAAAGAATAAAATTTATAAAAGCCCAATACAAGTTTATAAAATTAAGATCCCATTTATTTTAAGTCCATTATAATATTAAGCCCACAAGAAAATTAGTAAATCATATATATACACATTATACGGTTTATTCTAATCCCTAATAACCGATTATACTAAAACCGACTCTAAAACCCTAAATAATTTGACATTCATTTTTCAAGGCTTAGAGCTATTTTTCTTGGACGAGTTTGAAGGTAAAGAAGGTGTTAAAAATCTGGTTCGAGGTCCTAAGGTGCTGGTTTGATCGTGGTTAGTTTCTTGGTCGATTAGGGTTTCGCCGAATAGAGTTTTTGTGTTCTTTTGTTCTAACGTCCAAATCTCATCAAGGGTATGTTTCCAATATTATTTTCAGTCCTACAAGTCATATAGAACCTGTAAAAATTTAGTCATGCATATTTAACAAGTCGCATGGAATTGTTTTGGATTAAAACCTAAAAGCATTATAAATAAACGAGCGTATAATAATTTTTAGGACCATGACCTGATTTTTCTGGAAGCTCTTATATGTTATATGAACTGAATAAAATACATGTTCATGAATTCGAAGCTTGTGTGATTTGTCTTGGGTTTTATTGTTCAATAGCGTATGAAAAAGGAAAGAAAATAAAGAAGGACGATTAGGGTTTATAGAATTAGGGTTTGCTTGTTATAATTAAGGGTAATTAATGCAGTAGTAATGATGAACTAATGATGGGTTAAACTTAGGTTTAGGGTTTGTACTTGAATTATGCATGATTCGGTTTTAAATAAAAGTTTTGGGTTGGTTTTGTAAATTATGAAACTTAAGGGTTATTTCTGTAAACAGTAAAATACATGTACTAAATGTATAAAATAAGTGTGGGGGTTAAACGTGTAATTTTGGATACTTAGAGGGCCATTTGAATTGTTATTAAATTGGAAAGGGTATGTTTTGTAAATTCTAAAACCTTTGGGCTAAAATGGTAAAAATCTGATAATATAAGGTTAGATCGTGAAATTAAAGATATCAAAGGTGTAATATGTAATTCTGAGTAATTATGGGTTCGACAAGTGTGAGTTGATTTTGTAGAGGCATGCATGAGTTTTGAGATATCTTCGGTTTGTTTATCATATACGTTCTAGGTCAAAGTGGAAATCATTGAAAAAAGTAACATGTGAATTTAATGCGTATTTAGTAATATTAAAGAGTATGGGAAACCCTAGGACGTAAATAGGAAGTCGATTAGGGTTAAAAGCTAAGTGTGCAAATTAGATTATTTCATGTAAGTTATCAAGGCTTGTGTAAACTATTTTGAAAGAGAGTCCTAAAATCCGTTCTTGACATTTGTAAACCCTATACTATGAAAAATGATCATATAAGTCCTCAAATAAGATAATTATTATATTAAGTCCTTTAGTTTACTAATTGTCATTTTCAAATCCTAAGTTTGGATAATTAATGATTAATTCTCTAAAATGTTGGAATTAGTCAGTCACTAAAAATGAGAATATTCCGACAACTCTAAGAATATTAATGAGATTAATCTGTTATAACATTAATGATGCTAATAAGTATTAAATCAATCATAATCCGTGTAGATTCGTTGAAGGAGACGCGACGTTACATCTTCGTATTCCTACATTCGTTTGCTTTCCTCTCATTTGCTTTAAGGTACAGATAGTCTGACCTTTTCAGTAAAGGTTTCTTATAACGGTTTCTTTTCGTTAGCTTTTGTATTAGGATTTCCGATGCCCTTGCTATGAACCCTTTGATTGTGTGACTGTTGCTTATATGAACTTATGTTTTATTGAATCATGCGATACCTGATTTGAACTTGATGATAGGAAGACTTTGATATGCATAATTGTTGAATCTTAGTATATTTGAGTATGAACCTTATGATATGAGTTATTGATATGTATTTGCTGAACCTTGTGTTTGATTAAGACTTGTGTCATAATTGAAATTCGGTTTGACCTAAGTTAGTTTGACACCGAGCCAATTATTAACTAGTCATGGGGGTTCCATGTCCGTGTCAGTGATGCACCATTGGCATGACTCTAGGGCAGTAGAGTGAAGTTCTGCCACGTACCTTATTTATTATTTGTTATGAGCTCAATTTATGTTATATTATATTATCAATATATGTTTGTGGGGCGTATGGATGCATCCTAGATCTGATCTGTTGTCTGATATGATTTGTTTAAGTGAATGATGTCGTGTGCAATACGCATCTTCATAAAACTCTGGGAGCTAGCTACTCCGAATTATTTTGAGATTGTTTCTATATAGTTATGATGTTTTTGATATGATATGTTCTGGGCTCGTGGTAGTTAACTAGATCTTTATCTGTTATTTCTATGTTAAGTATTCTGATTTTGATTCGGTATGTTTGATCCGCGCTGAACCGTCAAGTCTAATCACACAAACCGGCCACTTGTGAATGGCCGACCGTAACAGACTTAAAACTGCTCAGACACAAATGCAAATGAAGGTCAGGGGAATATAGTGAATTCCCGGGTCGTTTAGTCCCACGGAGACTCAATGGTGTGCAAAACACAAACTCAGATGATAGAATGATCACTAAGGATAGTGATCAATAAAGGTTTGGATTAAGAAATTACACTACTGATTGCTTGGAATGGAATTGGGAACAGAATTGGAAAGCACAACAATCAGATAAGACAAACGTAAAACGTAAGTTTAAAAACTACGTATACGTACAAAATAAAAAGTGAAATCTAAGAAATAAAAGACCTAAAAATATAAAAATGACATTTTTGGAATCCTAAAAATAAAAGAAAATTATTAGAAAAAGAAAATTATTTTTATAAGTATTTATTTAATTATTATTAATTAAAAAACTATTTTAACTATTTAATAAATACTCTAAAATAGAAGAAAATACAAAATAAGGCTAGAAAAATAAAATTATGATTGATAAAAATCTAAAATTTTATAAAACTAATTTTAAAACTGAAAAGATATTTTTTTTTGCTTTTTAATTATTTATTACTAATTAATTACTATTTTCAACTAATTAAAATTATAATAAATACTAAAAAGATTAGGAAAATTATAAAACTTTTTCTAAAAATACTATATGATTACAGAAAACTAAGAAAAATAGAAAAACAAGATTTGCTTATTAATAAGCTAAAAAGAAAAATCAAAAAGCTAAAACCTATTAAATAAACACTATCACTGAATTTAAATTGATCTTTTTCTGGATTTTCTTTTTGAAAACTACTTTACTACTGATTATATGAAACTTTAATAAAGACAAAAATTTTACAAACTTGAAATAAGCTGTTTGATGAGCTTATGATCCAAACAGATGGCTTAATGAGCTTATTTGGTGTACAAAAGCTCAAACAAGCTCACAACTGAAACAAAAGCTCAAATAAGCTACAAACAAGCTAGAGAAACTGAAAGGAAGCTAAAAGATACAAAGAAGCACACTGAAAAGCTAGATAGAAGCTAATAAGCACTTATGCCAAACACAGAAATGGGACAAGCTTTAAGCTTTTAGCCGCCCTACTAAACAAGCTTCAAAATGAAAAACAAGGCTTGATACTTCAAGATGGCCAGGTTGGCTATCCAAAGAACCAAAAATTACAAGACAAGACCAACAAACAAGCTCTGTGCAAGCTCTTCAAGTTGGTCCAACCAAGCTGTCTGCAGTGGCAGTTATGCAGTCAAGGTACCAACAATAAGCCAATAATTAAGCACTTAAAAAGCTGATTAACAGAGAACTAACATTTTTATATTTTTGTTTAGCAACTAGACTTTGATATCCCAAGAGATTTTAAACTGAAACTCACTATTGAACACACAATGAAATTTCAAAGTTTATTCAAAAACGACCCATAGGAAAATTTGACTTTTTGAGAAAAACTAAAAAGTTGACCAAGATGAACTTTAATCTGATTTTAAACACTGATTATGATGATATAAAGTGAACTAAGACTGACTTGAGTACTTTTAACAACTTGCTAACACAAAATCATGATCCTTGATCTTAAAAACTCCAACAGTTAACAAGAGAAATGGATAAAAGAGATTTTGACTTTTGATGTAACAAGCACTAACTTTCTTGACTGAGATGAGTTATATAGACCTAATGAAACCTGAGAACAAGCAATAACAATGCTTCTAACAAACTATATCACAGTTGAACAAGCAAATCCAAACACCCTTTTACTTATCTGTTATGGGACTTTTTCAAAGCAAATCACAATTTTAAACCATAAAACTTATGACAGACCTCATATTATCATTAACTAGGACTAAAGAAACACTAATTGACAACAATAACAACATAAGATCAAGAAATCACAACTAATCTAATTTAACTGTGAAAAGGAGATTTTTACAAAATACAAATTTAAAATAACAACCTACTGAATTTAATGATCAAACACACTTAACTATAGCTAATTAACACAAAGATCAGAATTTAAGCTAAGAACAACTATAACTTAAAATGCCAAAATGATCAAAAGAGCTTACAAAAGCTTCCAAGCTTAAAACTGAGAACCAGGACCAATGATCACCCCTATTAGCTTACCACTAAGCTTCTAACCCAAGGCCATCCATAATTCACCCTGCTCCAGCTGTGTACACCTTCTCCATGTGATTTTTGATTTTTCACCTATTTAATTTGTATTTTTGGTGATTTTTGATTTTGCTTCTAAACTGAGTTTTAGTGTTTCTAATAGCTTAGAAAAGCTATCTAGGAGCTTATGTGACTTACTTCAGTCCATATAAACAACAAACAACAACATTTGAAGCATCATGAGATTTTGCATAAAACATGAAATTTTGAATAAACTTGAAATGTTATTAAACCTTGAAATTGATAATTGAAAAGCAATAATACACTGAAATAGCTAGCGAGTACTTGAAAGCATTAAAATTACACTGGAATTTAAAGTTTTACTAAAAACGACATAGGAAATTAAAAGTTACACTACATACTTTGATACAATGCTTCACCCTTCATCTTTATAGACTTTTAGGACTCCCACGTGCTTCGATTGAATCCCTTCATCTGAGCCTTGAATCACTCTAACTCATCGAACCATACACTTGTGTTTTGGCGCCATTTTCTCATTAGCGGGTTTGAGAATTAATTGGGGTAGTTTCAATCAATTAAAGATTTTGTTGTTTAGAGGAGGTGGAGGGGACATAGTATGGGGGGTTGAGAAAAAGGAGGGAAAACCATGGATTTGGTTTTGTGTGTTTTGGTTGTGAGGAAGAGCTACAGTACCCTGGTATTAAGCGTAAGGGTTGGTTTGACTTGTGTTGACCGAGTGGTTAATAATACAAAGGCCGGGTCAAGGGTTTGGGTTGGATTTGGGCCTAGCAGTTGGGCCATGGATTGGATTGGATTGGATATTGGATCCGTTTGGCTTAGCATTAGTATCAAGGACCAAAAGTGTAAAACTGCCAAATATGAGGGACTGAACTTGAACTTTTTCCAATGCTCTCTCAAGGACCAAACTTGCCATAAATGAATAGTACAAGGATAACTTTTGTATAGAATCCCATTTTAAAACATCCAAGGACTACTTTTGCAATTTTCCAAAGTTTAGGGACCTTTCTTGCCAATTGACCAAAGAATCATTCAAGAATCATTTTTGATAACTTAGAATACTTCAGGGACCTTGAATGACAAAACTTCATATTTTTGAATTCTAGGGACTAGATTTGACAACTTTTAAAACTTGGGGGACTAAAAGCGCCAATTTAGCAAACTTGAATCATTTTCATCGATTTTGATATTTTTGCATTTAAAACACATAAAACACTTGTTTGTGATATTTTCATCATTTTGATGCATTTTTGAGTGTTTTCAGATGATTTTGCAGTTTAGATTGTACAAAAATGATGAGTATTTAGACACTCATCAGTCCCCCACACTGAGATTATTGCTAGTCCCTAGCAATGATTTAGATCTTTAATGGATTTTAAAAACTCTTTACCAAAAGCCATCACTTCTGGAGTAGCCAATTGTTTTAGTTCAAGTAAGAACCTTGGTACACTGATAACCATCGATTTATTGGCAAATCATAAACCATATAACGGATTTGATGTGTCTTTACCAGAAGCGTACCCTTCTGGACTAGCCAACTCTTAGATAAATTATCAGAATTATCTTTGGTGAGATGAATACCAATTATGGTTTTTCCACTGCCTTTACCACAAGCCATAACCTTGCGGGCTAGCCAACTCTTCACTTTTTAGGATATGGTGACTTGAGAACCATACAATTTTGGGCAAATTGCAAGCCATATAAACGGATTTGAGAAATCTTTACCAAGAGCCGTTTGCTCTGGATTAGCCAATCCTTTTGTCTATTAGACATGGCGGACTGATAACCAAGATGAGTAAGTGAAAAACACTTACTCCAAAAAAAATTTTGGCCAAAAACGGGGAATTGGGTAGATAATATATGAAATTCGTGAGAATTCCCCCCCACACTTAGAAATGAATATTGCCCTCAATATTCAAAGTACGGCGGTTATCTGAAACAAACAACGTAAAAGGGAAATACTACGGCCATTATTTAGAAAGATTTTTTTTTTTTTTTTTTTTTTTTTTTTTTTTAAGAACACTTATATATATATAACATGTGGGGTAACTCCCCCACACTAGGGTGGTAGAAAATAGAAAGAAGACAGAAATATGGGTGAAAACCCATATGGTGTGCTATGTTTTTGATTCCGAGTCGCTAGCTTGACTTCGCCCCGAATTCATTGGTTCATGGGGAAGCAAAGTGGAAGAAACAATCTCCATCGGACTTTCATTCAAGATGTTTGGACAAACATTGAAGTACGTGAAAGTTCCACACCGATGAGATATACATAGAACCGGCTCAAAAATGATAAATGAAAATGCCGGGGTCAAAGATAGTGTCCTCATTCCCGAAGGAGAAAAGGGAAAGAGCAACCACACCATTAGTGAAGAATGGAATAAATATGTGCATAACAATGCATGTCCATTCCTCATCAGAAAGAAGCAAATCACCATTTTTGACATTTTTAAGCTTAAATTTGAAGCTTTTATGGTGATTGGTAACAAAATTTCCGGGAGGGAGAGCTGGAAACGATTCTTCAATCAACAGATTTTCAAGAAAAAGGATGTCTCCCTTCGAATCAAAGTAAGTATTGTCAATTCCTGTTGGAATCGACTCATCACTAAGAAAATCATCGACCTCCTTCCAACAGTTGTCATCTTCCTCAATTTGGAGTGAGAGAAGGAATGGAAGAGTCGGGAATGGGATAAGAAATGAGTGGATGATCATTATATAGGAGATTTCTAGTTTCTCCAAGATCGGCTTCAAAATTAAAGAGATCATCGTCACTTTTGAAGAAGTGGATGATGAGTGAGTTCATCGGTGAACTCCTCAAGAAGAGGATCAGACTGTGGGAGTGATGCCTCAACATACTCGATGTCTCCATAAGATTTACAATCATCGCTAAAATCGGAGAAAGTTTCAAAATGATCATTTGAACACTCAAGAGGGGAAGAAGAATCACACATATGATCAGAAATTTCCTGTGACTCTCTCGGGATTGGGACAAGGTCCTCAACACTAGACTTTATAAATTCGTCCGATTCCTTTTCAGGAACAGTGTCAAGATGCTCATCCCCATGTTCAGAGAGTGAGTGGGAGCTTCGGGTGTGGTAACAACAGACTGAGGGAGTTTAGAAGGACTAGCATACATATGTTTAATACTTTCCATTTGTTCTTCTGCTAGTAATTCCATCATAGTCTTTTCTCCCTGATTGTTCATGGAAGGAATCTCAATTGATGAACTTGATGAACTGTTATAAAATTGTAGGATATCAAGGATATCTTCATCATCACCGTCATCAGGAATGAAACGGAATCGAGAGCTAGATTTGGCCGCTTTTTCTTTTGCAATTGATTCCCTAATAGATTGTTCAAAGGCAATCTGGGAATCTAATTTAGCAGCCGCTCTTGGCTAACAAAACTTCCATGGATTTCTCATTTGGATTATCTTGGGGATGTTTAGATTCCTTCAAATCTTTCACTAAATCCAAAAGATCAAGTAGAAGATTTTGAGGAAGTGGTCAGGTGGTACTGTAGAGGTTGGTCATGATACGAAGAGTCGTAATTGTTACAAGGAAATGGATTCCTTGTTTGACAATCCGAGCTAGAGTGAGTACCTCCACAATACTCAAACAGCTGATGTGGTTGTGAGTGGTATGTGTTGTAGTCATAATTGTTATCAGGAACTTTTTGCTGCTCATAGACAAGCGTGTTTCCGATTGACAATCAGAAGCTGGAATGTGAACCACCACAGTACTCACAACAGATAAAATGAGTCTCACAGTGTGGTAGCCGATGGAATAAATCAGTTGTGTTATGGTAGGAATAGGGATCTTGGTTATAGACAAACCCGTTTCCTGATTCCACCATGCTACAACTGGGGCAATTGCCATCATTATAAGGACCACCACACCATTGACAACCAAGAGGGTGAGGATAAGACATAGAAAGAATCAAAGGTTAACAGAGGGTAAGAAATGAAGAATCAAAAGGTAAGAGGGTAAAGAGGAATATTTTTGGTATTTTTGAAAAACATGATGATGAAAATATTTTGGCGTTTTAACACTTTAGAAAAATGTTAATGAACTTTTGGATTTTCAAAAAACTTTACAAAAACTTTTACAAATGATGGGTTATGTGCAAGAGTGGGTCTGAAAATGGCTAAACACACGCTAAAGCCTCCCGGCAGCGCCAAATTTGATCGTCTTGAAAACAGTCAAGCTACCTCACACAAGCCGGCCACTTGTGAATGGCCGACCGTAAGAAACTTAAAACTGCTTAAAACACAAATGCAATGAAGTCCTGGAGAATAGAATGAATTCCCGGGTCGTTTAGTCCCACGGAGACTCAATGGTGTGCAAAACAAACTCAGAGGATAGAATGATCACTAAGGATAGTGATCAGTAAAGGTTTGGATTAAGAAATTACACTATTGATTGCTTGGAATGGAATTGGGAACAGAATTGGAAAGCACAACAATCAGATAAGACAAACGTAAAACGTAAGTTTAAAAACTACGTATACGTACAAAATAAAAAGTGAAATCTAAGAAATAAAAGACCTAAAAATATAAAAATGACATTTTTTGGAATCCTAAAAATAAAAGAAAATTATTAGAAAAAGAAAATTATTTTTATAACTATTTATTTAATTATTATTAATTAAAAAACTATTTTAACTATTTAATAAATACTCTAAAATAGAAGAAAATACAAAATAAGGCTAGAAAAATAAAATTATGATTGATAAAAATCTAAAATATTATAAAACTAATTTTAAAACTGAAAAGATATTTTTTTTTTTTGCTTTTTAATTATTTATTACTAATTAATTACTATTTTCAACTAATTAAAATTATAATAAATACTAAAAAGATTAGGAAAATTATAAAACTTTTTCTAAAAATACTATATGATGACAGAAAACTAAGAAAAATAGAAAAACAAGATTTGCTTATTAATAAGCTAAAAAGAAAAATCAAAAAGCTAAAACCTATTAAATAAACACTATCACTGAATTTAAATTGATCTTTTTCTGGATTTTCTTTTTGAAAACTACTTTACTACTGATTATATGAAACTTTAATAAAGACAAAAATTTTACAAACTTGAAATAAGCTGTTTGATGAGCTTATGATCCAAACAGATGGCTTAATGAGCTTATTTGGTGTACAAAAGCTCAAACAAGCTCACAACTGAAACAAAAGCTCAAATAAGCTACAAACAAGCTAGAGAAACTGAAAGGAAGCTAAAAGATACAAAGAAGCACACTGAAAAGCTAGATAGAAGCTAATAAGCACTTATGCCAAACACAGAAATGGGACAAGCTTTAAGCTTTTAGCAGCCCTACTAAACAAGCTTCAAAATGAAAAACAAGGCTTGATACTTCAAGATGGCCAGGTTGGCTATCCAAAGAACCAAAAATTACAAGACAAGACCAACAAACAAGCTCTGTGCAAGCTCTTCAAGTTGGTCCAACCAACTGTGCACAGGGCAGTTATGCAGTCAAGGTACCAACAATAAGCCAATAATTAAGCACTTAAAAAGCTGATTAACAGAGAACTAACATTTTTATATTTTTGTTTAGCAACTAGACTTTGATATCCCAAGAGATTTTAAACTGAAACTCACTATTGAACACACAATGAAATTCCAAAGTTTATTCAAAAACGACCCATAGGAAAATTTGACTTTTTGAGAAAAACTAAAAAGTTGACCAAGATGAACTTTAATCTGATTTTAAACACTGATTATGATGATATAAAGTGAACTAAGACTGACTTGAGTACTTTTAACAACTTGCTAACACAAAATCATGATCCTTGATCTTAAAAACTCCAACAGTTAACAAGAGAAATGGATAAAAGAGATTTTGACTTTTGATGTAACAAGCACTAACTTTCTTGACTGAGATGAGTTATATAGACCTAATGAAACACAGAACAAGCAATAACAATGCTTCTAACAAACTATATCACAGTTGAACAAGAAAATTCAAACACCCCTTTACTTATCTGTTATGGGACTTTTTCAAAGCAAATCACAATTTTAAACCATAAAACTTATGACAGACCTCATATTATCATTAACTAGGACTAAAGAAACACTAATTGACAACAATAACAACATAAGATCAAGAAATCACAACTAATCTAATTTAACTGTGAAAAGGAGATTTTTACAAAATACAAATTTAAAATAACAACCTACTGAATTTAATGATCAAACACACTTAACTATAGCTAATTAACACAAAGATACAGAAATTTAAGCTAAAGAACAACTATAACAGTAAAATGCCAAAATGATCAAAAGAGCTTACAAAAGCTTCCAAGCTTAAAACTGAGAACCAGGACCAATGATCACCCCTATTAGCTTACCACTAAGCTTCTAACCCAAGGCCATCCATAATTCACCTGCTCCATTTGTGTACACCTTCTCCATGTGATTTTGATTTTCACCTATTTAATTTGTATTTTTGGTGATTTTTGATTTTGCTTCTAAACCGAGTTTTAGTGTTTCTAATAGCTTAGAAAAGCTATCTAGGAGCTTATGTGACTTACTTCAGTCCATATAAACAACAAACAACAACATTTGAAGCATCATGAGATTTTGCATAAAACATGAAATTTTGAATAAACTTGAAATGTTATTAAACCTTGAAATTGATAATTGAAAAAGCTTAATAATACACTGAAATAGCTAGACAGTACTTGAAAGCATTAAAATTACACTGGAATTTAAAGTTTTACTAAAAACGACATAGGAAATTAAAAGTTACACTACATACATTGATACAATGCTTCACCCTTCATCTTTATAGACTTTTCAGACTCCCCACGTGCTTCTGATTGAATCCCACTTCATCTGAGCCCTTGAATCACTCTAACTCATCAGAACCATACACTTGTGTTTTTGGCGCCATTTTTCTCATTAGCAGGTTTGAGAATTAATTGGGGTAGTTTCAATCAATTAAAGATTTTGTTGTTTAGAGGAGGTGGAGGGGACATAGTATGGGGGGGTTGAGAAAGAGGAGGGAAAACCATGATCGGTTTGTGTGTTTCATGGGTTGTGAGGAAGAGCTACAGTACCCCTGGTATTAAACGCGCGTAAGGGTTGGTTTGACTTGTGTTGACCGAGTGGTTAATAATACAAAGGCCGGGTCAAGGGTTTGGGTTGGATTTGGGCCTAGCTTGATTGGGCCATGGATTGGATTGGATTGGATATTGGATCCGTTTGGCTTAGCATTAGTATCAAGGACCAAAAGTGTAAAACTGCCAAATATGAGGGACTGAACTTGAACTTTTTCCAATGCTCTCTCAAGGACCAAACTTGCCATAAATGAATAGTACAAGGATAACTTTTGTATAGAATCCCATTTTAAAACATCCAAGGACTACTTTTGCAATTTTCCAAAGTTTAGGGACCTTTCTTGCCAATTGACCAAAGAATCATTCAAGAATCATTTTTGATAACTTAGAATACTTCAGGGACCTTGAATGACAAAATTTCATATTTTTGAATTCGGGGGACTAGATTTGACAACTTTTAAAACTTGGGGACTAAAAAGCGCCAATTTAGCAAACTTGAATCATTTTTTCATCTGATTTTGATATTTTTGCATTTAAAACACATAAAACACTTGTTTGTGATATTTTCATCATTTTGATGCATTTTTGAGTGTTTTCAGATGAATTTGCAGTTTAGATTGTACAAAAATGATGAGTATTTAGACACTCATCAATCCCCACACTGAGATATTGCTAGTCCCTAGCAATGATTTAGATCTTTAATGGATGTTAAAAACTCTTTACAAAAGCTCATCACTTCGGAGTAGCCAAATGTTTCAGTTCAAGTAAGAACTATGGTACACTGATAACCATCTGATTTTTGGCAAATCATAAACCATATAACGGATTTGATGTGTCTTTACAGAAGCCGTACCCTTACGTACTAGCCAACTCTTAGATAAATTATCAGAATTATCTTTGGTGAGGTGAATACCAATTATGGTTTTTCCACTGCCTTTACCACAAGCCATAACCTTGCGGGCTAGCCAACTCTTCACTTTTTAGGAAATGGTGAGTTGAGAACCATACAATTTTGGGCAAATTGCAAGCCATATCAACGGATTTGAGAAATCTTTACCAAGAGCCGTTTGCTCCTGGATTAGCCAATCCTTTTGTCTATTAGACATGGCGGACTGATAACCAAGATGAGTAAGTGAAAAACACTTACTCCAAAAAAAAATTTTGGCCAAAAACGGGGGAATTGGGTAGATAATATATGAAATTCGTGAGAATTCCCCCCCACACTTAGAAATGAATATTGCCCTCAATATTCAAAGTACCGGCGGTTATGCCGAAACAAACAACGTAAAAGGGAAATACTACGGCCATTATTTAGAAAGATTTTTTTTTTTTTTTTTTTTTTTTTTTTTTTTTTTTAAGAACACTTATATATATATAACATGTGGGGTAACTCCCCCACACTAGGGTGGTAGAAAATAGAAAGAAGACAGAAATATGGGTGAAAACCCATATGGTGTGTGCTACTGTTTTTGATTCCCGAGTCGCTAGCTTGACTCGACCCCGAATTCATTGGTTCATGGGGAAGCAAAGTGGAAGAAACAATCTCCATCGGACTTTCATTCAAGATGTTTGGACAAACATTGAAGTACGTGAAAGTTCCACACCGATGAGATATACATAGAACCGGCTCAAAAATGATAAATGAAAATGCCCGGGTCAAAGATAGTGTCCTCATTCCCGAAGGAGAAAAGGGAAAGAGCAACCACACCATTAGTGAAGAATGGAATAAATATGTGCATAACAATGCATGTCCATTCCTCATCAGAAAGAAGCAAATCACCATTTTTGACATTTTAAGCTTAAATTTGAAGCTTTTATGGTGATTGGTAACAAAATTTCCGGGAGGGAGAGCTGGAAACGGTTCTTCAATCAATAGATTTTCAAGAAAAAGGATGTCTCCCTCCGAATCAAAGTAAGTATTGTCAATTCCTGTTGGAATCGACTCATCACTAAGAAAATCATCGACCTCCTTCCAAAAGTTGTCATCTTCCTCATCAAGAGTGAGAGAAGGAATGGAAGAGTCGGAAATGGGATAAGAAATGAGTGGATGATCATTATATAGGAGATTTCTAGTTTCTCCAAGATCGGCTTCAAAATCAAAGAGATCATCGTCACTTTCTGATGAAAGTGGACTGATGTGAGTGAGTTCATCGGTGAACTCCTCAAGAAGAGGATCAGACTGTGGGAGTGATGCCTCAACATACTCGATGTCTCCATAAGATTTACAATCATCGCTAAAATCGGAGAAAGTTTCAAAATGATCATTTGAACACTCAAGAGGGGAAGAAGAATCACACATATGATCAGAAATTTCCTGTGACTCTCTCGGGATTGGGACAAGGTCCTCAACACTAGACTTTATAAATTCGTCCGATTCCTTTTCAGGAACAGTGTCAAGATGCTCGTCCCCTATGTTCAGAGAGTGAGTGGGAGCTTGGTGTGTGTAACAACAGACTGAGGGAGTTTAGAAGGACTAGCATACATATGTTTAATACTTTCCATTTGTTCTTCCGCTAGTAATTCCATCATAGTCTTTTCTCCCTGATTGTTCATGGAAGGAATCTCAATTGATGAACTTGATGAACTGTTATAAAATTGTAGGATATCAAGGATATCTTCATCATCATCGTCATCAGGAATAAAACGGAATCGAGAGCTAGATTTGGCCGCTTTTTCTTTTGCAATTGATTCCCTAATAGATTGTTCAAAGGCAATTTGGAAATCTAATTTAGCAGCCCGCTCTTCGGCTAACAAAACTTCCATGGATTTCTCATTTGGATTATCTTGGGGATGTTTAGATTCCTTCAAATCTTTCACTAAATCCAAAAGATCAAGGAGAAGATTTTGAGGAAGTGGGTCAGGCTGGTACTGTAGAGGTTGGTCATGATACGAAGAGTCGTAATTGTTACAAGGAAATGGATTCCTTGTTTGACAATCCGAGCTAGAGTGAGGACCTCCACAATACTCACAACAGTAAAACTGATGTGGTTGTGAGTGGTATGTGTTGTAGTCATAATTGTTATCAGGAACCTGCTCATAGACAAGCGTGTTTCCTGATTGACAATCAGAACTGGAATGTGAACCACCACAGTACTCACAACAGTAAAACTGCTGAGTCTCACAGTGTGGTAGCTGATGGAATAAATCAGTCGTGTTATGGTAGGAATAGGGATCTTGGTTATAGACAAACCCGTTTCCTGATTCCACCATGCTACAACTGGGGCAATTGCCATCATTATAAGGACCACCACACCATTGACAACCAAGAGGGTGAGGATAAGACATAGAAAGAATCAAAGGTTAACAGAGGGTAAGAAATGAAGAATCAAAAAGGTAAGAGGGTAAAGAGGAATATTTTTGGTATTTTTGAAAAACATGATGATGAAAATATTTTTGGCGTTTTTAACACTTTAGAAAAAATGTTAATGAACTTTTTGGATTTTCAAAAAAAACTTTACAAAAAACTTTTTACAAATGATGGGTTATGTGCAAGAATGGGTCTGAAAATGGCTTAACACACGCTAAAGCCTCCCCGGCAGCGGCGCCAAAATTTTGATCCGTGCTGAAAACAGTCAAGCTACCTCACACAAGCCGGCCACTTGTGAATGGCCGACCGTAAGAAACTTAAAACTGCTTAAAACACAAATGCAATGAAGTCCTGGAGAATAGAATGAATTCCCGGGTCGTTTAGTCCCACGGAGACTCAATGGTGTGCAAAACAAACTCAGAGGATAGAATGATCACTAAGGATAGTGATCAGTAAAGGTTTGGATTAGAAATTACACTACTGATTGCTTGGAATGGGTAGGAACAGAAGGAAAGCACAACAATCGATAGATAAGACAACGTAAAAGTAAGTTTAAAAACTACGTATACGTACAAAATAAAAAGTGAAATCTAAGAAATAAAAGACCTAAAAATATAAAAATGACATTTTTGGAATCCTAAAAATAAAAGAAAATTATTAAAAAAAGAAAATTATTTTTATAACTATTTATTTAATTATTATTAATTAAAAAACTATTTTAACTATTTAATAAATACTCTAAAATAGAAGAAAATACAAAATAAGGCTAGAAAAATAAAATTATGATTGATAAAAATCTAAAATATTATAAAACTAATTTTAAAACTGAAAAGATATTTTTTTTTGCTTTTTAATTATTTATTACTAATTAATTACTATTTTCAACTAATTAAAATTATAATAAATACTAAAAAGATTAGGAAAATTATAAAACTTTTTCTAAAAATACTATATGATTACAGAAAACTAAGAAAAATAGAAAAACAAGATTTGCTTATTAATAAGCTAAAAAGAAAAATCAAAAAGCTAAAACCTATTAAATAAACACTATCACTGAATTTAAATTGATCTTTTTCTGGATTTTCTTTTTGAAAACTACTTTACTACTGATTATATGAAACTTTAATAAAGACAAAAATTTTACAAACTTGAAATAAGCTGTTTGATGAGCTTATGATCCAAACAGATGGCTTAATGAGCTTATTTGGTGTACAAAAGCTCAAACAAGCTCACAACTGAAACAAAAGCTCAAATAAGCTACAAACAAGCTAGAGAAACTGAAAGGAAGCTAAAAGATACAAAGAAGCACACTGAAAAGCTAGATAGAAGCTAATAAGCACTTATGCCAAACACAGAAATGGGACAAGCTTTAAGCTTTTAGCAACCCTACTAAACAAGCTTCAAAATGAAAAACAATGCTTGATACTTCAAGATGGCCAGGTTGGCTATCCAAAGAACCAAAAATTACAAGACAAGACCAACAAACAAGCTCTGTGCAAGCTCTTCAAGTTGGTCCAACCAAATGTGCACAGGGGCAGTTATGCAGTCAAGGTACCAACAATAAGCCAATAATTAAGCACTTAAAAAGCTGATTAACAGAGAACTAACATTTTTATATTTTTGTTTAGCAACTAGACTTTGATATCCCAAGAGATTTTAAACTGAAACTCACTATTGAACACACAATGAAATTCCAAAGTTTATTCAAAAACGACCCATAGGAAAATTTGACTTTTTGAGAAAAACTAAAAAGTTGACCAAGATGAACTTTAATCTGATTTTAAACACTGATTATGATGATATAAAGTGAACTAAGACTGACTTGAGTACTTTTAACAACTTGCTAACACAAAATCATGATCCTTGATCTTAAAAACTCCAACAGTTAACAAGAGAAATGGATAAAAGAGATTTTGACTTTTGATGTAACAAGCACTAATTTTCTTGACTGAGATGAGTTATATAGACCTAATGAAACACAGAACAAGCAATAACAATGCTTCTAACAAACTATATCACAGTTGAACAAGAAAATTCAAACACCCCTTTACTTATCTGTTATGGGACTTTTTCAAAGCAAATCACAATTTTAAACCATAAAACTTATGACAGACCTCATATTATCATTAACTAGGACTAAAGAAACACTAATTGACAACAATAACAACATAAGATCAAGAAATCACACCTAATCTAATTTAACTGTGAAAAGGAGATTTTTACAAAATACAAATTTAAAAGAACAAACCTACTGAATTTAATGATCAAACACACTTAACTATAGCTAATTAACACAAAGATACAGAAATTTAAGCTAAAGAACAACTATAACAGTAAAATGCCAAAATGATCAAAAGAGCTTACAAAAGCTTCCAAGCTTAAAACTGAGAACCAGGACCAATGATCACCCCTATTAGCTTACCACTAAGCTTCTAACCCAAGGCCATCCATAATTCACCCTGCTCCAGCTGTGTACACCTTCTCCATGTGATTTTGATTTTTCACTATTTAATTTGTATTTTTGGTGATTTTTGATTTTGCTTCTAAACTGAGTTTTAGTGTTTCTAATAGCTTAGAAAAGCTATCTAGGAGCTTATGTGACTTACTTCAGTCCATATAAACAACAAACAACAACATTTGAAGCATCATGAGATTTTGCATAAAACATGAAATTTTGAATAAACTTGAAATGTTATTAAACCTTGAAATTGATAATTGAAAAAGCTTAATAATACACTGAAATAGCTAGACAGTACTTGAAAGCATTAAAATTACACTGGAATTTAAAGTTTTACTAAAAACGACATAGGAAATTAAAAGTTACACTACATACATTGATACAATGCTTCACCCTTCATCTTTATAGACTTTTCAGACTCCCCACGTGCTTCTGATTGAATCCCACTTCATCTGAGCCCTTGAATCACTCTAACTCATCAGAACCATACACTTGTGTTTTTGGCGCCATTTTTCTCATTAGCAGGTTTGAGAATTAATTGGGGTAGTTTCAATCAATTAAAGATTTTGTTGTTTAGAGGAGGTGGAGGGGACATAGTATGGGGGGGTTGAGAAAAAGGAGGGAAAACCATGACTGGTTTTGTGTGTTTCAGTGGTTGTGAGGAAGAGCTACAGTACCCCTGGTATTAAACGCGCGTAAGGGTTGGTTTGACTTGTGTTGACCGAGTGGTTAATAATACAAAGGCCGGGTCAAGGGTTTGGGTTGGATTTGGGCCTAGCAGTTGGGCCATGGATTGGATTGGATTGGATATTGGATCCGTTGGTTTAGCATTAGTATCAGGACCAAAAGTGTAAACTGCCAAATATGAGGGACTGAACTTGACACTTTTTCAATGCTCTCAAGGACCAAACTTGCCATAAATGAATAGTACAAGGATAACTTTTGTATAGAATCCCATTTTAAAACATCCAAGGACTACTTTTGCAATTTTCCAAAGTTTAGGGACCTTTCTTGCCAATTGACCAAAGAATCATTCAAGAATCATTTTTGATAACTTAGAATACTTCAGGGACCTTGAATGACAAAACTTCATATTTTTGAATTCCAGGGACTAGATTTGACAACTTTTAAAACTTGGGGGACTAAAACTGCTAATTTAGCAAACTTGAATCATTTTTCATCTGATTTTGATTTTTTTGCATTTAAAACACATAAAACACTTGTTTGTGATATTTTCATCATTTTGATGCATTACTGAGTGTTTTCAGATGATTTTGCAGTTTAGATTGTACAAAAATGATGAGTATTTAGACACTCATCAATCCCCAACACTTGAGATATTGCTAGTCCCTAGCAATGATTTAGATCTTTAATGGATTTTAAAACTCTTTACCAAAAGCCATCACTTCTGGAGTAGCCAAATGTTTCAGTTCAAATAAGAACTATGGTACCTTGATAACCAATGATTTATTGGCAAATCATAAACCATATAACGGATTTGATGAGTCTTTACCAGAAGCCGTACCTTAGGACTAGCCAACTCTTAGATAAATTATCAGAATTATCTTTGGTGAGCTGAATACCAATTATGGATTTTCCACTGCCTTTAACACAAGCCATAACCTTGCGGGCTAGCCAACTCTTCACTTTTTAGGATATGGTGAGTTGAGAACCATACAATTTTGGGCAAATTGCAAGCCATATAAAAGGATTTGAGAAATCTTTACCAAGAGCCGTTTGCTCCTGGATTAGCCAATCCTTTTGTCTATTAGACATGGCGGACTGATAACCAAGCTGAGTCAGTGTAAAACACTTACTCCAAAAAAAAATTTGGCCAAAAACGGGGGAATTGGGTGGATAATATATGATGAAATTCGTGAGAATTCCCCCACACTTAGAAATGAATATTGCCCTCAATATTCAAAGTACCGGCGGTTATGCCGAAACAAAGAACGTAAAAGGGAAATACTACGGCCATTATTTAGAAAGATTTTTTTTTTTTTTTTTTTTTTTTTTTTTTTAGAAATATATATATATATATAACATGTGGGGTAACTCCCCCACACTAGGGTGGTAGAAAATAGAAAGAAGACAGAAATATGGGTGAAAACCCATATGGTGTGTGCTACTGTTTTTGATTACCGAGTCGCTAGCTTGACTCGACCCCGAATTCATTGGTTCATGGGGAAGCAAAGTGGAAGAAACAATCTCCATCGGACTTTCATTCAAGATGTTTGGACAAACATTGAAGTACGTGAAAGTTCCACACCGATGAGATATACATAGAACCGGCTCAAAAATGATAAATGAAAATGCCGGGGTCAAAGATAGTGTCCTCATTCCCGAAGGAGAAAATGGAAAGAGCAACCACACCATTAGTGAAGAATGGAATAAATATGTGCATAACAATGCATGTCCATTCCTCATCGAGAAAAGAAGCAAATCACCATTTTTGACATTTTAAGCTTAAATTTGAAGCTTTTATGGTGATTGGTAACAAAATTTTCGGGAGGGAGAGCTGGAAACGGTTCTTCAATCAACAGATTTTCAAGAAAAAGGATGTCTCCCTCCGAATCAAAGTAAGTATTGTCAATTCCTGTTGGAATCGACTCATCACTAAGAAAATCATCGACCTCCTTCCAAAAGTTGTCATCTTCCTCAACGGAGTGAGAGAAGGAATGGAAGAGTCGGAAATGGGATAAGAAATGAGTGGATGATCATTATATAGGAGATTTCTAGTTTCTCCAAGATCGGCTTCAAAATCAAAGAGATCATCGTCACTTTCTGATGAAAGTGGACTGATGTGAGTGAGTTCATCGGTGAACTCCTCAAGAAGAGGATCAGACTGTGGGAGTGATGCCTCAACATACTCGATGTCTCCATAAGATTTACAATCATCGCTAAAATCGGAAAAAGTTTCAAAATGATCATTTGAACACTCAAGAGGGGAAGAAGAATCACACATATGATCAGAAATTCCCTGTGACTCTCTCGGGATTGGGACAAGGTCCTCAACACTAGACTTTATAAATGCGTCCGATTCCTTTTCAGGAACAGTGTCAAGATGCTCATCCCCCATGTTCAGAGAGTGAGTGGGAGCTTCGGGTGTGATAACAACAGACTGAGGGAGTTTAGAAGGACTAGCATACATATGTTTAATACTTTCCATTTGTTCTTCTGCTAGTAATTCCATCATAGTCTTTTCTCCCTGATTGTTCATGGAAGGAATCTCAATTGATGAACTTGATGAACTGTTATAAAATTGTAGGATATCAAGGATATCTTCATCATCATCGTCATCAGGAATGAAACGGAATCGAGAGCTAGATTTGGCCGCTTTTTCTTTTGCAATTGATTCCCTAATAGATTGTTCAAAGGCAATTTGGGAATCTAATTTAGGAGCCCGCTCTTCGGCTAACAAAACTTCCATGGATTTCTCATTTGGATTATCTTGGGGATGTTTAGATTCCTTCAAATCTTTCACTAAATCCAAAAGATCAAGGAGAAGATTTTGAGGAAGTGGGTCAGGCTGGTACTGTAGAGGTTGGTCATTATACGAAGAGTCGTAATTGTTACAAGGAAATGGATTCCTTGTTTGACAATCCGAGCTAGAGTGAGGACCTCCATAATACTCACAACAGTATGAAAATGATGTGGTTGTGAGTGGTATGTGTTGTAGTCATAATTGTTATCAGGAAACTGCTCATAGACAAGCGTGTTTCCTGATTGACAATCAGAACTGGAATGTGAACCACCACGAGTACTACTTGATAAAATGCTGAGTCTCACAGTGTGGTAGCTGATGGAATAAATCAGTCGTGTTATGGTAGGAATATGGATCTTGGTTATAGACAAAACCGTTCCTGATTCCACCATGCTACAACTGGGGCAATTGCCATCATTATAAGGACCACCACACCATTGACAACCAAGAGGGTGAGGATAAGACATAGAAAGAATCAAAGGTTAACAGAGGGTAAGAAATGAAGAATCAAAAAGGTAAGAGGGTAAAGAGGAATATTTTTGGTATTTTTTTTGAGAAAAACATGATGAATGAAAATATTTTTGGCGTTTTAACACTTTAGAAAAATGTTAATGAACTTTTGGATTTTCAAAAAAACTTTACAAAAAACTTTTTACAAATGATGGGTTATGTGCAAGAATGGGTCTGAAAATGGTTAAACACACGCTAAAGCCTCACCCGGCGGCGCAAAATTTTGATCCGTGCTGAAAACAGTCAAGCTACCTCACACAAGCCAGCCACTTGTGAATGGCCGACCGTAAGAAACTTAAAACTGCTTAAAACACAAATGCAATGAAGTCCTGGAGAATAGAATGAATTCCCGGGTCGTTTAGTCCACGGAGACTCAATGGTGTGTCAAACAAACTCAGATGATAGAATGATCACTAAGGATAGTGATCAATAAAGGTTGGATTAAGAAATTACACTACTGATTGCTTGGAATGGAATTGGGAACAGAATTGGAAAGCTACAACAATCGAGATAAGACAAACGTAAAACGTAAGTTTAAAAACTACGTATACGTACAAAATAAAAAGTGAAATCTAAGAAATAAAAGACCTAAAAATATAAAAATGACATTTTTGGAATCCTAAAAATAAAAGAAAATTATTAGAAAAATAAAATTATTTTTATAACTATTTATTTAATTATTATTAATTAAAAAACTATTTTAACTATTTAATAAATACTCTAAAATAGAAGAAAATACAAAATAAGGCTAGAAAAATAAAATTATGATTGATAAAAATCTAAAATATTATAAAACTAATTTTAAAACTGAAAAGATATTTTTTTTGCTTTTTAATTATTTATTACTAATTAATTACTATTTTCAACTAATTAAAATTATAATAAATACTAAAAAGATTAGGAAAATTATAAAACTTTTTCTAAAAATACTATATGATTACAGAAAACTAAGAAAAATAGAAAAACAATATTTGCTTATTAATAAGCTAAAAAGAAAAATCAAAAAGCTAAAACCTATTAAATAAACACTATCACGAATTTAATTGATCTTTTTTACTGGGATTTTCTTTTTGAAAACTACTTTACTATGATTATATGAAACTTTAAAAACCAAAAATTTTACAAACTTGAAATAAGCTGTTGATGAGCTTATGAGCCAAGCAGATGGCTTAATGAGCTTATTTGGTGTAAAAAGCTCAAACAAGCTACAAATGAACAAAAGCTCAAATAAGCTACAAACAAGCTAGAGAAACTGAAAGGAAGCTAAAAGATACAAAGAAGCACACTGAAAAGCTAGATAGAAGCTAATAAGCACTTATGCCAAACACATAAATGGGACAAGCTTAAGCTTTAGCGCCTACTAAACAAGCTTCAAAATGAAAAACAAGGCTTGATACTTCAAGATGGCCAGGTTGGCTATCCAAAGAACCAAAAATTACAAGACAAGACCAACAAACAAGCTCTGTGCAAGCTCTTCAATTGGTCCACCAATGTGCACAGGGCATTATGCAGTAAAGGTCCCAACATAAGCCAATAATTAAGCACTTAAAAAGCTGATTAACAGAGAACTAACATTTTTATATGTTTGTTTAGCAACTAGACTTTGATATCCCAAGAGATTTTAAACTGAAACTCACTATTGAACACACAATGAAATTCCAAAGTTTATTCAAAAACGACCCATAGGAAAATTTGACTTTTTGAGAAAAACTAAAAAGTTGACCAAGATGAACTTTAATCTGATTTTAAACACTGATTATGATGATATAAAGTGAACTAAGACTGACTTGAGTACTTTTAACAACTTGCTAACACAAAATCATGATCCTTGATCTTAAAAACTCCAACAGTTAACAAGAGAAATGGATAAAAGAGATTTTGACTTTTGATGTAACAAGAACTAATTTTCTTGACTGAGATGAGTTATATAGACCTAATGAAACACAGAACAAGCAATAACAATGCTTCTAACAAACTATATCACAGTTGAACAAGAAAATTCAAACACCCCTTTACTTATCTGTTATGGGACTTTTTCAAAGAAAATCCCAATTGTAAACCATAAAACTTATGACAGGACTCATATTATCATTAACTAGGACTAAAGAAACACTAATTGACAACAATAACAACATAAGATCAAGAAATCACACTATCTAATTTAACGTGAAAAGGAGATTTTACAAAATACAAATTTAAAATAACAACCTATGAATTTAATGATCAAACACACTTAACTATAGATAATTAACACAAAGATACAAAATTTAAGCTAAAGAACAACTATAACGTAAAATGCCAAAGGATCAAAAGAGAGTACAAAAGCTTCCAAGCTTAAAATGAGAACCAGGACCAATGATCACCCCTATTAGCTTCCACTAAACTTCAACCCAAGGCCATCCATAATTCACCTGCTCAAGTTGGGTACACCTTCTCCATGTGATTTTTGATTTATTCACCTATTTAATTTGTTTTTGGTGATTTTTATTTTGATTCTAAAGCGAGTTTTAGTGTTCTAATAGCTTAGAAAAGCTCTCTAGGAGCTTAGGTGGACTACTTCAGTCCATACTAACAAATGATACAAACAACAAAATTTGAAGCATCATGAGATTGTGCATAAAAAAATGAAATTTGAAAAACTTGAAATGTTATTAAACCTTGAAATTGATAATTGAAAACGTTTTCATCATTACAAGGAAATAGCTAGACAGTACTTGAAAGCTTAAAATTACACGATTTCAGTTTTACTAAAACGAAGGATAGGAATCTTTAAAAGTAATACATATCATTGAGAACAATGCTTAAAACTTCATCTTTATAGGCTCTTGCAGATTAACCCACGGGCTTACATGAATTCCAAGTCATTCTCTTGAGCCCTGAATACTTCTAACTCCTCAGAACATACACTTGGGTTTTGGCATCATTTTCATGAGCGGTTTTGAGAATTAATGGAGTAGTTTCAATCAATTAAAGATTT
>OU343216.1:5991198-6029187 GCA_910596185.1 Chrysanthemum makinoi | reverse complement strand
GCAAATTCTGAGTAGATGAATTCTAAGCACTTAAAAAGCTATAATAAAGCTTATAAGTACTTTAAACAACAATAACTGCAACTGATTGAGATCTTAAAACAGTGTTGAAGTATTTTTTATTTTTTAAAGAGATTTTTTTTTGTGATTTTTGATAAAATGAGATTGTTAAGCTAAAATTAAACTTGAATAAGCTGAGATAGTAATTAATGAAACTTATAAGCTAATGTAAGAGCTAACAACAGAAATTAAATGAAAATTTAGAAATGAACTAAAAATTGATTTTATTATTTAAGCGGGATTACAAAGACAATTGAATCTGAAATATAATGAAAATACACTTAAAGCTAAGGTACTCTACTGAGAGAAAATTACGCTGAATACAAAATTTTGTGAGAATAAGGGCTATTTATAATTGAAGCCTAAGTTAGAAGGATCCAATCAAGCTATAAACCTTTCTCGATCGTTTTCCTTGGATCTTCATTACACATTTCTCATTCCATCAGCACCCTTAGATCACTTTTTCCACGCACCTTCGACTAATAGGAATCAAGGATTAGAAGGGAATGACACCGCATTATAGGCGGCATTTACGTTGTCAGAATGGGTGTCGAAAGGTACTATTATGCCTACAATGAAGAAATTGTTCTTAATTGAGCTGGGGCAATTTAGGGTTCTTGGTGTATCACAGGTTAATGGTCGGGTAAAATATTTTACGTAAGTGTAAATTAATATTTTAACTCGGTTTGACTGAGTTGACCGGGTGAGGGATACGGGTATTGTTTGACCCGTGTTAGTTATTGGACGGGGTATGGACTACGGGTAAGGGTGTTGGGCTTGAGGTTTTATTTTTGGGCCATGGTTGTTAGAAACTTGGATAAGGACATGTATTGGATCCATTTAGCATTTAGGGACTAGTCTTGTAATTTCTGAAAATCCAAAGACCAAAAGTGTAATTGTTGGGTTCAGTAAATACCCAAACCCCTTAATCTAGGATTTGAATAGAAAATAGCCCAGTGTTGAGTCCTTTAAAACACTAAACAGTCCATATGAGTGCATAGCCTCTCGATGAGTCATTTAGGATACTTTCGATGCAGTAGAAGAAGTCTCCACTTCAATGAAGAACTTAATGGGTGAAGGCCCGGAATCAAGAAAGAAGATGATGGATTCATTGAGTGATAAATAACTCATGAATCTGAACTCTCTCAACTGCTTATCTTGAAGACAAAGTAGAAGCGAAGGATGAAAAGCTGAGAAAAGGGACTAGGTGGGATAAGTTTGAATCGGATAAGCGAAGTCCTTATCAACCAAAGTCAACTTTCCACTGAATGGCTAACACCTGGCTTCGGTGTCATCGAGTTATGGAAGCGACCTTGTCCTTTGTAGAATAGTCTTTATGCTTGAGACAAAATACATCAAGTTATTTTGTCTTTTTGAATGATGTAGTTTTGTCACTTAGGAAAAGAGTTAAAACTCATACATGTATAAATAGCATAAGAGATGGAGTGAAAAGTTTAAGATTGTGAATTGTAAAAGACACATACAAATGCCTAATCTTTCACTCCTCAATGATACAACTTAATAGTTCACAGGGGATAGCTTTCGGTGAATCTAGAGTTGATAGCTCGGACTGCTTTGAGCTTAGAGAGGAGTCCCAAACTTTGTCATTTCAATCCCAAGTACTATTCCCAAGTACTTGGGTAACGTGTTCTTGTTGATTTATTTCTAATAAGAATAAGATGTTGAAAATTTATAAGTGTATTTTACTTACGTTAATTTCAGTCATAGTTCACTAGTTACTTGTTTTATATACTTAAACTGTTTCAAACAATAGTGAACGGGGAACAACATTAACTTCTGAAAATGACTTCAAAGGGTCTTTTTTGTCAATCTCAAATACTCAAAGGACCACTTTTGCCAATTCTAAATCTCAAGGGTAGATTCATAATTTCTGAAAGTTGAGGGACTGATTTTGCCATTTCTTTAAACTTGATCATATCTTTCATAAATCATCCTCTCGGTAGAAATCTTACAAAATGCTCAATTGACCTTAGGCTCATTTGCCTCTTATCTCTCATTACTTTCGGGTTTTAAATGCGTTTGGCTATCTTTTGTGTTTTGTCATATTAAATTTACACCTGACATAAACTCAAAGAAACCATCAAATATTAGCAATAAACGGCTATTTCTTGGTTATTTTGGGTCTATATTTGTAAATAAATGATATGTGTTTTAGCACATATCACCGGTCTGAATTACCTTCCCACACTTGCTCCATATTGACCCTTACTTCTTAAAAGCTCCAGCCTCCTTGAATTCATAAAAACTTGGTTAGAGTTTTATTTCATGTTATCACTGCATTTACATGAACAAAGTAAACGAACTTACATTGCTCTACAATAATGTTAACATGAGTTAATTTGCTTTGTTAGGTCACGTATTATCACAACAATATGTATTTCTAGAGAGAGAAAGTTATAGAGAGAGAAATTGGAAGGAACTAATGAATGATTAGTGAAAATGATAATTGCAATTAGAAACAACAACCCTCTCCCGCTAGGAGGGTTATTTATAGTGTTTACATAAGTAGGGGTGTTTTCCTGTTCTAGAAGAACCTTCTATCATCACTCATGGGCTTACCATGGTAGAATAATTACAAACATGTATAAACCATAATATTAGCGACCTATACAAATGAAATGACCTACACTTGATAATAAAATATATTTCCTAACAATCTCCCTAAGGGTTGGTCATCATTTGTTGTCTTGCTTAGGTTGTTTGGCGTCTTGAACCTTTGGCGTTCATAGCTTGTGACGTCTTTGATTCTTTGCATCTTTGTTCTTTGTTCTTGTTATTGTGATCGGTTGTGAATTCTGCCTATCATGACATCTTTGTTGTTAGTGATGAAAGTCATTTCCAGCATGCTCATATACAGTGAAGTTTGTGATTCATATATTTGAAGCTCTCATTCTTTAACTTTGATCTTTATCTCATACCTTTCTTGATTCTTTGACTTTGGCGTAGAATCTTTAGAAATTTTCTTTCTTTTTAAGAGAACTTCAATTAGTGTTGATGTTGGTATGAGCATGTGAAGAGTACGCGATCTTTTAGTGAGCATCCATAGAAGAAAACATAAAACATGGGTTAGAAATAATCCAGCGCTTACAAGTTTGAACTTGATGTTAACGGCATAGTGTGAAAGCATCTAATTCTCACAAAAGTTTGTTCACGGCCGGAGTCCCACAAGTGAGATACTTAGCGATGTGCGAAATACACCTGATTCGGATGAGTAGCTGAGGGTATACGAGCATCACCCATGACGTAGACCGTTTGAGACACTAAAGCATTAACCCAGGAGTTACGAAGTGAAGGAAAGCCCTTTGGTGATGTTGACCTGGCGAGAATTTCCATTCAATCAGCGAGGATCACACTTGAATCCCTCATGATGTTCCGCGGTGCTGAATCTCAACATGAGCCTCGAAAAATGTCACTTGTGTCCTTATTGTTTTGAACAACAAGTGATGAAATATTTAAGTGTTCCTAAGAGATCTTTTGATGAATCTCATGGCTCTAGACTCGATTAGTGTGCTTTGATTTTCCTAAGCGGAATAGGAGAGGGTCTCCTTCTTCAATACCAACAATCTCTAAGAGAGAGTCAATAGATTACGTAGGGTTCACAATGAAGAATGAAACAAGCTCTTTTGAGAGAACTTGAGTAGCTTAGAGGTTTAGTGCATTTGCGTCCTTTGGGTCCATGCGACTTTGTCTTCAATACGGTGTCATCTTGTGACAACAGTATAATTGAACCGGTATGCGCCTCAAGTTGAATAATTTGGAGGGCTATTTCTTTTTCACCTTTAACTTTTCTTTTTTTATTAACTCCTTCTTTCTCCGTTCTCATTTTCTCCTTTTTCAATCATACGGGACTTATAGATACTAACTATTTGTGATGTCCTTGTTAGATCCCTCGACTCTGGCGGATCATGGACATTATTCCTAAACTTAGTTACCTTTTAACTCCATGACTATCCTATGTTGCCACAAAACCTTTTCTTGAAAAATCTCTCAATATGTTTATGATGAAAACCATGTTTTGCTAACACCTTGAGAGTTTTGGTTTCAAAATACTCCTCCACATGTGCTTATGAGTTTTGGTATACGAGAGGGAAGAGTTCGCACTTTGAATTGATCGAGCTCTTGATGACAATTCCCATGAGACCGGCCAGTTTACGTTGTATAGTTAAAGAGTTCCATTATCCGCTTTTAGGTGACAACTAGCTCTAATAACTACCTTGAAGATGTAAACTCTCCTTTAAAAGGAGGTTAGACCAAATCAAAGTTCATGTCAATCAAGAGTGTCTCGGTTGGTACATTCACTAAGATAAGTCTTGAAAGACAAATCTTTTCGATTTCGACATTCAAAGATAGATCAATTCATTGGTGATATCTGGAGTAGAACGCGTTATGAGATTCCATAACTTCGATCAACAATTTTAATCACATTTCTCCCCTCAAAATAGCATATGTATGATGTTTTGAAAAACATATTAATTAAAATATGCTTTGAGTGTTTGAAATTCTTTTGGGAAAGCAGTTCAAGAACATTTGATTTAGAACAAAGATTTTGTTTTAAATAGTTAAAACTTTCGCTCTCCTTTAATTAGGATTGAGGCAGAAGCGTACCACGGGGTCCTTCGTGGAATGGATTTTGTTTTCGTTGAACAAAGTACTCCCCTGATATGGAAGCATATTGAGAGATAGCCTTCTTGTTCGAATGTGAACAGTTTATTACGAGTTGTAAAAACATATTATCGATTTGTTGTGCTTGTGAAAAAATTCGAATATCAAGGTTTAACCGAAAAACATAATCAATTAAGATAAGCATACAATGAAGTAAAGAGTTAGGATTATTACGAATGGATGTTTAAATGTTCGTGTTCCAAAAACTAACTTCTTAGCGGTACTTCATTGGTCGGCAAGCGTCAAGATATTGGAACCCTTGCTCTTCCTCCAACATAGCCTTCAAATAAAATGCATTGAACTTCGGAACTTGAGTCGTGAATCAATTTCTTGACAAACTTTTCGGCTTGCTTAACATATTCTTCCATCATGTTCTTAACCAAGCGTTGTTTTCACCTTTGGATCTTCAAGAATGTTGACATCGCCTTTACCGTGTCAGCGTCATCAACAGCGAACTTGTGAATTTCTTCAATCCATAATTGACAATGTTGTTCTGATGAAGTGTAATCCAATAGGTGTTGTGGTGAATGAATACGGTTTCGGTCATAATCTGGTGGTTGGAGATCGGTTTGGTAAGATTGAGCGTTTCGATAACTTTCAACACCAAGATGAAGATCTTCAACTCTTGACTTAATGACAAGGCTGGATAAAATGAGGATGAGTTGAAGATATCATATTGTAAGCTTCGGGGAAGATGCTCAAGTTTTCCTTGAACTTTGAAAGATACATATCTTGATATCATTGAGATGAGAAACATGAGTAACCGTTGAAAGTGTACTCGTTGTCGTCGACCTGCGAACCTTGATGTTAGTTAAAAATTGTACCCGTGTTATCCATAATCTCTGCACTTTTAATGGACAAGATCCGTGGTTATAGCAACTTTGTGTTTAGAGGTGAATGTAGGCGCCATTTGTAAAACCATTTCACATATTAGGCCTTGATTGGAAGATGCAAGTTACGCCTCATCATTATAAGTAACAACCGAAAGAACTAAACAAATCGCAACTTCTTCCTCCATTTCCTAGGAGTGTAAACGCGTGAAATTTAGACGATGATGTGCGTATCGTTTCTCCAGATACGTGTTACCATACATTAGATATTCTAAATCATGATTAAAGAAATAAGGTGTGGGTTCCTTGAGATTGTGAGTATGACCCATGGTGGTAAGGTTGAGAATAGTCATGAAACTTGAGCGTTTTGGGAACCTTTGGGCATTGAAACATCCCAAGTAATGTTCTCGGACATTGCTCGTATGACTTCCTCAAGATTGTATTCAAATTGAAGCCTTGAAGTGGTGGAAGTCTTAAATTGTGTAAACCACGCCGGTGAATAGTGGCAATGTGAGACAATTGAAGTTTCTGCACCTTCATGATCTTTTTCAAATTCTTTGTGAAACCCACAATGGAAGCTTCATTAGGAAGATCATCTTCTGGATGAGCATCAACCATACCTTCAAACCAGTCAATGAATTGTGGAAGAGTCAATCCATTCAGGGCATCATCTTGTTGCATGTTGAATGGTTTGAGGATATGACTTGAAACGATCAGTTGTGGAGGTTGATTGAAGATTGTGGTTGAATTTCATCTTCGGGTGAAATATCATGAGAAGGTGGTTTGGCGAAGATGACGGTCATGAATTTAGAACGTTTGTCGCGTGGGCCGGTACTCGTCATCTTTATCATGGATGCGTTTACGAGGCGGGATATCTTTGCCGCGATGCGGATGCACTTTTCTTATGACCCTCTTGATGGATTTGAGTAGAAGCGTCTCGAAGTTCCACAAATCATCATCATCATCAATTATCTTCTCCGAAGTTGACTTTTGAGATCAACGGCAGAAACGCTTGAAGGTTTTGTTTCAAGGGTTATCGGGTGTGTTTGAAGATGAGTGGCTATAACACCTTGAAGCTTGTTTTAATAACATAATGTACCGATGGTAGAACTTCATTAATGCAACTCTTGACCTCGTAGGAAGAACACTTTAAGGATTTCCTCAATCGCTCGGTAATGGAAACTTCAATATGTTGATTTTGTTCTTGAAGTTGCTTTGTTGTGTCCCGAACTTGGGTTTGAAGAAGTGAGTTGTGCTTGAATGTCTTGAAATTTATCATCTCAGTTGCTTTAGATGTTTGTCGAGAAAGGAAGCGATCTTAAAGGTGGTTTTGGAAGGAACATTCGATGCTGTTGATATGAGGATCTTTGGAGGTGGTTTTGTTAGTGGTTGTTGGTTATGACGTCACCTTCAAATGTGGTTTATCGGTAACATCATCAAATCATCATTCTCGAGGATTCATCATTGTTGTGATTTTTCATTATCGAGCGAATGAATTGATCGATTCATCTTTGGATGAAGAGTGTCTTTAGAAATTAGTTATCGATTCGGTCGGATTCATTCATAGGTTGTTGAAGTTGTTTAAATCACCTTAGAACACGATCCTTCCACCTTACACCCAACTTCAAGATCTGACTTAGTGATGACATTTGGTGATAGCCAAGGTTTTCTTAGGATTGCTTTCGTTCTTCTTTGTAAGTCTGAGGAGATTGAAGTAGTGAGTTTGACCATTGATAGCTTTACTACTGCATGCGGCTGTATCATGTTTCACATTGATAATCTTTGAGTGTCTGTTTGGGTTATCAACTTTGTCGTGATGACTAACTTGTTCTTCTGCAACAACAACTTCATCATCGACAAGGTTTGCTTGTTTTGCCGGTGGATCTCTTTCACTACACCTTTAGGTTTTGAAATAATTCCAACTATTCTGCTTTTTAAGCTGATCATAGTCCCCAATGCGGTGAGTCACTTGATGCCATCATTAAAGAGATCGAGGGAATTCTTAAGCCTTTGTTTGTCGTGCTAGTGCTTTGAACTTTACAGATTTTAAGCACATGATCCATGTGAGTAGTATGATCTTGATCACCACTTGCAATTCGTTTGTCGTGCTTGGATCTACTTGCATGAAGTATTCAATAAACTTGGTGTAACGAACAAATGGAATTTTATACCCTTTCTTATTGGTAAGCTCGTGCTTGATAGATCATATCATTCCGTTAGTTGTGCATAATCAAGGTGTTGTGTAAATGATACCACAAAGATTTGAAGTAGTTCAAGCGAGGGTGTTCATGGCGTAGCTTTTCCCGTAACACAATGGTATGGTATACAATGATAACCATGGTTGAGGGAATGAATTTCCGGTTTACATCAAGCTACGGTTGGCGGTTGAGAAGACTCATCATAACCCATTTTTGAAGAGATAATGCATTTGTGAAAGCGATGAAGATGGTATGAATGAAGTGTTAGTCTTTGTTTCTTCAGAGGAAGATGAAGAACATGACCAAGAATGCTAACATCAAATTGAATGGAGTTATGTCAATGCGAATTGTCATGATGTTGGAATAGTTACTTATCTTGGTGAATGCCAAAATTGATGTAGTAGATCTGAGGGGACACTTGCGGATAAAGTCGAAGATGCCTGAAGTGCTTCTTAAGAATTTCCACTATAATCGACTACGTGGGATGGCATAGAAGTTGTTCAAATCAATACGAGAGTTTGAGGCATAATATTGCGTTCATCTTCAATGGGAAACATGTCCCTTCTTGTGAGAGATCCTTGAGACATATTTAGACACTGAAACAAATCATTTACCAAGATATCCAAGAATTTGTAATGACATGTTAGAGGAATAACTCATATGATCCTAACATACAAATAATGCACACTCACCAAAACATTTAGATGTGGAATTCTCAATCACAAAGCATAAGTCATACTGATAGGTACAATAGACACTCATGGTAATTCAAACTCTCAATATGTTAAAGTATTATCAACCTTAAATAATGTAAGAAACTCAATGCCTCTATACTTTCATAAAGATCTTAAAACTCACAAATAATGCAAGGCAGTAGAAACTTCGCCATTATTCAATACACACAACAAGAAACTCATAAGTGTATATAGTCATTGTACAAACTGTGAACATGCATAAGTTAAACTAAATAGTTAGAAACTTGCAAACAACAAGAAGAAATTGCAAATTCACACAAACTTCCTTAAAATATATGTAAAAGTGACAAACTCGCCAGTTAAATCTCAAACTTGCAAACTCGCCAAGATTCTTGTGTGGTAATCAAACTTGCCAAAAATCTAAGTCTTATAGAAACTCACAAAGTTAATGGATAAAAGACAAACTCGCCACTTTCTAAACCTAAGAGAAACTGTAAAATTAATTAAGTGACAAACAAACTCACAAAATTCTTAACCTAAACAAATTAAGCCAAAAATCTAAGTCTTGAGAGAAACTCACAAAGTTAATGTATAAAAAGACAAACCGAAACTTCATAAAAGTTCATGTGTCAAACAAACTCGCCAAATGCTAATCCTTAGAAACCATAAATTTCATGGTATGTTTGACAAACATGCCAAACTCGCCAGTACCTAAACAAACTTGCTATTCCAACAATAATAAAAAGCAAAACTTCATAAAGTGTTTTAGAACCAAGTACAAACTAGCCAAAATTCAGGTGTGATAGGCAAGCTGCAAAACCTAAACAAACTTCGCTAGTATTCAACAATAATAAAGCAGAAACTTCAAAGTGTTTTAGAACCAAGTACAAACTCGCCAAAATTCAGGTGTGATAGGCAAACTTGCCAAAAACCTAAACAAAGTTGCCAAACTCGCCAAAATTCATATGTTTATTGCAAACTAAGCCAAACATTAATTCTAGTAAAAAAAACGAAATTAAAAGAAATTCATTAGCCATTAAAACTTCGTAAAATGCATAAAACACATGATAAACTCGCCAAGATTCATGATTCTTATCGACTTCACAAATATTCTAAAAATTCAAATCACAAAGAAAACCTTGATTCAATATCCAACAATCTTTCATAATATTCACATCAAAAGAACCCTAAGCATAAAGCAAAGTTGCAGTTCTAAACTAATTTTTTGAAAATATTAAACACAAAACAACATTATAAAATTGCTAATATCACGAATCGAAAACTAGACAAGATAATGATCAGTTAGCATAACCTAAGATCGATTGTGTCCTATATACGAGAATAGGAACTGATTAAAACATACTTAACACAACAATTAATTATAGATACTTGTCGACTTGGAACAAAAGAAACTTGATATGGATCGAATGGAGCAAAAAAATCGTGAAAGGTTTTGTGATTTTGAGAATAAGTGTTTTTTTAAGAATGAATAAAACTAAGGTTTATAGGAGAAGAATGAGAAAGTGACACTTTTAGTCCCTAGAGTATTAAAAGCGTTTTTTTTTTTTGAAAAATGAAAAGAAAAATCTTTGGGTTTTGTATAGATTTTATATTTTTTATTTGATTTTTGAAATATGTATTTACAAAAAATGTTTTTGATGTTTGACGTTTAAGAACGTTTGATTAAATTTTCGGATCTTCGAGTCGAACACCGCATACCAATTTGATGGACAAGCTCGATGAAACCTTCTTTGGTGGCAAGGCTTTGGTGACAGAATCCGCCAATTGGTATTGAGTACATACAAAGTATAGTTCATTGTACCCTTTTCAACATGCTCTTTGATGAAATGATATCGGAGAGCGATATGCTGACTTGGAATCTTCGAACAGGTGTTCGCGGGAGATTGCAATGGCACTCTTGGAGTCACTGATTATGAATCTTGTCGAATACAAAACCGTAGTCCATCGGTTGTGATCTCATCCAAATTATCGAAAACCTGACATCTTTGACATAGCGTATGCATACGTTGATGACATAGATGTCTGATCTTGTTTCTTTGGTGCCAAGAACGCAGTTTATCTCAGAAATTGAACACCACGGATGTACTGCGTATCTAAACACCTGGCATTGATCGACATCGAAGGCGATTAGTGCAAAACCGAATCCTTGGATACCGATTCCCAAGTGAATGGTTCCCTTCGTAGCGAAGGATTCTTTTAGCCTCATTGAGATGTCTTCGCTTGGTCTTGATGATAACGGAACCAAGATATCTGACAAATACAATGTGAGTCTGTTGTTAGATACATAGAGACCCAATAATACTTGTTATTTTGTAGGTCAGTTTCCCATGTAAATCAACATCCAAATTTGGTGAGGTTTGACATAGGTGTGTGTATAAGTATCACAACCGGGTCATTCCATGTTTCTTCAAGATTTCAAGAGCATATTTGGGTGATTTAGAAATATGCCACGGGGAGATTGATGAATCTGAAGTCCTAAGAAGAACTTTAGTTCACCCATCATGGACATTTCAAAATTTTGTTTCATTAATTTTGCAAAAGCGTTTGAATACTTTTTGTGTGTTGAACCAAAAATGATATCATCAACATAAATTTGAACAATCAAAATATGCTCCCGTGGCGTTGAATGAAAAATTTTGGATCAGCAGTTCCTTTGGTAAGCGATTAGCGAGAAGAAATTTTGATAGTTTGTCATTACCGGGCCCGTGGGGCTTGTTTAGAACCATAAAGAGCCTTTTTGAGCTTGTACACGTAGTTAGGATGGTGAATCAACGAACCGTCCGGTTAACCACATAGACTTCTTCGCGGAGTTGACCATTGAAGCGCCGTTTATCCATCGATAAACCGTGATATTCTTGTGTGCAGCATATGCGAAATATCCGTGCGACTTCAAGTCGAGCCCTTTGGTGCAAGCGATTCTTCATAATCGATTCCTTCTTCTTGAGAATACCCTTTAGCCACAAGGCGATTTGTTAGAATAACATTGCCTTGAGTTTGTTTTCGGATCCACTTGAGTCCAATGACATAAATCCCATCGGTCTTGGAACAAGTTCCCGGACTTCGAGGCGCTTTGAGCCGATTCAACTCTTCTTGCATTGATTCAATCCAATTGTCATATGTCATAGCTTCTTTGATGTTTCGTGGGTCATCTTGACAAACAAAGAGTGCATAAACACAAGTTTCAACTTATCGGTATGAAGTGGTTTGTCTAAGTCATCACTGGGATGATCTTTCGATCCATTTATGTGTCGAAAGGTAGTGATTGAATGTTGCATGCATATTAGACGGTTCCAAATGCGTGAAACGACTTCGCCAATGTCCGAATGGTTGGAGCGAACAAATGGATTGAAGAAAGCATTTCGAGTCATGTCTAGCAGTACTACTTCTTGATTTTGTGATTCATCGGTTATTAATCGGTGTTGGATGCAATGTGTTCTTCATTTGATTGAGAATCATTTTGATGCATCCGGTGCAGCAGTTGTTGTTGTTGGGCAGTGTCCAGTATTGGAGTATGATCGGGGTGTCGCGTGAAACAATCGATACATCCGGAGCACTACTACTGTGAATCTCATCAAACGAGGAGCAAACAATGTTTCCAATTGTTGACGACAGTAAATTCCATGGGTGGAACGGTGATGAAGAAGGAAAGTTTAGGCGGTTGGATGCGGGTCCTAAGCGGTTTTGCTCGAGAAGCCATATCGTAAGCTCATCAAAGTTGACATGAACGGTTTCCATCATTTGTCGAGTTCGACGATTCCAAATTTTAAATCCTTCGAATTTTCCACGGTAACAATGAACACTCCAATGTCACGGCTAAAGTTTACCAATATCATCATGATCATTTTTCGGATAGCCGGTCACGAAACATGAAAATATCCGATATCTGGTTTGCGGTTGTGAACAATCTCATATGGAGTTTTATTATGACGTGTATGAATGATGGAACGATTTTGAGTAAAGCATCTGATTGAGACAGCTTGACCACAAAATCGGTAATTGTGAGAAAATCAACATCGTTCGGCGACCTCACTAACGTTCGGTTTCGATCTCAACAACACCATTTTGTTAGTACAGACAATCGAGGTTTGATGTGTGATTCCAACTTTCTCAAAATAAGCACGGAAGTGTTTGATTTTAATTGAGTTCCATTATGCTTCTTATAATGCGAGAGTGTTTCGGTTGAACCCAATCTTTGTGAGAAAGGTGATAATCATTGTTGGAGCTTGATCTTTAGTGCGGGGAAAATAGACCCAAGTCCATCGTGAATAATCATCAACAATAACCAGAATGTATCTTTTTCCATTCACACTTTTACCGCATAGGGCCACATAAATCCATATGAAGTAAGTTAAGAACATGTTGAGAACTTGGTTGGGTTTGAGAAATTTAGATCTCTTGCTCTTGCATTGTTCACAAGCCAAACATAAATGATCTTTGGTGTATCGGAACCTTAGAAGACCATCAACTAACTTGATGACGATTTCATCATGGTTTTGAAGTTTAAATGAGAAAGCCTTTGTGCCATAACCATGATTTTGTCGAAGTTGCTTTGGAGAGAAGACAAATCGGTGACGATGCAATCATATCGGACATAGGAATCATATAAATATTTGTGCTCGATTTCGGTGAGTAAATCATGTCCTTCCAAGTCACGTGCGTAACACATGTTTTGGAAGCGGCGCTTCCAAATCATCATCCAGATTGTCCAGAGAAAAGATTGTGTCCAAGACCTTGACATAATAAACCCGCGTGATCTCGATGTTTCCATTGACATAATCTCCATATCCCATTATTGCGACAAAATGATCATTCCGAATCGACAGTGCGATGAACTTTGAAACAAAGTTTATTAACTTTAGATTTCTGTCATTATGTGGTACATCCGCTATCAACAATCCACGAAACGAGTTGAATCACGCATACCACGAAGACAACGAGGGTGGTATGATAAGCAAGTGGAACCCAAAGAGTTAGTGGGTTCCATTATGTTAGTGTTACACACATTTGCACATTTAGGAATCCATTTAAAACTTGAGGTACGCTGCAACCATTGTTGCCATAACCAATTATGTTTCGCTTTGGTCTTAGTGAAGTCACAAGGTGAGTACACTTGCTTAGGAGATGTTTTTGCAGCAATGGGTGTGTCTCTGATTTCGAAACTACATTGTGCACCTTCCCTAAATTCGATTTTGCAACTATTGAGGACCTAGAGGGAGAGCCAATTATAGATTTCTTAGAACGAACTAACAGAGATTTTGCAACACATTTATCATGATTACGGACATCATACTTTTGACCAAAAACGAGGAGGCATTAACGTTTGAAAGCGTTTGAGACTTATCATTAGTTACCCGACATTAGAATTACAAGTTACCAAATTTGAATCTAAAGCGGATGCAACATGATTTTTATTGATTTCCTAAGATGAACTTCTACCGATGTGGGACGAGTGCTCTTCTATGTTGCGAGATCTAGTATTTTCTTGGTGTCTCTTATTCTCGGATCTTCTAACATTAGTAGACGCAACTATTCCTGTAGAAGTGGAAGAAAGCAAATTAGTTCCCTGAGTTTTATCAATTATATACATGCCGAGAGCAATCACTTTGTGTTACTAGACTTGCTAGATTCTTGTTTAGCTAGCATTTTTTTAAGCTCAATGATGATGTGTTTTTATCTGAATTATGGAATTTAATCTTCCTTGTTCACCCAACATTTGTCGAGTGTATTCAACATGTTGATCAAGTTCTTTTGCGCCAGAATACGCAGTTTAAGAGAATCAAAAATCGTTTTATATTCCTTGTTGACTTGTGCAATCTCTTGTTCATGTTTGAAAATTTGACATTTTAACGATGCATTTTCATCATCAAGAAATTTGACTTTTGAAATTCGCCCGATCCAAAGACACCTTTTCCATGTGATTTTGTAAAGCAAGTTCAGATTCAATTGTCTTAGACTGACACCATTGAAGTCTTCGTTTAAGTACAGAAATCTCCATTGAAAGTGTAGATTTGACATCATCATTTTGTGAAAACATTTGTTCATTTTCCTCTTTTAATTTCTCAATTTCATGCCTTAACATCTGATTGTCCATTTTCAACGTTTGAACCATATTGAGATTCTCGTTGAGTTAACATTATCATTCACAAAGCAAATTCACAATATATAACCATAGAAGCAATATTAGCGAAGAGCATCTTAACAATTGATCAAAGGCATTTTGAAGATCTTGGTTTTTGCATTGTTCTTGTGAAAACGAGTTTTCAAGTGTGTTAAAAGCTTCAATCATTGAAGTCACCTCTTGTTGAAGTTCCCTTTCCAGCTTGTTGCACCTGACGCAAATGTGCGACATGAGGTGAAATTTGGGTTTGAAACATTTGTCTTTGCTCTCTTGCATAAGCAGATTGAAAATTTGATGCTTTCTTCGAATTTTTTCAATTGCCGCTTTCTAAAATGAAATATCTTCGAAGCGTTTGAAAGTATTGTAATACTAAACAAGATTTAGGAGTTTTTGGCAATGAGTTGCTTTTGCAAGGGACGGTAAAAGGACCATTTAGTTGTGCAACCTTGTGAACGGAGACCTTCTACACAAAATGCCTGAGTTTTTGAAAGATTATCGTTGGTGTTGAAATGACATTGATTGTTAGAAGCATTTTATCTTGTGTAATCATATGGTAAAATTCCATTTTGTTCATGTTTAGCGACTTGATCATCTTGTGCCCATTGTTCCTCACAATCAAATACAACAAGTTGCATGCTTGGATCTAAAAGACATTGAGCACTACACAATTTGGGCATTTCATGAGAGCTGTGAAGAAAACGTGGGTGATTATACCCAAAGAGCAAAACGTTTTGAGTCATCGGGGACTGGAAGTAAAGTTGACATTTCAATCTGTTTATCTGAGTGGCCAATCTTATATACAGATACAAAACCCTTTAACCGTCTTTCCAATCGAAGAATTTCCTCGATTTGATCATCAATACGCTTCTTAGATTTCTTCTTGAATTCAGAAAAATTTGACCGACTTGTTGAAAAATCTTGTTTAGTATTTGAAAGTTCCGTTTGAAGATTGTCAATGTTTTGAAGTTCGAGACTTTTCTTGTTCAATTTAGAAATCTTTTCGTTATTTGTGTAACAATTTCATGCATTTGATGTTGAAGATTTTGTTCGTTAACGTAAGATATTTGAAAGGCCACTTCAAAACTTGTTTCTCGGTGGTTTTGTTTTCAAAATCATTTATCCGTTTTCGACAACTCTCAGTTCGCTGAGTCAATGAGGTAATCTCAGCCCTAAGGTTATGGTTTATTTCATTACATTTTGCAGTTTGAGCTTGAAATGGAAGTAATGAAGTCGATATTCGAATCTGGACCATGAATTGCTTCACTCGTTTCATATGCTCATTATTTTCATCATCACTTAAGTCATCAAATGTAACCACGGGGTTAATTTGATCAACTTCATTATGATTGAATAATGATTCATGTTGAACGATCTTTATCATCGGATGCGAATCTGCAACAATTGCATTTATGAGACATATATCGATGTCGGTACACGAGATAGACCGGTCCGTGTCATAAATGGTCCATTCTGTTTGTTGATGTGATGTTCTTGCATGTATTTGCCATCAAAATACCTCGACATTTGCTTCCAAATCTTCATATTCATCATCCTTATCGCCATAAAACGCCTGAGTTTCCCGAGTTCTCCTCCCGCTTCATCCTTGTATGCCATCAACATGACTTGCTTATAGTAATCTCCTCCTCGTTGCGTGGTTCAGGACAAGCATTAGCAGATGTCCTTGCTTTTGCAATTATAGCGTGAATAGTAGATCACGAAGCGGTGAATTCCTGTTTCCAAGCGAACATTTCTCTTGAAAGTATTACCCGATCCCTAGCGATGTTTGACCATTCCGAATTACCGAATACCCACTTGTAATCATCTGGACTACTAGTTACATTAAACCTCAACTTTGCCACCTTATATAACATGACTTTTGGATTTGATGATGAACGAAGCGATTGTTTAGTAGTGAGAACTTGGAGAAGACTTTAATAGGCCATTCCATGATTTAATGCTTCAAAGTCATCAACTTGATCATCATTGATTTGAGTAAGTATGCATTGTTAGAATCTCCTGGGTGTGAGTTGATGAAGGTGTAGGTGGACATAACTAAAGTGGCGTTGTTGTTGATCAAAAGCATGATTTGACTTTGGGTAAGGAGTTGGATAACCATGTGCCATGAGAGCAATCGATGCGAATTGGTGGTATAGGGAAACCATGTGATGCCGAGCTTTTTATCTTTGATAACCTCATATTGATGATGTTTGGATAATCATTACAATAATCCATGCTTGACTTCATGAAGATCCTTGACTTGTCGAACAAACGTAACATACATATGCCAATCCGGTCCCTAATGAGTTGAAACTTGGTGTTAATAGCAATTGTTGGAAGATCAATCTTGTATGCGATGCAAATCATTGACCACATTTGTGTGATGATAATATGATTCAAGTGATTCCCAGGAGCTCAATTCGGTATCAAAGTTGTGATATAGCTTAGACTCCCATATGCGATCTTATTGATTCGGTGCCTTCCATTAAAAGATGAGATTTGTTCCCACATGGCACTGCGGTTATACGTGCATCGTACTTTTGTAAATTGGATTAGGAATTCCAAAAGTATTTGTTGCATAGCAAACTCAAGTCGACTTCAAGATGAAGTAGTATGTTCTGGTGTTAAACGAATTGGAACAATTGTGATAGTATCGGATCTCGTGAACAAATAGATGGATCGCGAATGGCCAAGCTGGCATTTGAAACGGTCCTTCTAATATCACCTTCTTTAGATACTTACCATGAGGTTTGAAGTTCCATATACCTTAGAAATCTACTTGACCATTGCACATAATTTCGGGTGTAAGCATTGGAGGATCGAGTATCCCAACCGCTTCATGAATCGATTGTCATTGTAACAAATAAGACATTTGAGAAAACCAAGTTTGTTGTTGAGGAATTTGTGGGAACCATTGACGCTCGTTGTGGTCCTTGTTGAGGATGGTTTGGAGTATATTGTTGATTAAATTGTTGTTGATAAATTGCTTGTTGTTGATTCCAATGTTGATGTTGTGGACCGAAGTTGTTGTTGCCGTTGTTGATTATGAAAGTAAGGAAAATAGTTGGATGATGGTGGTTGAGACATATTTGTGAAGTGATGTTGATCGTTAAGGATAATTAAGGTTGAGGTTGTTTAGACTTAGGTAGATGAGTAGAAGAAAAGCAAACTTGCGTAAATCCAAACTTGCTAGCAAGAAACTCGCAGAATCGCAAACTCAAGCAGAAGAAACTCGCCAAAATGCGCACTCTCGCGTAAATGCATGTAAACTCGCCAAAATGCAAACTCGCAGAATTCAAGACGTAAACTCGCCAAAACCGCAAACTCAGAAATCTGCATTTAAACTCGCCAAAATTGCAAACTCGCAAAGTCAAGCATGAACCGCCAAAACCGCAAACTCCATGGAAATTCAAGACGTAAACCGCCAAAACCGCAAACTCGCAGAAATTCAAGACGTAAACTCAAAACCGCAGAACCCGTAAATTCAAGCTAAACCCATAACTGGCAGTGAGAAACTCCGCGAAACTCATGAGAAACTCACAAACTTCATGGCTAACTCCGCCAAACTCGCCAAAACTCATGAGAAACGCGCTAAACATGTGTATTCACCCAAAAGTCGATAAATTTCAATCTAAAACACGCTTTTAAGCAATTTCTATTAAATCTAATCAATATTAACCTAAATTATCCCTGGCTCGACCACTTGTTAGGTCACCATCTTATCACAACAATATGTATTTCTAGAGAGATAAAGTTATAGAGAGAAAGTGGAAGGAACTAATGAATGATTAATGAAAATGATAATTGCAATTAGAACTAACAACCCTCCCTTCTAGGAGGGGGTATTTATAGTGTTTACATAAGTGGTGTTTCTTTGGTTCTAACCTTTCTATCACGCCTACTACTACATGAGCTAACAAAACTAATTACAAACATTTATAAACCATAATTATTAACGACCTATTACAAATGAAATGACCTACACTTGATAATAAAAACATGTTCCTAACATGCTTACACTACATTCCACACCTGACAGTTAATAAGCTTGACGTTATTAAACGATTTAATCAAAGAAGAACTTAAATCGTATGACAATTACTTATAAATTCTTAATATATAAATTATTAATATACAAATTCTTTAAATAAAAGCACATAAACCCTTAATAAATGTAACAATTAAAAATTTAAAAAACAACATCAACCTAGTGAAAATAGGAGCAGTACAATCATCAACAAGTTCAAAGATCTTCATCTATATTAAAAGGGACAGTTCTCACATCCTGAATCCCTAAACTGCGTCATAGCATAAAAGGCTACAAATTACCATTTCAGAAAAGACTATCTTGTTATCTAAAGCCAATACAATACGTTTGCATAAATTTTTCAATAAAAAGAAATATAAAAACCAACACTAATTAGATAAAACCAACTCGTAAGTATATAAAATGAAATTTTTAATATAAAAGATAAACCAAATAACTTACACTTTGGATTATCGACTCTTTGAAATACTTTGCCTACAAAAGTCATATATTACGGAGTATAAATTTTATTAGACCTCGATCCAATTGATGAAGCTAAAAATCTTGATTGTTTAAGGTTTGTGTTAGCCGTTGATGTAAGAACCCTAAATCTGTTTGAGGGGAAAGAATTTTGCTTATCTACATGGTGGCTTCTAAAGAAGCGAATATGGGGCGGTGAGGCGGTGGAAAAAAAAGACGACTTTGTTGGGCCAATTTGGGGGATTGGACCAAAATTTGATTCGCTAAATTTATTAAGACTTATAAACAATAGCACCGACCATCATGCGAAATCTTAAAAAAAGAGCCGACAACACTCTTTAATATAGTTATATAATGTTTAGTATTCTCACACAGACACTTACACGTGGGTGTGTCAAGAGTATATAATAGATTATGGGAAAATGACAAAAATATCAATTTTCATAAACATACTTCACAAAATACTCAATTTTTTTCAAGAAAAACCAAAATACTCATAAAATTCGCAAACTTTGCGACTATTTTAGATTTCTTAAAATAAATCGCAAAATTTACGATTTTTTAAGAAGTCTCGCAAAGTTTGCGATTTTTTTCAAAAATATATCTAAACTCATCTATTTTTTGAAATCTAGCAAACTTTGCGATTTTCTTTAAAAAATCGCATATTTTCGATTTTTTTTAAACACTTTGGGTTTTTAATCTTTCCGAGTTTTGGTATTTGGAGAGTTTGGTATGTGAAAATCAAGTGTAAAATGGGTGTTGTAAAAATCGCAAGTTTAATGGGATTGTGTATTTGGGTTTTTAAAAAGTGGCAAAGTATGCGATATTTTTGAAAACGCGAAAATTTTATGATATTTTAAAGAAATCGAACTCTTGCAAGATTTCTTTAAAAATCGAAGTTTGACATTTTTTAAAATATCGCAACTACCGCGAATTTTTGAATTTTAGGGGTTTTTTGGGTTTTTTTGAAAAACATTGGGTATTTTGTAAATTATGTTTTTGAAAATGGATTTTTTTTGTCATTTTCCCATAAATTATTCTTTTTTTATGTGAGCTTGAATTATACACTTTAAACGTACTCCCTCCGTTCTAAAAAAATATTCAAAAACAAAAATAACAAATTATGATATGTGAGCAATGATAATTTTCATTGATAAAATTCATTATTACACTCATAGTTAATATAGAAATTAGGAATGAGTAATTCATGCATGTTTTAGGGTGCGTTTGGTATGCTGACATGAATGACAATTGGTATGAGTTTGATTGTAGTGGTGGGTCCCTCACCTATGAAAGATCCATAGCTAGCTCACTTGATGTATATGGAGTATGAATTATATGTATCATTCATTACTATAGTGGTGGACCCCCTCATCTTAAACAAACACCTTTAATCAATTTCATAGTCATAATCTTATTCTCATAATGGGATACCAAACGCACCCTTAATTATGAGAGTAAAGTAGAAAAATGAGTCATAATTATTGTTCAAAAATAAAATCTGGACATTTTTTTTGGACAAACATAAGAGGATAGTTATTTTACATACCAAACTTTTCTTACATATCAAGAGACTCGTCTTCATCATCTATCTAAAAAGAAATCAATGGCCGAGATTAAAAGCATTTTATTATTTCACTTATTTTGTATAATTTAAATATCTCTTAATCCGTTAATCGTTTATCAAAAATAATTACACCATCGCACAAAGCATTTAATTATCTTTCTATATACGGGCACTTTGATATACTTTCGAAAAAGAAAAAAAATCATTTTTTACGCTTTTGATTTTTTTTCGCTTTTTCAAACTAGAATTTGTATAAAATATCATATATGATTTAACACTAATTTGAAGATCACATGTGATATTAGTGTTAAATCATATATGATATGTAATATCATACGTGATAATAGTGTTAAATCATATATGATAAATCACATATGATATATATATCATATATGATATTACACTAATATCACATGTGGTATTCAAATTAGTGTTAAATCATATATGATTTTTCATGCAAATTTCAGTAACGTAAAAAAACGAAAAAAACTTTAATAAAACGTGAAAAACACGAAAAATAAAACTTTGTCGAAAGTATATCAAAGTGCCTAGATAATTAAAACGCCGTCAGAATTAGATATTTTTTTTTGACGACAACGATTTGAAAGATATTTATATTTGAAAAAAAAAATGAAAGTGGGTTTTTTTAATTGTTTAGATTAATCTCATCCATTAGATTTAATAAAAATGGAAGGTGGAGATTGATCCTTAGTATGTAAAGAAGTTTTTGTGCTCAAATGATTTTAAATCCAAACATAAACAGTAAAATGAACATTATTTTGAGACGGATGGAGTAATTAAAAGGCAGACTCAGACATATATACATATGCAAATTTATACCCAAAACTCAAAAGGAAATTGATGAAGTAATTTAGATTTGTCACAGCGCAGGGCTCGGGTAACACAAATCTAGTTTATTTCAAGAGTAAATTACACCATTCGTCCCTGTGGTTTGGGTGAAATCCTCACGCCGTCCCCTCCCTCCTTTTTTCTTGCATCATGAATCCCTTATAACCAAGTTCAGTCACAATCGTCGTCCCTATCACTAACGGGTTTATTTTTCGTTATCTCAATGGTAACTGTTAGTCCTAACCAAACGATCAGAAGGCAGTTCTTTATACTAACGCATCGTTAATAACTCAAAAATTTTATTAAAAAATCTTTTCTACGCGGTTTTTATCGTTCGCTTTGGTTTAAAAATATATTTTTTTTTTATTTGAAAATATTATTTTATTTTTTATTCAAATTTTTTAATTTAAAAAAATTTCTTGAAAATTTTCAAAATCATGCTTTTTTTTATCCGATTTTCAAAAGTTTTTCCGATTTAAAATATCGTTTTTAATCCGACGATTAAAAAACGCTTTTTATCCGATTTAAAAGTTTTTCCGATTAAAAGTGCATTTTTTAATTTGATTTTAAAAGTTTTTTCGATTAAAAAATTACGATTTTATCTCGATTTATAAAAAGATTTTTCCGATTTAAAACGTAACTTTTTAAAACTTGATTTTAAAAAGTTTTTTCCAATTTTAAACGTAACGATTAAAACTTTTGTATCGATTAAAAACGATAAATCGAAAAGTTTTAATCCGATTAAAAAGTCATTTTTTATAATTATACCGATGAAAACGTAAGAATAACGGACAAAAGCGAAAACGAAGGAAAACGATAAAAACGAAGAAAAAACGGAAAAAAGCGCATGAAAACGTATATAAACGGACAAAAACGTGAAGAAAAATGCAGACAAAAGCGTAAAAACAAAGAAAAACGTATAAAACGTATAAACCAGATCACAACGTAAGAAACATAAAAACGTAGAAATAGTAGAGATAAAACGGATAAAATCGACGAAAACGCATAAAACGAAGAAAACTCCGGCGAAACGATAAAACCGCAGTAGAAAAGATTTTTTAATAAAATTTTGAGTTATTAACGGTCGTTAGTATAAAGGACTAACGCTGCAAGTGATCGCTTGGTTAGGACTAACGGTGCCATTGAGATAACGAAAAAGATAACGGCCGTTAGTGATAGGGACGAACAGTGTGACGAAACTTGGTTATAAGGATTCATGATGCAAGAAAAAAAAGGGAGGGACGAGCGTAGGGATTTCACCCAAACCACAGGGACGAACGGTGTAATTTACTCTTATTTCAATTTAAACTAAGGACTAAGGAATAGAATAATAGTATAATACTGTTGCAACCCATTAAACAAGTGAAAGATTCGATTTAACTGTCGAAGACAAAACAAGTGACTGTAGTGAAGTAGGTTTGGCGTATTTATTAATGACACACAAATAAAATAATGAGTAAAAAAAAAAACATCTATATCTATACTATATAAAATGAAAAAATGATCAAAGTGAAAAAAGTGAAAAATATTGAAAGTTGAATGTTGAAAAATAAATAATATAATTAATACTCTTATTAAAACACCTCATTACTTAAAAGTACAATAATTTATTCACATTGTACACCCAATTAAAAGCACATCTACCAAATTAAAACAATCATTTGAAACCGATACCGGGAACCCGTTGAAACCGACACCGGTTGACCCGACGCTTCAAACCCCGTCCGACCCGGCGATTGACATTTTTGACCCAACCTATCGGTTGACCCTTTAAATCGACTGTTTTTTATCGAACGGCTCAACCGTTGAACCACCGGTGAAATCGGTTTCAAATTTGACAAAATTATACGAGAAACGATTAAGATTGGAACCCGTGACAATTTTTTTTAAAGGAGAGACCAAGAATTAGCTGTTTATTTTGCTTTGACACATGTAATTTATTTAAAAAATGCCGCTCTTGACCATTTATTTTTAGACTAAGATATGAATCATCGCTTAAAAGTTAATATATATTCTATACCATGTCTGTAATTTATTTTAAAAATTGCTGCGACCATTTTTAAAGGACTAGATATATGAATCGCCGCTTATCTATATCTATATCTATACTATATAAAATGGAAAAATGGTCAAAGTGGAAAAGTGTGAAAAATATGAAAGTTCGAATCACGAAACATTACAACGGATAGAGAAATAAATAATATAATTAATACTCTTATTAAAACACCTCATTACTTAAAAGTACAATAATTTATTCACATTGTACACCATTTGAAACCGATACGGGTTGATTCTGGAACCGATAACGTCAATTCGTGACGCTTCAAACCCGCGGGCTTCAATCGGCCAGTTGACATTTTTTTTTTTTGACCCAACCCATCTATTGGACTCGTTTAAATCGACTGTTTTTTATCGAACGGTCAACCAACTGAACCACCGTGAAATCGGGTTTCAAATTTGACAAAATTATATGAGAAATGACGTAGCATAAGGAACCCGCCGGACAATTTTTTAAAGGAGAGACCAAGTAATTGTAGCTATTTATTTCTTTGACACATGTAATTATTTTAAAAATGTTGCCTTCAATTCATTTAAGGGACCAGTATATATGAATCAACGTCGCTTAAAAGTTAATATATATTGTATACTTTGTCCGGTGTAATTTATTTTAAAAAATGTTGCTTTCACCATTTAGGGACTAGCATATATGAATCGTCGCTTAAAAGTTAATATATATTGTATAAATTTCATTCAACAGATCAATAATGTTATGTAAGTTTATTAAAATCACAAAAATAAATAGTATTGTTATTCATTTATAATTATTTGTACCTCAAACAAATAAATAACATGATAAATATCTATACAAATTGATAGTACAAAATAATCTTATATGATGATATCCAATTTTGCAGTTACAATTTTAAAAGCCACACACCAAATGATAAACTACACACGTAAAAAAATAGTTATCAATTTCTAAATTATCGACAAAACAAGAAAAAAAGCGGTCACACATGTTGGCTATACCTCTAAACTACAAGATAATATAATATTCCAACTACATAATACCGTTGCTTTTTGTAATGCTTGAATCTATTATTACTAAAAATCTTAATAACTTAAAACAATCCTATTAGAAAATATACTCACACACTAGATCGACTCACATAATTTTCTAAAAACTATATATTTATGCCGCTATGCAACCACGCGATCGTAATTCAGTTATTCAAAACCATTCTCTAATGCTACAAATACAGTTTGTTGAAAGAAACTTATGGGTCGTTGGAACTTTTTGTAAAATCCAGACATCGCCACGCATGTACTTGCCTAGTATTCTAAATGCATTTACAAAAATAAATAAATTTTCAATCAAAATTTTCCTCCCAAATTAAAATGTGTAACTAAAATTACTTCTTAATATTCTCATTTTAATTTGATCCTTTCGAGACCATTATTGATTTTTATACTTTAAATTCGATATTTGGCGATAAATCCCCACCGACGAGACGTTATCCGAGCATTCGTCGACAGATTGCCGGATTGGTCTGAGATGTTATTCATGAGCGTCTTATCGGTTTGTTGTTCGGCTTTGGTCCGAGCGATGGTCCAGCGTCTGGCGATCTGACAGCGTTATCTGAAAGACGAAAGTATTATTCCGATTTTTCTGTTTATTGTTGTTTATTGTTTGATGTTATCTGCTGATTGTTATTCGGCGTTATTCCATTCGTTTATCCGACCGATTCCACACCGTTTCCATTTTCATGCTTCACTGCTTTATCCATTTTCATACCCTTCGTCTTCGTCTGGCTTTATCGCTTTACGGCTTTGATTTATATCGCCACGTCTTCATCCGCTTTCATCGCCACGCTTATTACGTTATATCGCTTTCAGCTTTGTCCTTTAACGCTTTCACGGCTTTAACGTTGCCATTTCATAATGCTTCCTTTTATTAAACCTTATGTTCATCAATTGTGATATTTTATTAAAACAAAAGTTAATGTCTAATATCACTTCATAAACAAACAAGTATGTTTTTAACCTTTAATATCACTCGAGATATTCTATCGCTCATATTTTATTATCACCTTATATGTTTCGATATTTTTATAATTTTCGCTATAGTAGTTTTGTGCTTTCATCAGAATGACAAGCGCGATATTTTAGTGCTACTAATAGAAATAAAATGGTTAAAGTCTCTTTAGGTGAATTCCCTATTTTGTTCAAAAAATACTAATTTAATGCAACACTTGTTTGATTTTGAGAATATATCAAGTCTCTATTTTCATACTTTGCTTCCTTTTTATTCATTTTGATATTTTTAAGTGACACTTATTTATCTCTTGTGATATAACACTATAAGAAAGATGAAGAGTATTACACTCTTCATCATGTATGTGTTATCGGGCCAGATGACTAACTAAGAATGTGAAATATTAAATTCATACCATGTGATAAGAATTTAGTATTTTACCAAGTATATATCAAAGAAATGATAATAAACATCACTTATTATAATAATACGATTCGTTTTTTTTATTTGCTTTTTATAATATTTAGAAGATGTTTTATGATAATATGAAATATTGTAGGGCAGGTTTAAAACAATAGATATGAAACTTTTGTTAGACTTGTGGTGAATTTTTCATTCATTCGACATCATGATGCGCTTTTATAGCGGATTTAAAAATATTTGAATCAAGAACTAAAGAAGCTATGTTGAAGAAAGCACATCTTTATAAACAAACCGAGTAAGCTCAAACACCAGGATTACATGATATCACAGTGTGATATCACCTCACCAGGATATCACATGATACCACAGTTTATATCACATGATATCACAGCGATATCACATGATATCACAGATATCACCGGATGATATCACAAGTGATATAAACTATGATATCACACATGCTATCACCGGTAATATCACACATGATATCACGTGTGATATCACCGGCAGTTATCACACAGTCGATATCACGTGTGATATCACAAGTGAGTTGATATCACCGTGATATCACGTGTGTTTGAGCTTCCTCGCTTGTTTATAAAGATGCGCATATCTCCAACCATAGCTATTTAGTTTGTCGATTCAACCATAGATATTTTCAAATTCGCTATAAAACCTATCGAAACATGCACAATATATCCATTAAATAGAAAAATCCATCACAAGTATAACAAAAGTATCATAACATCTCTTGTTTTCAGCTGAACAACTTTTCTAATATTTCATAATAACATAAAATACAAAAATCTTCCTAAATATTTTCAAAAACACAACCATCACATTCTTAGTTATATAACCGATAACACATACATGATGAAGAATGTAATACTTTTCATCTTCCTACAAGTGTTATATCACAAGAAATAAATAAGTGTCACTTACAAATATCAAAATGAAAAACGTCTCAAATGAACAAAACGATAAAATCAATGAAAACGTGATAAAAAACGATAAAAACGACAAAAACATCTAAAACAAAAACGTATGAAAACGACAAAAAGTCGGAAACGGACTTAAAACGAGTAAAAACTGGATGAAAACGTCTCGAAAACGTGATGACAAATCGCTGAAAACGTCTGAAATGAAAAACTATAAAACGACAAAATACATGAAAACGAAAAATACGCATCGAAAACACTAAAACTGACGAAAATGACAAAACCTAAAAAACGAATAAAAACGAAGGAAATGGATGAAAATAAAGAAACGTGACGAAAACGGAATGGAATGGAAGAATGGGAATGGAGGAAATGGAACGGAATGGAATGGACGGAGGAATGGAATGGAATGGAATGGAAATGGAATGGAATGGATGGAACGGATGGAACGGAATGGAATGAAATGGAATGGAATGGAACGGAATGGAATGGAATGGATGGAGGAATGGATGGAATGGAATGAAATAAATGGAATGGAATGGAATGGAATGGAATAAAAGGAATGGAGGAATGGAATAAAAAATGAAAAAAAAGAAAAGAAAAAATAAAAGAATAAATAAGAAAGATTAAAAGACAAGGAAAGGAGAAAAATGGACTTGGGCTTTCCATATTAAATCTTGTTTATCCTCACCATTGATCAAACTGGGGATTTGATTGGTTTATCATTCCAGAAGACCAAATAAGAAGAAGATTTGAAAATTCCTCTAGTATTGAAACCCATTAAACAAGTGAAAGATTTGGTTCAAGTCTCAAAACCCTCCCTAGTAGTAGCTGTACTTTTTTTTTTCGTCTTCTTTTACGTTAGATGTTGTCTTTGTCTTCTTCTTTTTTTGCTTCATTTAATAATCATTTATGTAACTCTTTTTTTGTATAATGTGATTTTTTTCAAAACTCATACATGTATACAAACATCTGACGTTTCAAAACTAGTATCTGATTTTTCAAAACTAGTATATAAGTCTTTTTTCTGTATAGTGTGATTTTTTTTATAACTTTTGTTTTAACTTTGCAAGGGAATCGTCCTTTTTTTTGTTTTTTTTCTTTTTTTTTTGTCCTTTGTCTAAGAATTATTCACGGGGAGATTCACGGGAATGGTTGTGTTTTCTTTGTGAAACACGTTTTTAGTGTTTTCACTATCCACTTTTTTTATGTTATATAGCATCTTGAAAACGACTGCCATTCATAGTTTCAAAAACAAGCATTCACAAAACTAGCATTCAATACCAAAAAACATTCAAAAACCATAAAGCTACAACACGAAGTTTTATAGAAGTTTCAAACTAGCATATTCACAAAACAAAAGGAAGCTATTACGGTTTATAAAAGTTAGCGATGAATTCATCACCGCTTTACCACGAACGGGTATTTTTACGCTATTACATATAAAAGTTTACGCTTATAAAAAATGACACATCGAGATCGGCTCAGATTGTTATTTTTATTCATATGGTGCGAATTTGGTTTCAAAATGTTTGCCGTCCATTCGGTTATGCCATGCCAATCGACAATTTTTTTTTAAATCATCATCGCCATCTCGGTTTTTTAAAAGAAATCAACCGCTATTCCATAATAGTAGCTTTAAGAAACCATTTCAAAACCAAGTTTTTATCAACAAAGAACCAACCAAAAGCGCTTTTAAAGCCGCTGAAACTTTCATTTTTGAAACTGTTTCAGATAGCGCGAAACCGTTAATACCGCTTTTAAACCGCTTCAATATCAAACCACAGATCTAAACCAACCAAACAGCCAAGAAACCACGGATGTAAACGAACAACAGATCTACAAATCACAGATCTAACACCACCATCACAGATCACCATCACATATCTAACAAATCACCATCACAGATCTAACAAATCACATATCACCATCACAGTTCTAACATATAAAAAAATGACACATCGAGACGCCGATTGTTATTTTTTAATCAATATATACTGCAAAATTGAAGGTTGCAAAATGTTTGTCATTCATTCTGTTATGCCATGCCAATTGACAAGTAAATCATCATCACTATCTCGGCTTTTTAAAACAAATCAACCGCTTATTTCATAATAAGCGCTTAAGAAACCATTTCAAAATACCAAGTTTTTTTATCAACAAGAACCAACCGTATATCCAAAACAGGAGGGATAACTCCTCCATTTTGATACGTTATATAGCAACTTGAAAGTTATTGCTATTCACAAGCCAAAACAAGCATTCACAAAATAAAAACCAACACCATCAGAAAGATCACCACCACCATCAAAGATCTAACAAAGAAACCACATATCAAGCACCACATATGAAGCACCACATATCATAACTACTTTTTCACAACCAGTATTTCACCAAATCTTGTTAGATATAAAAAGATCTAACAAGTATATCTAAAAAGTCTTTTTTTTTAGTTAGATCTACAAAGATCTAATAAAGAAACCACAGATCAAAACTGCTTTTTCACAACAAGTATTTCACCAAATTTTTTAGTTAGATCTAAAAAGATCTAACAAGTTAAAAAAAAAAAAAAAAAAAAATTGTTTTTTTAGTTAGATCTAACAAGATCAACCAAAGATCTAACAAAGAAACCACATATCTACCAAAGATCAAGCACCACATATCAACCAAAGATCTAACAAAGAAACCACAGATCAACAAGATCAAGCACCACAGAACAACCAAATATCTAACAAAGAAACCACGAATCAACCACAGATCAAGCACCACAGATCAACCAAAGATCAAGTACCATATATCAACCAAAGATCTAACAAAGAAACCACAGATCAAACAACAAACATCTAACAAGTAGTATAAAAAAAACAAACCACCGCCATCAGAAAGATCATAACCCATAATTTTTCAAAAGTTTTCACAACGAGTATTAACCCAAATTTTTTTGTTAGATCTAAAAAGTTATATCTAAAAAGATCTAACAAGTCATATAAAAAAATTCGTTTTTTAGTTAGATCTAAAAAGATCAACCAAAGATTTAACAAAGATACCACAGATCAACCAAAGATCTAACAAAGAAACCGCAGATCAACCAAAGATCTAACAAAGAAACCAAAGATCAACCACAGATCAAACATCAAACATCTAACAAGTGGTTTTTTACTTGTTAGATCTAAAAAAGAGAGAGAAATCATGGTAGAGAGAGAAAAGTGAGACGAGTGATATGAGCGAGAGAGAGAGATACGGAATGGTAGAGAGTGATATTAAGAGAGAGAAACGGTAAAATCCGCTTTTTAATTTTATTTTATTTTATTTATTATTTTTTGCAAAACTTAGTATAATCCTTAAAAAAAATTTAAAAGAGCAGTTTTAAAAAAAAAGTTTGTAAACTTAGACACTTGTAAAACTTTTTTTTAAAAGTTTGAAAACTTAGATATCCCAAAAATAAAAAAAAAGTATCACTTGTAAAACTTTTTTTTTATTTACAAAGTAAAACTATCACTTGTAAAAAAAAATTAAAAAGTTTGTAAAAAAGTTTGTAAAAAAATTTAAAAAAGTTTGTAAAAAAGTTTGTAATAGTTTGTAAAAATTTAAAAAAGTTTGTAAATTTTTTAAAAAAAATGTAATGTATTTTTTGTAAAAGTTGCTCGGGTGTTCAGTTGCTCGGTTAATTTTTTGTAAAAGTTGTAATTTATTTTCAGGTGTTCAGTTCTGACAAAACAACTAACTGATTGGGTGCAAAATATAGCTCGGGGGCTCGGTTTTGTCATTGTTAAAACAAGAACCAAATCGGTGCGGGTGGTTAAAAGAAATCAATTATGGGTGTTCAAAGGGTGGGAAGTATGAACGTGAAGGTACTGAACAACGGCAAACCAATACCTCTAAAACCGATTGTCCATTCAAAATAGTGGCGAAATATCATAAAGCAAAATATTTTTGGAAGTTGAGGGTGAAGGATGATACGCATAATCAAGATTTGGCAGAGTCGTGCATGGTTCCCTATATGCAATGCGATTAAACGATGATGAGTTCGGTTTGGGAAACAATTGACGAGTATAACGCACAACCACGCCATATACTGCCAAATAAAGGAGCGTAATCCGGATAACGGTTCAGCCTAAGAACTATATATAACGCACAAACTAAGATCCGAGGAGCCATTATAGGTGATAGAACTCCAATCCAAGTCCTTTACTCACATTTGATACATTCAGGGTATACATATTACGAGAGGGAGCATAATGAGCTTGAGGAACCGTTTTATTCACCCTACGCCATATGCTATATGGTGTACATTCAATAAATGGACCCACATACAATACCACATTGTTTAAATTGCCATTTTGAAATTATCGAGTAACTTCACCAAATAAAACATTTTCAATGTGCTTAGCTTTTTAAACCAAGAAAAAGAGCCTAATTTTCATGGGTATTGCAATGTGAAGGAGGTGATAGACCAAAATATTAACCCGTGTTATCATCATTGATAGAGATTTATCGTTGGTGTGGCATGTCAGTAAGAATTCCCAAAGCAAACAATTTCTCTTCGATGGCATATTATTGTAATCAGCTTCGCACTGCGTAAATAAATGCAATTCAGCTTATGAGTATGAGTCCATTAAATGACATGGGATTGGATGGTTAAAGCTCACACGCATATTCGATTATGAACACCTACAACAATTTATTATCAACCATGCGGTACTTAATTATTAATTATTTTTTTTTTATTATTTAATAAATAAGCACCCGAATGACTTTTATTAATTCATTGTTTTTTTTCCAGATATATCGTATATCTGATAACTCCGGTTACAAGACACATATTTATCTCGCTTGTTACCGATCAATATCAGCAGCTATCAACAACATGCAGAGTCGAGAGTCAACACGCTTTGTTGAAATCATACTTGGGCGCCAGAGAAGTCCAACTTAGACAATTGTTGAGTTCGATCGATAAGATTCTCATTTGCAAGAAAATGCGATAAAAGAATCTTTTAATAGAAGCATAAACGAGAAAATGAATAAATGTAATATACCACTATTTGCAGAATTGTGGTATAAAGTTTCCAAATATACTTTGGAACTCATGTTCGATGAACTCCAACTTACGATCGCAGAGAAGATTGTACTTATCTCATAAGGTCATTATGGATTAACCATGCTTTCACCTAAATGCTTTACTATCGAATTCGTGGTAAGTATATTAAATTTATGACTATCAAGTTAATTTTCCCCATTAATATCGGAATTATATAAGTCACTTTAATGAATGCAAGATGGGCCATTCCACCGGAAACACTTGATATTTTTGGAGAAATTTATCTGCTCGCGGTATTATCAATAACCTACCGAAGATGGTCCTTCTTATGAACCCGAAGATAATCCTTCTAGAACATGACGCGGCAATTCAAGAATGTTTAGCAAAGTGTCGCCGTTTGTCAAGAAAAATATGTTAAAGAATGCGAGAGGGATATATCAACCAATCTGGTTGACATACCTAAACCCGTTGTTCACAAAATACCCGGGACGCCCCGAAAGAAAGGACAAAATTCCAAGGCTACAAAAGTCCCAGATTTGAATGAAGTACCAACCAGATCACCAAGAAGCACAAATTCAAGATCTACAAAAGTCCGGGACTTAACAAAGAACCCGAGACATAGTTCTTAATGTGGGTCCCGAGGCTGAACAAAGTATACACACTGCGTTATACGCTGGAGATGAAGTTACGATTATATGATGGAACGATCCGAGTTGTTCTAATCAATACATCATAAGTATTTATAATGTGAGAGTGATGGAAATTGTGGTTTCGTGCATTGCCCACGTATTGGTCTCCATGAAGATATGTGGTGCGATATTCTAGGTTGGTTACAAACGAAGTTAGACAATCGGAGTGGCTATTACATAAGTATGTGGTTGCAAAATGACTTTAACCAAATTCGGAGATCAACATATTGGTTTGATGATGGATTTGAACCGCAGGATAGGTGGATGATTATGCCAAACATGGGGTTGGTTATTGCTTCACTGATTAACCTGCCTGTATTCATATCCCAACCACAAAGTCATACTATTTCCACTTTTCTTCCGTCCAAACTTATCACAAGGAATTGACTCTGTGATTGCCCGTGTGGCTGGGAAGACGCGATGTGCTCTTCATTTATTCCCTAGACGGAAATTCACCACCACGGAGCATCACTCACCCACAATGAGGGTATTTACTTGGACAATACCGAATGGGCAACTTTATATTATGATCGACAATTGATGTATACGAGATAGACAAAAGATAAACCTATAAATAAGTTATGGTTTATGTTGTAAATAATTATACCACAAAAACATAGTGAATTATTATGATTTATGATGTAAATAACGCTTTTATTATGACAACGACAAAACATAGTAAATGACCGAAAGTTTATTTAAATTAATAATAACATTACCATTTATGTTGTAAATTATTATGCATTCTTTGGCTAGGTGGAATGAAAAATCCTTCTTGTATCATAATGAGAGTGATTAATTATGAAAGACATCCTCATGTAAGTTAATAATGGGCAAACTCGATATGCATGTCCTTATTCAAAGGTAAATAATTAATGCTTGTTTAGTTATGTAAATATGTAAGTAATTTGTTTGTTAAGAATACATTTCTATACTTTAACATGTAACAGTGTGAACATATGACTACGTGGTGTAGATGCTTTATGTGAACGCTTTCAAACAGTACTTTAGTCAAGCTTTCTTCAACGCAATGCTCAAACCGCGTTGTTAAAGGTAATAAGATGACCGTACTTGAAATAAGAAACAAGATGTTATTGTCTCAAAATAAGATGTTGATGACAAGAATAGACGCTTAGAGGCATCAATGAATTGGTAGGAACTGAGGATCACGCATGCCAGTGTAATGCTCCATGATCTTTTATTTTTATGACAAATAACTGCAGATATGTAGTAGGTGTTGTTGTTTTTAAATAATGTGTTAATGTTGTTGTTTAATTGAATAATAATAACAATTGTTGATGTAGTTTTTAATGTGTTAATGTTTAACGTGCTATTATAGTTGTTGTTTAATTAAAAAAACACATATTAGACGAATACATATAAACACAAAAAAAAAACATTACACAAAAACCATTACACAAAAAAAAATGTACAAAGTACTCCATAGTAAAATTAAGGAGGGTAGAGATAAAGGATATAGGGAGAGTGGGGATAACCTCCCCATTTATTAATCACAGACTATGTCTTTAGTAATAGAATAATAAGTATGAATCTACTGAGAAGAATTATTTAAATGAAAAGAGTGAGAAATAAATGTAGCTGCATATTTTAAATAAGAAAAAAGAAATAATAGTGAAATGCATCTATTTTTATGAATGCATCTAATATTTGTGGTTGTGATTTCTTATTATTCTTATCATTTTAATTATATTTTTCATTTGATCTTACCTCGTAGAATAATACTCAGGCTATAATACTATGATAAAAGATCATTTAGGGACAAAACTTTATCTACATACCAAGGGACCAATCCCCACCTTTCATTCATTTTGATCTAATGGCTTAGATTAAATCGATTTTTACACTCATAGGGTATTTTAGTCAATATAAAAGAATTTATCTTTCTTTCCAATTAAACGTTATTTATTTTCACACACACAAAGTGTGTGTTTATTCTATTCTTCGCTTTTTCATCTTCTTCTTCATCGCTTAACCCTAATTCGTTATCAATTAATCGATTTTTCATGGATTTGATTCCAAATTCTTCAGCTTCTTTGATCCTTCTCTTCTATAATCTAATCCCGAATCAACTGATCGTTCCTCTTCCGATCCTTCTTCTTCTATAATCAAGTAGTGATGATGTTTCTGAATCAATCAGATATGAAGATGTTGTTGTTAGTGATGATGTTTCAGCTAAGTATACTGAGGAGATTGTAGCTTATGAACACTAGTGATGAACTAAATATTAAAGAGTAAGATGCTTAATTTTTTGTTTTTTATTGTTTTTTCCGCTTTGAATACCAGCTTTAATATGTGAATAAGCTATTTAGTTAGGTTTATATTGAATTAAGCAGTTTTAATTTAGTTTTAGATTGAATTAACAGCTTTTAAGTTAATTTCAAGTGTTAATGAGCTATTATTTAGCTTTAGATTGATCTAAACCTAGTTTTGTGTTACGTAGATGGATAAGGTGTTAATCATTTTAATCCTCAATAAGCCGATTAGTTATGTTTAGATTCAAATTAAGCTATTAATTAGTTTTTAATGAATTAAGCATATTAAGTCAATAAGCTATTAGTTTATGCTTGAATGAATTAAGTAGTTTAAGCTTTTTGAATAAGCTATTAGTTATGTTTTGTTAAGCACTTTTTATTTTGCATCACATTTGATATCATATGTGATATCATATGATATATCACATGTGATATCACATATGATATATCACATGTGATATCACATATGATATATCACATGTGATATCACATATGATATATCACATTTTACCTTGATCGATGTTTTTATTTTGTACTTTTTTGTTTTTCTCAATCAATGTTTGAAAACTCCAATCATTCCTACCACCTAATTTTGATAATTCCGTGGAACGGTTTATTATATTCCTAAACCCTCGATGTTTTACTAGCTAAGGAAATGTTTTAATTCGTTGATGAGTAATTAGTGCTTATAAAATATGCTTCAAAAGCATGGTTTGTGGTTAGAAATCATGTCAAAAGGTTGAGGAGCGGTATTGTTAAGCGTATCTAGTGTGTAATAGGTTGTCCTAAGGGAATCATGTAGACACACTAGATTTAGAGAATAGTGACAAGGTAAGAGAGGTTCTAACTGCGACATCACAGTTGCAAAGCACGCAGGAGTTATCTCCTGGTTCTACAAAGTATAGGTTGATCGCTTTTGATAGTATACATAACCATGAGCTTGAACGTAAAGAATATAAGAATTTGTCAAAGACCGAAAGGCGTAACATATGTCGAGCTTGTTTATTGTTAAAGTCCGAATAATATAGGGAACGTGTTGAGCTCATCACTTGTCGACTGGTCAAGGGATCAGATTTGTTTGTTCATGGTACAACCGTTGACTTTAAGAACTTTTTAAGAGCGGAATTGTTATATAGGCGATAAGTGATGCTCATATGCTTATAGCTAAGATGGAAAATAGAGAAGCATGTTCCCATTTTTGTTTGATTACTTGGTTGAGAATGCCGAATTTTCGCAATTTCCTGGCTGATGAAGTTTCCAAGTACAATTACAAAGAGTTTTGTGACGCTGTCTTTTTGATGCTAATGCATGTGACACAAATAAGTACATTGAGTGATATATATCATATTATTTTGTTTTTTTTTTAACTATTTTTGTTTTTGTTTTTCTGTACAAAATGATGTTTGTTCCTTTACAAAGAATTGATAATCATAGGAAGTGTGTTACTGTTCTTCAGTGTTGAAGAATGAGACCTGAACTCTTATATTTGGTTGCTCAAAGCATTTATAAAGCTTTGGTAAAGCTCCTAGTATCGTTGTCACCGATCGTGAGGCTATGAGAAGGCGATTGAACAAGAATTTGTGGATCTAAACACATATTGTGTATGTGCATATTACACAAAAGCTTCCCGAAAGGTATGTTGTGTGCTTTCTTGTATTTTCTTTTATTATATCATATGTGATACTTTATGTGCTTTCTTGTATTTTATTTGCTTTCTTTGTAGTTTCTAATGATTTATCATATGTGATATTTCATACTTTTTTCATTTTGTAAATCATTTGTTAAATCATATGTGATATTTGTTTGGTGAATATGCTCAAAGATTTATGATCACAATGACTTTTAAAAGGATATTCAATCAATTGTGTGGAATATGTATATTGGTCCCTATGAGTTCGAGTATCAATGGGAAGTTATTAGATGAGTTTAATTTGCATAATCATAAGTGGTTAACAAAGATGTTTCGCATACTTTCTTGATGGATTCCCGCTTTTTGTGGACTCTCCTTGTGTGGTTTGATGAGGACAACTTCTAGGTCTGAGTGAGAATTCCTTTTTCTCTATTTTACTATTCCTGGTTCACCTCATGAATTTTATGAATTGTTTTGAGACGGCAATGGAAAAACAGAGACATATACAAGAGAGGTTAGAGCATAAGTCGATTGATTATGTTCCTACACTTAGAACCTATCTTAAGATTGAACGCCAAGCGCCAAGGTTTATACTCGCCCCTTTTCGAATTGTTTCGTCAAATATTTGCGGGACATGGTTTTGCCAAATAGATACCAAAAGTTTGGTTGAAGGATCTGAGGTGTCTGTTATTAAAGAGAAAAAGTTTGTTGATGAAGTAATGGAGAAGAAGAAAGCTAAGAAAAAAAAGAAATTTAAGAAAAAAGGTGATGATAATCGATAAAAATGAAGAAGAAGAGGAGTCATCAACTTGTTTCACGTAAGATGGATCCTATAAGGTTTGTTAGTTTGTAACAAATTTTTTATATTAAAGCTTTTTTATTGTTATTTTTTATACTTTTATAATTTTGATATATCATATGTGATATATCATATGATATATCATATGATATATCACATGTGATATATCATATATGATATGTAAATGATGTATCATAATGATAATGACTATCATATATGATATATTTTTTTTTTTTTTTTTTTTTTTTTGATGGAGGTTTTATAAACATAGAAGATGGACCGGCTTGTGTTTGTTCCCGCCGCCTTTTGTTAGAGTTGGAATATTGTGTAGATACATTTTTTGTGTCTTTAAGAATGCGAATGTTGAAATGATTCCAAATCAATACATCTTGAGGCGCTGGACAAAGAACTTGATACCTGCTGGTTTGAGGAACAAAAGGAACAGGTACCGTGAGAAGAATGAGATTGTTGAGAATTATGCAAACGAGGCTACTTCTATTGTTGATCACCCATATGTTGAGTAAAGACGAGACAAGGTTAGTTGCTTTTATTGAGAAGTTGAAGTTGCTAAAGTTAGATGTTGGCCGATTGCCCAAATCCTCCACCAAAGGACAAGCCGATAATCTTGAAGAGCTTGAATG